>CM070021.1:18943672-19243672 GCA_036247105.1 Cirrhinus mrigala
TAGCGTAATAACAATGTTTGGAGTTCCAGCTAGAGTTTCAGAAGCACTTTTGAAATAACTAGCTATGCAGTTTCTGTGTGAATGTTTGAACACAATGATTATTGGTGGAATGGGCTGTGAGGCAAGGGGCGCCAGGTAAAATCTTGCCTAGGGCAGTTAATTGGCCAGGGCCAGCCCTGAATTTATCTAATATTTTGAGGCTGTACTGCAGAGTTACAGATACTATGTCTTGGAAGTATATGAACAAGTACGTAACATGTCTACCAGTTTGGTTCTGACCTCCTGAAAAAGTTTTACAATAAATCATGCTCGCAGTGGTGATTAACTAACAATTGCAGAGTTAGCTCAGAACACATCAAACTGTGCAAATTATTACTGTTATACTTTGTTCTCAAATTGTTAATGTTAACAACAACATTGAGTGACTATGCATATTGTGTATTAGCCTTAACTGTAGATTTCAATTTCTGTACATTCTAATCTCTAATTGAATTCGAATTGCATCTAAAGAAACTGTTCTTTTAACCTCAAAAAGCAATTTAATGTTCCTTTAGAACTCAGTCTCTTTGAAATACAAATCCCACGTATCTGAAATCAGATGCACATTTGAAACTGGAATATAATCAGTCACTTACATGTGTTTCATTACCATCATGCTCCGTTTAATAAGTTTAATTATTCCAGCTGCTGTAAGAGGCCACAAATGATCCACCACCTGTAGCATCCGCACGCTTTTTATCGCCTACGAGCAAGGTCTCCTTCTTTCTGCGTATACACGACACGATGCAAAGAGGAACTGCAGCGAACTGGGATTTCCCACAGAAACCTGAACCACTCTAACAGAAAACGTTATCACAAGCTTACCGTTATTTTTAGACAAAGGTAAGGAGATGAGTGGTGTCTATACTTGCTCAATAATAATTTTTAACCAAAACAAAGTTACAGGACTGCAGCTTTAACTAAAAAAAATCAAAATGAAATTTGATGAAAAATGAAACAGATGAAACTAAATACATTTTCATGTTTAACACCAAACCCCGCAGTGACAGAGATTTTAATATATTCTCATTTTTATGAACCAATATCAATTCGTAAATCCCAATCGATCTTCCAGTCTGTGCTGTTTGTTTTCAGATGGTGAATGAACCGTACATAGTTCGCCTCCCATCCAATAAATTGCAATTGGCTAAGCTTTGTGTTACTTTTGATATGAATCAAAGTCTCAGATTTCAAATTCTGTCCATTTCATTAGGAAATTCAAGCAGTAAATACCGTTTTGGCGCTCTTTAATGCAGCAGGCGCAATGATATTACGCAGCGCCTGAAAGTGACCGGCACTAAGTTTGTGTAGATGCAGAGTTGCAGCCTGCAGAGTTGATGACTGCGTGATATCATTGCGCCTGCTGCACCCATGGTACGGTAGCAAAGTTCCTTGATTATTACGCCGGAATGAGAGTATAGTTCCTAGCCATATCAGCCTTGAAAATCGCAACTTTTCATTTTTCGTCCGTCTTTGTACACGATGTAACTACAGAAGAGTCAAGTTTTAAATAGGAAAAATATTGAAACTCTTTGGTCATTTTTGAGCGAGATGCTAACGGTCTAATCGGATTCAATGATCTATGCTAAGCTATGCTAAAAGAGCTATCGCCAGACCCAGAGATCGACTGAATGGATTCGAAAACGGTAAAACTTAACTGTTTAACTCTAGGGGAGTTGGAAAATGAGCCTACTTTAAAAATAAATGGAGTGTTCCTTTAAAACAATAGATAGAGTAAAACCTTTCCCTTGCGCTTCACGGGGACTCCTCGTGGTAGAGCTCGTGGGCGATTCCCATTTATATCATTAACCACTGGCCACGAGCTTTGGGGCTCTGCTCTCACTGAGCATATTTATTTATATAGCATAGTTTATTTTATTTGAGATCAACTAACAATGTTTAATTTATAAAGTTTAGTTTTGAAATGTAAGTCAATAACAACAGGCTGAAGCTAGCACCAATGGGGAAGTCTTTGCGTGATGAGACCCCGCCTCATTTTGGAGGTTTTGCCCACTTTTGGAGTTCCTGCCCCATTTCCGCTCTGCAGTTATATATACTTGGGATCCCGTGCTCGCACTCGCCACCAACTGGACAGGGGTGGGAATTACAGTTACAATTTACAATAGATCACCCTCAGTGTGATCCATCAAAGGGACGGATGGCCTTCAGATTTTTCCGTCACTGATTAAAAGAATTCCGTCAATGACGGACAATTTTCAGTTAACGCAACCTCTGAATGTATAGTGAATTTTAAACAAACACAAAATTACAATAAATCAGTGAAAGCTTTTGATCTAATATTTACAAGATTAAAAACATTTACACATCACTGCTTTTCATTTTACAAATTTTAATTACAATACACTGATTTATTTTTTTATCCAATATTGTGCAATAAACAATCCATAAGCACATTTAATGTACAATTAAAAAAAGTTGCCAACAAAAATAAAATCAACATCAGGAAAGCATGCTGTTATTTGCGGCAGTTCAATTTTAGTTAGTTAGCAGAATCATTCATCTAAGACCATTGTAGAAAGTCAGGTTGTTCTGTATCATGTACATTATATGACTACTTTCCATGTTATTAACGCAAAAAAGTTCAATTGATTCACTTGTGTTAAAAGACAAAAATGAGTGAGAAAATGCACAGAAATATCACAATAGGGTCTAAAGTATTCAGTTTGCTCTGAGAACCCATGGGGTCAGGTTTATTGATTGGGTGAAGTCTTGGGGAAAAATGAATTTCAGGCTTAAAACCAACTAACACTCACTGAAACGAACAACTGAGTGAAAACCAAAATGCAGAAAGAGCCTACAGCTCTTGACAGGTCAATCTAATGCAACTCTCTCACAACCAAAAGCAGTGAGTGGACAGTATCTTATCAGTGTAATTTTTTTTAAGACAAATCTCAGTAGCAAGGTTCACCCACCCACAGCATGCAGTTTTGCAACTGTTAACAAGAGACATGATGTCACTCTGCATGAGAGGAGGTGCTCAGAAGGCAGACTCAGAAGTCAAAAAAGTCATTACTCGGGACAAATTGCACTGTTAAAAGACAGCGGATTCTTGTAAAGGGTACAGGAGTATTTCCAAACATTTCAGCAAGAGCTCAATATTCTTAATGAGTGTCATTAAAGTGCATATTATAGCAAATGCTTCTTGAGTTTCAAGCATAAAATGTCTGTAATGAACAAAAGCATTTTGACAAATGGTAAAGCTACCAACCATTCCAAAAAGAATCTGCATGTTGACATGTTACTGTCTTTAACACAAATAGGTACAACTATAAAAACTGAAACTCTGGAATATAACGCTGATGATGTTAGCAAAATATTTTATGATCGTTTAATTTCTTTTGCAGCCAACATTATTGGTTTGCTTCAATATTTTAATCAATACTGCCACAACTTCCTCCTTGATATCAAATGAGGCCACAACTCGTCTACCTCAATAATCAAATGAGGTACACTGCTTATATTCTAACTTGGAAAGTTAACAAATAAGCAACGCATATAAAATATTGCATGCATATGAGCCAGAGGTAGGGCAGATGCATTGAACAGGTAAGCAAACCTCAGATCAGCTGTCTGTAAGCCCGAGTTTCATTTCCCACAGTGAACATCATTGCAAGGCAAAATGTTAGAGAAAAAGTGACTCCGGTTATCGAGTTCTGTCTGTGGAGACCTCAGGTGTCTGAGGAGTTTGAAAGAACAGATAGCCGAATATGCTACAGTGATATGGCATTTGGAGATTTACATCTGACCTTTGAGTAGCACACTAACACCATAAATGCAGACGTGCTCCTCCGAATGTGGTTAAATGTTCTTGTTTCAAAGCGGTATGAGAGAGGCCAGAAACATCTGAATGGCTTAGTCATACAGAGCATGCCTGAATGCTGGGGGAAGGGAGTTATGTGGTTTAGCCACTGGGTCCCATTTGCTGGTTGCTTTGCTTATGATCAGCAAGCCACTTCAAGATCTGTTGCCTGAGCTCTTCATTTGGCCGAATCTGGTCCATGGTGAGCGGACTGCGGTTAAAAGGGTCTGTCTGGTCACTAAAACAAAAAAAAGACAAAACCAACATGGCTATTAATACTTTTACCTAATCAAGTAGCAGTGTTGCTATTGTTAACTAAAACTATTAAAATAGATTTCGTAAAGGTGAAATAAAATAAACGATAAAGATTAGATAAAAAAAAAACCTTAGAAATAAAATAAAAATAAAAGAAACATAAATAAATAAATAAAAATCGTTGCCTTGGCAGCTAAAATAAGTTATAGTAATGAAATTACAAAAACTGAAGTAAAAATTAAAGCTGTATATAATTATTTAAAAACATAAAAAGTAAAATAAAAATGTGCCTAACAAAATCAATTAAAAATAATAATAAATACTATTATAGTTTATAGTATAATCTTGTATTCATTGGAGTGTTATTTTAATATCCCTTAGTATAATAATTTCCGTTTTAATTTTAAGTAAAATTTTAGTAATTTTGTTGTGTGTTTGTCATTTTTTTTATATGTACACTGCTGTTCAAAAGTTTTGGATCTTCTGATTTTTAATGTTTTTTAAATAAGTTTCTTATGCTCATCAAGGCTGCGTTTATTTGATTAAAAATACAGAAAACAAATTAATAATGTGAAATATTATTACCATGTAAAATAACATTTTACATTTAATTAGATGTAAAATCTAATTTATTCCTGTGATCAAAGCTGAATTTTCAGCATCATTACTCCAGTCTTCAGTGTGACATGATCCTTCAGAAGTCATTCTAATATGCTGATTTACTTTCAATGTTGAAAACAGTTGTGCTGCTTAATATTTTTATGGAACTTGTTATACTTGTGATTCTCTGATGAATAAAACGTTAAAAAGAACACCATTTATTTAAAATATAAATCTTTTCTAACAATATACACTATCGTTCAAAAGTCTGACGTCAGTAAATTTTCATTCATACTTTTTTTGAAAGAAATTAATACATTTATTCACCAAGGATGTTTTAAACTGATAAAAAAATATAGTCAAGACTTAATTTGTTAGAAAAGATTTATATATCGGATAAATGCTGTTCTTTTTAACTTTTTATTCACCAAAGAATCCTGAAAAAAAATATCACAGGTTCTAAAAAAAATATAAGACAGCACAACTGTTACCAACATTGATAATTCTAATAATAGATCAGCATATTAGAATGATTTCTGAAGAATCATGTGACACTTAAAGGAACACTCCACTTTTTTTGAAAATAGGCTCATTTCTCAACTCCCCTAGAGTTAAACAGTTGAGTTTTACCGTTTTCGAATCCATTCAGCCGATCTCCGGGTCTGGCGGTAGCACTTTTAGCATAGCTTAGCATAGATCATTGAATCTGATTAGACTGATAGCATCTTGCTCAAAAATGACCATATAAATATTTTCCTATTTAAAACTTGACTCTTCTGTAGCTACTTTGTGTACTAAGACTGGCAGAAAATGAAAAGTTGTGATTTTCGTCCATCTTTGTACATGATGTAACTACAAAAGAGTCAAGTTTTAAATAGGAAAAATATCAAAACTCTTCGGTCATTTTTGAGCGAGATGCTAACGGTCTAATCGGATTCAATGATCTTTGCTAAGCTATGCTAAAAGTGCTACCGCCAGACCCGGAGATCACCTGAATGGATTCGAAAACGGTAAAACTCAACTGTTTAACTCTAGGGGAGTTGGAAAATGAGCCTATTTTCAAAAAAAGTGGAGTGTTCCTTTAAAACTAGAATAATGGCTAAAATAAAACTTCAGCTTAGCAACAATGGAATAAATTATATTTTAAAGTATATTAAAATAGAAACCATCATTTTATATTGTAATAACATTTCACAATATTACTTTTTTTTCTGCATTTTTGATCATAAAAATGCAGCCTTGATGAGCATAAGACACATTTAAAAAAAAAAAAAAAAAACAGTGATCTTACTGATCCCAAACTTTTGAACAACAGTGCATATAGTTTTTATTAACTTTATTTCGCTTTCGTTTTAATCTGTCAAGGTAAGCTAAATTAAAATGACAAAACTAGCATATTTAAATATATTTTATTTCAGTTAACACTTATTTAAAGTAACAGTTTTAGTAAAGTTTGCTTTAGTTTACTATGGTTCACCTTAGTAAGTGCCGTGCTATTGTTGAACGATCTACTGTGACGTTTGAAGAAGGTAGCAGCACGGGATCAAGCATTAAGGTAGACATGATGGGATCCAGAAATTCATCCGGAGCATCAGAATAGGTCTCTTCCTCTTGCTGATGCCTGTCTGCAAGTGACTGAAGGAGACAGAATATCAACAAGGTTACCATAAACACTTAACACTCATGACCTCCTGAGAAGGGTGTGTATTTAAGAAGAAAATGCGTAGAGAGTAACCTTAATTTTATCTGCTAAAAGACTGAAAGATACAATCATGTCGCCAGGCTTGTTGATTTTCTTGAGTACGCGGACAGTTTGGCAGAACAGAGTGGGTGAATACGACCTTCCATCTTTTGGGACGGTGGCGCAGAAATTTTCTTCATCTCTGTGGCCAAAACAGCATAATAGTTAATATTATTTTGAAATAAATACAGAAAGAAATTCAGAATGAATCTTAAATATATAAACAAAGTGCCTACCCTAGGTTTAGATAAATAGTACAGATGTCTGACACTAGCTGCTGGGGTTTGAAGTCGAATTCACTGAAGTCTTTCACTTTGAGGGCGCCCATCTTAGGGCCAACCAAGTGCTGTAAAAAGTAGTTGAGCATGGAGATGATCCTCTCAGCAAGAAAGGGATGAACAAAAAGACCTTTTATCTCTGGAGAGAAAATGAAAAGTACATAAAGTCTGAGTTTTAGTGTCATTTAGTACACTTGAAGCCAAGCGTTTCACTCAATAATTATTTAAAACCCTTCTGTTCAGGCCTAAATTGGTTAGGAAGTTTACGATCCAAAAAAAATCCATGATGTGTTAATATTTTAGTGCATTTGGTTTCTTTCACGTCTCTTACCAGATGTAAGGAAAGCCAAGGTGCCAATGGTCTCATTTGACATGATGTTGTGGAAGCGACCCAGCTGTCCAAACATCTGCAGACTAGATTCTTTCTCTCTGCGGGCGTCAGGGGCCAGACTGTCCCACTCCCCCCGATCCCTCTCCAGCTGGAGGATTTTGATCTTACTTAAGTACTGGAAGGAACAGATGCACATATGAGTGTCACATCTTTAATCAGTCAATTAAATATATCCTGATATCAGCTTAATAGAGGTTAATATGTTAATGTAACTTAACAACCAAGCTAAATTGAACAAACAAAATGTGTTAACACTACCAGTATAAATAATTTGGATTTGCATAAAATATGAAGCAATCTGCCTTTGCAGACAAGTACCTGTATAGCCTCGTCAAGTAAGAAGATGGCGTCATTCATGAGGAGATTGAGAAACCTCAGAAAGAGTGGTGGATTCATGGCTTCAAGATTTTCTGATGCATAATCGGCAAGACGCTGTGGGGAAACAAGCATGGGATGAATTAAATTCTTAAGCCACCTAAATATTATTTATAGCATTAAAATATCTGTCTGGTTCTTACCTTGATACTCTCCCTGTAACTCTCTTCTCCCCACATGTACTTCAGAATGGCATACATTGGCCTTCTGTAATTAAACTTCTGCTCAAACTGATGAGGATCACCTGAGAAACATGCCATAAGATTTTAACGTTTTTTTTTTCTTTTTTTTAAGTCTCTTCTGCTCACCAAGCCTGCATTTATTTGATCCAAAATACAGCAAAAGCAGTAATATTGTGAAATATTTTTACTATTTAAAATAACTGTTTTCTATTTGAATACATTTTAAAATGTAATTTATTTCTGTGATCAAAGCTAAATTTTTAGAGTCATTACTCCAGTCTTCAGTGTCACATGATCCTTCAGAAATCATTCTAATATATTGATTTCCTGTTCAAGAAACATTTTTATTTTTATTATTAATGTTTAAAACATTAAAACATTTTTTCAGGATTCTTTGATGAATAGAAAGAGTCAAAAAAAATTTCTTTAAAGAAATTACAAAAATTAATACTTTTATTTAGCAAGGACGGTTTAAATTGATCAAAGAGATAATAAGACATTTATAATGTTACAAAAGATTTCTATTTCTATAAATGCTGTTCTTCTGAACTTTCTGAAAAAATTATACTTAGCTGTTTTCAACATAATAATAATAATAAATGTTTTTGAGCAACAAATCAAAATATTAGAATGATTTCTGAAGGATCATGTGACTGAAGTAATTATGCTAAAAAAAATCAGCTTTGAAATCACTGGAATAAATTTGATTTTAAAATATATTCAAATAGAAAACAGTTATTTTAAATAGTAAACATTTCAGGATTTTACTGTCTTTGCTGTACTTTGGAACAAATAAATGCAGGCTTGGTTGAGCAGAAGAGACTTCTTTAAAAAACATTAAAAATCTTACTGTTCAAAAACTTTTGACTGGTAGAGTATATAGGCTGTTACAATCAAATTAAAAAAAAAAAAAAAAAACACTTCAGAAACTAACCAGTGAACTCTATATCCACAAACACTGTAATTAGGGCCTCGGCAAGTTGGGGTGCATGCCGATATGTGCTGAACACCCTTTGGCGCTGGAACATGATAGGCTGGGCAGCGCCAGGTGACAGCGGCTCCATATGGGGCATCACAGCTTCAAGAACCTCTGCCAGCTTTGCCCGCAAATGAGGATTCTTCATTCTGCAAGTAAATAACCAAGAGTAAACAATGAGCCACATGGAATGCAAAAAAGCGCGAGAAACTCAGCATTACTCCGGCTCACACCTATCAACGTTGCCCATGAACACGGTGATGAAGGTCAGGACATGTTCTAAACTTTCCGCCGAGGACTCCAACACATCATCAGCAAAGCGGCGGAGGAATATGAAGAAATCGCCCATGTTTTCAGCAAAGAACTCTGTGAAAGAGTCAAGAGATTCAGTTTTTTGAAAAACTGCAGCCCACTGAGGTATATAAATAAAGCAAGTAATTGTGAAGTAATTCCAAGTTTATATCTCACAATTTAGACTTTTTTTCTAGCAATTCTGCCTTTTTTTCCTCTGACTTTTGTGTTGACATCTCACAATTCTGACTAGTTTGTCTGAATTATTTTAAATCTTGCAGTTCTGTTAAGAAAATAAAAAAAATAAAAATGCAATTGTGACTAACAATTCTGCCTTTTTTTCCTAACAATTCCTATAATCCTATAAATATATAATTCCTATAATATATATATATATATATATATATATATATATATATATATATATATATATATTGCACTTTTTCCCCCAGAACAATTCCGAGTTCTAAACTCTCAGTGGTGAGCTAACATCTCAAAATGTATAATTGCAGGGAGAAAAAAAACCCTCAAAATTGTGGAGAAAAAAAATGTCAGAATTGTGAGATAACTCACAAGTTGCAATTACCCTTTTTTATTACTTTTTTTTAAGTCATGGAAACTAGGGCTGTCACTAATGACCAAAATAAAGTAATCGAGAAATCTGCCAATGATTTTGGTGATTAATCAAGTAATTGGATAATTATAATTAATCTTTTTGACTTTTTTTCCCCTAACAACTCCACAACATCTCACAATTTAGAATTGCATGAAAAAAAAACAACAACTCAGAACTATGAATAAAAAAGTCAGGATTGAAAGAAAAAAAAAATATCAGAATTGTGAGATAACTCACAAGTTGCAATGACCCTTTTTATTATTTTTTTTTTTAAGTAGTGGAAACTAGGGCTGTCACTAATGATTATTTTGGTAATCGACTAATCGGTCAGTTATTCTGACGATTAATCGAGTAATCGGATAACTATAATTACTTTTTTTTTACTTTTTTCCTAACAATTCCAAGTTCTAAACTCTTAACTGTGAGTTAACATTTTAGAATAGCAAAAAGTCGTGGAAACTAGGGCTGTCACTAATGATTATTTTGGCAATAGAGTAATCAGTCGATTATTCTGACGATTAATCGAGTAATCTGATAGTTATAATTTTTTGGTTGGTTTTGTTTTGTGGTAACAGTTTGCGTGGAGCAGCATTTACTGTGAACGGAGCCATTCAGACCCACACGTACATAACCTACGTGCACATATTTATTTTTACTGAATTGCAGCATTTGTGAATTCAGAATAGCATTATGCTTTATGAGTTTAACATATCATGCAGCCTTGAAAAACTGTCTAATAATGTGTGGTAATGCGTAATAATTCAAGAATTCTCGTTTATGCACTTCCGGTATTTTGCTGGTTCCTTGACACAGGCAAAATGCAATCAAAGATTTTTTAAAATAGAGTACTCAATTGAATTGAGGAATCATGACAGCCCTAGTGGAAACAAGCTTGTTTATTGAAAAGGAACACAAAAACTTAGAGGGGATACCTGGCACAAAGCATAGCAGGCTGTTTTCTAGTGCAGGTAAGGGAAAGGTGAGAGGGATGTGTTCAGGACCCTGGTTGCCCAGGCTGAGCTGAACCAGCAGGGCAGCGCAGGAGGCTTGGAGGTTGAGGCAGTTTTGTAGCATGGTGGGCTGCGTGGTAGCAGCCTTGGTTGAAAGATAGACTGTCATAAGGCGTTCAAACTGTTCCCGCAGCTCTGCTGCTGCTGGGCCTCCACTGAGCTGCGTGTCCCGCCACGTCCCCTGCAGCCGGTGTAGAGACTGATTCATCTTCACCATCTGATCATGAAGTCTGACAAACAAATACCATTAAAGCATATGTTTATTTTCTGCAAATCTGTGTTTTGCTGTTTTAGCAGCTGGGTTTAGGACTACAACCTCATAACTGGTCCTAACTACATGCGTTAAAACAAACAATGACAATAATACTATTTTGGTATATATTTTCATGTTTTAAAGTGTTGGTATTACCTATGGAAGCCCAGGTACAGGGTAAGCTGTGTAAGGATGAGGTTTTCTGTAAGAAGGCTGTATGATTGAGCAAATTCAACCGTTTGTTGAGGGGGTACAGGTATTAGACATGTCTCCTTGTCCAGACCTGTAGGGTGAGGTACACTGTTATGTTAGATTATGTCTGAAAGAAATGAAAGGTAGTGTCTGGTAGTGGAAGCAAAGGCCGGTCACCTCTTGCGTGCACGTTTCTGTTACGCCGCTCTTCCTCACTCAGCTCCTTAAGCAAGCAGTACGTGGGGTTAAAGGTCAGGAGTTTGGGCGAGTAGGGTCGAGAAAACGGCTGGCAGAGCTTCAATAGTGCCGCTCCCAGATTTAAGAAGAATGCATCCGAAGCATACATTTGGAAGAATATCTCGGGCATCTGGTTTGCCCAGATTTTGGCCCGCCCCATGTTGGCCTGCAGACAGCCACCCAGCCACGAGAGCAGCAGGTGGCGTGTCTCGCTGGACTGCTGAAGCAAGTTTTTCAGGATCTGATAGAGCTTATCATGAAACTGCCCCATGAACTAGAACACGGGAAGACAAGAAATAAAAGAGGTTAGATCGCTGGCTTAATGTCATCAAGCTTTAAAATCAAGTCTTCTTGCTCACCTGGTGTATATTTGACTCTTGAACCTTCATTTCCTGTGGGCTGGAGCGAGAAGGATTGAGGAAAAAGCCATGGTTCTCAACCACACCAGGGGTTTTCAACAGACAAGAAATATTCAGGATCGCTCCCAGAAGTGTTTTCTGATACTGGATCCCACTGTTAGGATCTTTGGGCTGAATATGCTCCATTAAAACCTAGGATCAGAATATTATTATCCGAAAATGTTTCAAATCTATATGAAAGGAACTGCAATGACTCGGCATTAGATCCGAACCTTAGAAATATCCTTTTGCCGACTGAAGTACAGGAGAATTTCCAGGTAGGAATACAGCAGCAGCTGACAAAGGTCTAAGTCTTTGACCCGGCCTTGGAAAATATCAAACACTGGCACCATAACCTCCCCGAAGGTCCGCACCTCTTGGTCAGCCAACAGGCTAGCAATGACCTCCTCCAAAAACTCCACAACTTCCTCAAACTCTGCAGAGATGACAACGCAAACAAAGTCGAACACATGGAATAGGTTCAGGACCTTCAAATGTCAACAAATGTGACACTTACGGGCTCCTCTCACAGCCTCAAGCAACAAGTCCAGAAGCTGCTCATAAACGTTCTGACTGATGTAGATCTCTGGGGTCAGCAGAACTGTGCGAGCATTGGATACTGTCAGGTTTTTGCAGTGCACAGCATACGATAACAGCTTCTCCGGGACTTTAGTGATCTGTGTTGATTTGAAGCACATTCACACATTGCATTAGGCACAAACAATGCAATCAAGTGAATAAACAGTGCAACGAGCAGGCATATTTCATTTTTCTGTGTGCAGAAAATACCTCCTCTTTTGCTCTCCGGTAGCAGGCGTAAAGGTACGGTATGGCACGTTTTTCCCCAGCGTCACGATCTGCTGAGAGATTCACTACACTGCATGAGGTCATGTAAATGAGATGGTTTCCCGGCTCCTGCAAAAGCAGCCTGCTGAACAAAGCCTGAAGGAGAAATAAGGAATATTATTCTTATTCAAAGTTCATAATATTTGTGTGCATATATGTGTGTATATGACTTATCTGATATTATGCAAATTTGGAAAAGAAAGACACATTAACATGTTGTACCTGCTCTATGGTGTCCATGTTAAGCCAGTCCTGGCCATCAAGATCAGCGGCCATTTCTTCAAGGTACACACAGCGTGGTGGGATGCCATTACCACCTCTTAGACTGGGGTCACCTGCAAGGATATCAACCATTGTGGATAATTACAAGCAGAATATTTTAATACAACAGGAAATGCATTCTTAGTGCAAATTTTGAACGCACACATACTACCAGTCAAAAGTTTTTTAACGTTTTTTAAAGAAGTCTCTTCTGCTCACCAAGCCTGTATTTATTTGATCCAAAGCACAGCAAACACAGTAAAATTGTGAAATATTTTTACAATGTGAAATAACTGTTTTCTATTTAAATATTTTTTAAATGTAATTCATTCCTGTCAAAGCTACATTTTCAGCATCATTTCTCTAGTCTTCAATGTCACATGATCCTGCAGAAATCATTCTAATATGCAGATTTGCTGTTCAAACACATTTTTAATTATCATTATTATCAATATTTAAAGCAGTTGAGTACATTTTTTTTTTTTCAGGATTCTTTGATGATATGAAAGATCCGAAAATTAGCATTTATCTGAAATAAAAAGTTTTGCAACATTATACACTATACCACTATTTTTATTTACTTGCAGAAATTAATACTTTTATTTAGCAAGGATGCTTTCATTTGATCAAAAGTGATGACAAAAGACATTTATAATGTTACAAAAGATTTCTATTTCAGATAAATGCTGTTCTTCTGAACGTCATCAAAGAAACCTGAAAATATTCTACTCAGCCGTTTTCAACAAATTCAGCTTTGAAATCACAAGAATAAATTACATTTTAAAATATATTCAGATAGAAAGCTGTTATTTTAAATAGTAAAAATATTTCAAAATTTTACTGTTTTTGCTGCACCTTGGATCAAATAAATGCAGGCTTGGTGAGCAGACTTCTTTAAAAATCTTCTTTAAACTCTTACTGTTCAAAAACCTTTGACTGGTAGTATATTCACTACCATTTTTGTATTCTTTTGAAAGAAGAGTCTTATGCTCATTAAGGCTGCATTGATTTGTTAAAAAATAATAAAAAAACAGGTAAATGTTTCCATTTTCAAGTAACTGTTTCCATTTTAATATATATTTAAAATGTCATTTATTTCTGAGATAGCAAAGCTGTGTTCTTTATTGAATAATAGTGTTTTTTTTCTGTCCCATAACTTTTTAAAAGTATTGTAGCATTCAGGAATATAGGGGGCTCGGATATAACATTTTCAAATTGACGCCAACTGTGATAAAGATTTGAATGGCAAACAAACCAATGGGATGGACAGTAGATTGATGTGGCAGATACAGAAAAAGACACAAATGAGAACAACACAAATGACGTAATGGGCCAAACTGCAGTGGATGAGGTCATCTGCAGCACTGCCTGGAAACGGCATGTCATCTTGATATGACCACCTAAACTGAGATCATCGAGATATCTGTCATTTATTATAAACAATTTAATATGCTTTCTTCCCAAACTATCTAGAAGTACACTTCAGCATATGCATTAAATGGATCAATTATAGAAAGCAACTTTGTTTCCATACCCAAAAATGTGTCGCAAGTCTCTTCTGCTTGGATCATGGACAGCAGGGGAAAAAATGCTAAATGCAAGTAAAAGCACAACTTAAAGCATAAGTTTACTGACTTTCAACCAGCTTTGTGTTGACAAAGTGAACAATGCGTGTTATTTTTTCATGATATCTGCACCAAGATATCACCATGCATTTCTCAGCAAAAGTCAGCTGTCAGCAAAAGATTTTAGATTTCTGTGAAAACTACAGACTGTACTTTTGCTTTTTTGTATCCCCGCTCACAGATCATCTGATTAAGCCCAGTGCAGTATGGGTGTTGAAGCTTTCCTACTTTTTTTCTCTAATCCTCTAGCACCAATTTTTATTATTTTTTTTAAATCATGTTTCTATTTCAGGGACAGCCAGCCTTTATTAAAACCCCATGTTACCAGAAAAAAAACACTAAGATTTTTAAAAGGAAGGAGAAAATTTTTACATCCACTCATATGAAACCAATATAAACTCATATAAAAAGCTAGCTAAATGAAGTACAAAGGACAGTAAAATTTTTAATGTTAAATGTAATTTTTAAGTCTCTTCTGCTTACCAAACCTGCATTTATTTGATCCAAAGTACAGCAAAAACAATTATGAAATATTTTACCATTTAAAATAATGATTTTCTATTTGACTATATTTTAAAATGTAATTTATTCCTGTGATTTCAAAGCTGAATTTTTAGCATCATTACTCCAGTCACATGATCCTTCAGAAATCATTCTAATATGCTGATTTGCTGCTCAAAAAAAAAACATGTATTATTTTTATTATGTTGAAAACCAGAGTATATTTTTTTAAGGTTTCTTTGATGAATAGAAAGTTCAAAAGAACAGCATTTATCTGTAATTTAGCATTTATTATAAATGTCTTTATCATCACTTTTGAACAATTTAAAGCATTGCTAAATAAAAATAGTAATTTCTATAATTTCCTTCCAAAAAAAAAAAAATATATATATATATATATATATATATATATATATATATATATATATATATATATATATTTATACATAGTTACAAAAGCTTTTTATTTTATATAAATGCTGATCCTTAGATCTTTCTATTCATCAAAGAATCCTGAAAAAATGTACTCAACTGTTTTAAATATTGATTATGATAATAATAATAATAATAAATGTTTCTTAAACAGCAAATCAGCATATTACAATGATTTCTGAAGGATCTTGTGACACTGAAGACTGGAGTAATGATGCTGAAAATGCAGATTTGATCACAGGATTAAATTAAATTTTAAAATATATTCAAATAGCAAGCAGTTATTTTAAATAGTAAAAATATTTCACAATATTACTGTATTTTTGCTGTATTTTGAAACAAATAAATGCAGTCTTGGTGAGCAGAAGAGACTTTTTTAAAAAACATTTAAAATCTTTTGACTGGTAGTGAGTGTATTTACTTGAAATTGTAATAATATTTTACAAAATTATTGTTTTACTGTTGTCCGATCAAATAAGTGCAACCTTGGTGACAATAAGAGATTTCAAACACATTTACAAACCTCTTACTGACTCCAAAGTTTTGAATTGTAGTGTATATTTATGATCATATACAGTATGAGACTATATGATATGAGTTAAACCATTCTCAATCAGTAAACAGACAGCTCTCATAACCAGTAGGTGTGAACCACTCACTGTTGTCCAGAGTGATGAGAAAGATCCTCTGGATCATGTGGTTGACATTGAGCTGCTCGCACAGCTCCTGTCGTGAGCGGAAAGATCGGCTGATCTCCGCCACTGAGTCATCATTGTCATCGATGCTGTCAGACACAGAGTTGTCTGACTCAGACTGGCTCTCTCCTGAATCTACAGCTGTAGAGAAAAAACAATCACAAAGTGCGATTAAATTTATGTTATCCTGCAAATAGAGCACTGCTTATTAACAAGACCTTACATTGCTGCTCAGCTTGACGCCGTTGCTTTTGGCCGGATGCAAACTGTTTTGCGTCAGCGAGGGAACTGAAGAGCGCTGCGAAGGGGTTTTGTGAGATGTTCTGATTGTTATTGCCCTGGTCTGTCATTTCCCTGGAGCTCGTCCTCCATCAACAAGTGTTTTCACAGCCTGTAGGGAAAAATGTGTGAATTAGAGCTAGTATCCAAAACCAGCTGAGATAAATCATAAAGTCTATGCTCATCACAAAGGGCTTTGCCTACACCATATGGAAAAAAACACTGAACATTTAAGTCCAAGATGACTCACTATAATCATTTATTTACTCTTCTGATGAGTCACAATTGGTTAATTCACCTATGAGTCATATTCAAGAAACAGGACAGCACAAGCAGATCAATAGTGACCTCACAATAACCAACATGACTGCAAATTAGTGTCAGGTATGCTAACTTGCTACACATACGTGTCATATTAATCGCAACAGTGAATCAGACTACAACAGACAGACGCTAAGTGGTGTGAAAAGATGTGTAATGAATGTAAACCTAGATAAGCATGAGCTTTATAGCTGTCAAAGACAGTGACAGATCTCCTGTCAGGTGTCTTAAGCTAGCTGAATAACTAGCAACATGCTTAGCAACTGACAGCGCGCTGGTAATGTTTCTAAAACACAGCAACTCAAGATAACGTGAGGTAAATAATACATTAAATAGCAGAAGTACGTTGAAATATATCAACGTACGTACATGCCATACCAGGTTTTGCGGTGAAATATGGAAAATCCGATGTGGTCCAGTTCAACAGATCCAGAATGTACGCTGCGTGTGACGTCATCAACAGTGGACGAGAATGTTTCTTTTATGTTTCTTTTTTTCCATTTCTGCAGTTTAAAATCCTGGCTGGCAGACAGTTACCGCAGCCGACGAAATCTTATCGTTACAATGGCTCTGGAAGTTTTTCACAAAAATGAGACTTTGCAGATGCGCAGGAAGCTGATTGGGTAAGTTGAATCAAATATTACACGTAGCACTTTTATAAGGCCTGGCCTGTATGTGCATACTATCCTGGTGATGTTTTGTTTTGATGAATGCACATTTCTAAACCGTTGTTCTGAATTAAATGATCTTTCTTTTGTATTTTCAGGCAGTCCTGCAGACTCTTTTTCTCCCATGATCCCGTGAAAATAGTGAGAGCACGTGGTCAATATTTATATGATGAGAATGGCATGCAGTACTTAGATTGCATTAGTAATGTTCAACATGGTAAGGACATTTTGACATGCATGCCGCAGTACATAGGGGCCTAGATTTAACAATATTACATTATTGTAAAAGAGTGTCATTACATTTTAAAAAATAAAAAGAAGTCGTAACACTTTACAGTAGAGGGTTTGCACTTGTGTCGCGATTTAGTCAGTTACCCGGATGCCCGGCCATATTGGCGGTACTTAAATCTGAACAACAAAATCTAATTTATGTTGTTTAAACCACAGAAAAACTGTGTGGAAGTTGTTAAATCATATAGAGAAGGACTTAGTAAGCAGGAAAGGACGCAAAATTTTTACAAACTGAAGTTAATAGGTGGTAAAGATATGTATAAGTAGTATTAATTAAGATATTAGCCTTATATTTCACCGATACTTGACTGGAAATGGTAAGAACAAACATGAATGTTGTCAAGATTCTTGCCCTGGAAATTCTGGTATAGTTCTGGTAAATGCCTTTGTTCCTCGGTCAGTTTTTTGCACTCTTTTCCCTGATTTGTTATAACTTTTGGCAGTCTACAGTATTCAAAATGTTTTTCCTGGTCCGACCAATTAGTACAGCCCAAAACATGACAATAACTTTACTTTTTCAGCAGCAATAATCAGCAAAATAAGCAAATTTCATTCAGTTCCGTGGCATTGTTTACGTTCAGTGCCACCAATATGGCCGACTGATGACACATTGTGAAAACGCTCTATAAGGTTCATTAGTTAACTACTTTAGTTAACATAAACTAAGAATGAACAATACTTCTACAGCATTTATTAATCTTAGTTAATGTTAATTTCAGCATTTACATTTTACTTTAACAAAGATGAATAAATACTGTAATAAATGTGTTGTTCATTGTTTGTTCATGTTAGTTAATACATTAACATTAACTAATCGAAACATTGTAAAGTGTTATCAAATAAGTAGTCAGAAGTGCTATTAAATGAAAAATCACGCATACACCACTGTCCACAAGTTTGTGGTCAGTCAGATTTTTTTTAATGATCTCTTCTGAAGGTCTCTTATTAACACCAATGCTGCATTTATTGAATCAAACATACTGTAAAAACAATAATATAGAGAAATATTGTTACAATTTAAGATAACTGTTTCTATTTTATTCTTTTAAAATGTAATTTATTCCTGTGATGGCAAAACTGAATCTTCAGCAGTCATTACTTCAGTCTTCAGTGTCACTCGATTCTTCGATCCTTCAGACATTTCAACTCATTATCAATGTTGAAATGAGATGTTCTGCGTAATATTTTTTGTGGAAAGCATTATACATTTTTTCTGTATTCTTAGAATGTTCAAAAGAACAGCATTTATCTGAAATCTGAAAATTGTACATTTTAACTATCACTTTTGATCAATTTCATGCATTCTGCCTGGATAAATGTACTAATGTCTTTCTTACTGACCCCAAACCTTTGAATGTTGGTGTGCATTTAAAATAATAGTGTGAACACATCTAGAATTATAACTGAAGAAATAATGATCAGGTGAATTTACAATGCAATTATTAAATGGTCTGTCTGAATACTGTATTCTGATTGGCTGGCAGGTATGCAGTAAAACCGTTTAATGCACAGGTAGCTCCAAGTCAGTTTAATCACTGTTTAATAATGCACTGCTTTAATTGATGCACACTAACCAACACACATCACTCGCACAGAAACACACACACACACACACTCTGCGATTGTTATTAATAAAAAGGCCTAGATACTAGATTGCTACATTATATTTCTCAGCAACGAGGTGGTAAAATCGCTGTTTTTAAAGTAATTAACTGTTTGTAGAGAGAGATGCACAGACGCGCAGCAGGCAGGTAACACACTCTTAACTGTCATCTCTCTCTCTGTCTCTCTCGATCGATAATTCAAATAAATGCTATAATTTATTCAAAAAAATGTGATCTTACCGCATTTCACATTTCATCTCTGTGTCTGATTTGAAGCAGGGAGAATGCTAGAGATAATGTGCCTTAACTGCCGAAAATCACCGTCATTTTTACCCATCCTGTCAAATGTTGCACTGCAAAGAGCAATACTAGTTGTCTACGACTTGGCAAATGACCATGGAATTAGCAGTAATATCAACGGCTTATTTAGGGTTTTAAATGCTTCACATCGGTCAGTTCTTTGCCTCCATGTCGTGCATTTAAAATCCTTTAAAGGATAAGTTCACTTTCAGAACAAAAATTTACAGATAATGTACTCACTCCGTTGTCATCCAGGATGTTCATGTCTTTCTTTCTTCAGTTGTAAAGAAATTATGATTTTTGAGTAAACATTTCAGGATTTTTCTTCATACAGTGGACTTCAATGGTGCTCCCGATTTTGAATATTCAAATTGCAGCTTAAATGCAGCTTCAAATGGTCTCTAAATGATCCCAGCCAAGGAATAAAGGTCTTATCTAGCAAAACGATCGGTTATTTTTAATTTTTTTTTATTTAATTTATATACTTTTTAACCTCAAACGCTCGTCTTGTCTAGCTCTGCGTGAACTCTGTGTATTTCGGTTCAAGACAGTTAGGGTACGTCTAAAAACTCATATCTCATTTTCTCCTCCAACTTCAAAATCATCCTGAATCACTGCAGAAGTCCCAACCCAGTGTTTACAAAGTGAATGAGCAAACATGATCAAACGCCCTTTACAAAAAACGGTAAAACAGCGATGTAGGACGATTTTAAAGTTGGAGGAGAAAATGAGATGGGAGTTTTTCAACATACCCTAACTGTCTTGAACCAGAAAAAACTGAGGCAGACCTAGACAAGATGAGCATTTGAGATTAAAAAGTATATAAATTGTCTTTTTTTTAAAGAAAATAATCAATCGTTTTGCTAGATAAGACCCTTCTTCCTCGGCTGGAATCGTTTAGAGCCCTTTCAAGCTGCATTTAAACTGCGTTTTTGGAAGTTCAAACTCGGGGGCACCATTGAAGTCCACTATATGGTGAAAAATCCTGAAATGTTTTCCTCAAAAAACATCATTTCTTTACAACTGAAGAAAGAAAGACATGAACATCTTGAATGACAAGGGGGTGAGTACATTATATGTAAATTTTTGTTCTGGAAGTGAACTTCTCCTTTAATGCACGGAAAACCGTTGATTATCCCTTACATAAAGTATGTTGCCTAACTGCCCTAGCAGATCTACAATATTTCTGACTGAAGTCAGAAGTCAGAAAGAGCATAGTTAATGTTACTGCATGTCATCGTTAATGCTACTGTAGTAAAGCCATGATAAATTTTCATAATATGTAAAACATAATCGGCTCTTGTTATCGTCCAACTGAATTTTAAATAGGCTTTCCAGAGCAATTGGAGGAAGTGTTGAGTATCATGATTACAAATCACAGATCCATGATGACATACTTGATGCATATTGTCTTTGCAGTGGGACACTGTCACCCCAGTATCACTCAGGCTGCTGTTGCTCAGATGGATCTTCTTAATACAAACACTAGATTCCTCCATGATAATATAGTTCTGTATGCAAATCGGCTGGCAGCCACTCTGCCAAAGAAACTTAGTGTCTTTTATTTTGTCAACTCAGGGTAAGTAACTCTGATTATACAGTTTAGATGAAGTATTCAACAAATCTTATTTGAATGTTTATCTTCTTCCAAAGATCAGAGGCTAATGATCTTGCCTTGAGGCTGGCCCGTCAGTATACCCAACATCAGGATGTCATTGTGCAAGATCAGTAAGTTTTACTTATCTTTTTAAATGTGAAATTACAGCTACATCAGATTTTTTGTCATCTTTACTTGCCTCTCCAGTGCATATCATGGACATGTCACCTCACTCATCGACATCAGCCCATACAAGTTCCGGAAACTAGAGGGCCAAAAAGAGTGGGTGCATGTGGTGTGTACATGACATGGAAATAGAAACAATGTTTAAACCAATAATTAAGGTTCTTTGCTACATAGCATTCTTTCTTGCTTAAATTCAGGCACCTCTCCCTGATACTTACCACGGTATCTACCGAGAAGATCATCCTGACCCAGGACAGGCTTATGCAGACACTGTGAAAAGTCTTATTGATGAGGCACATAAGAAAGGCCGCAAGGTATGTTTGGAAAAACTTAAGTTGTTAAATGTTTTTACTGATTATCCTTCTTAAAGGGATAGTTCACCCATAAAATACTCACTCTCATGTCATTCCAGATCTGTATGACTTTCTTTCTTGTGTGAAACACAATAGATTATATTTAAAAAAAAAATGTGTCAATGATTTTTTTTTTCCATGCGGTAAAAGGAAAGGTTACAAGGCCGACTCTCTAACCATTAGGCCATGACTGCCCCCAAAAGTCAGTGTTGTTTTGGACCCCATTAACTTTCATTGCTTTGACAAAGATGACAGAATGTACATTTTTGGGTGAATTATCCCTTTTATTTTGTCTATAGATTTCTTCCTTTTTTGCCGAGTCTTTGCCCAGTGTTGGTGGCCAGATCATTTTCCCAGCTGGTTACTGTAAAAAAGTAGCAGAGTAAGTTTTCTCGTCATTTTTGTTGATTATCTTTACTCTTTATTTAGAGACGAAGTGACACACAACATTGTTTTTTTTTTTCCCCTCAGATACGTTCATGAAGCCGGAGGAGTTTATGTGGCCGATGAGATTCAGACAGGTTTCGGTCGCGTTGGGAGTCATTTCTGGGCTTTTCAGCTTCAGGGTGAAGACTTCAGCCCTGACATTGTGACTATGGGCAAACCAATGGGCAATGGTCATCCTGTTGCATGTGTGGCCACTACAGAGGAAATAGCTGGTGCTTTTACAGCCAATGGTGTGGAGTACTTCAACACAGTAAGAACCATTATGCTTCTGTGATAGTATATGTACAGCTGAAGTCAAAAGTTTACATACACCTTGCAGAATCTGCAAAATGTTCATTCTTTTACCAAAATAAGAGGGATTATAAAAATGCATGTTATTTTTTATTTATTACTGACCTGAATAAGATATTTCACATGAAAGACGTTTACATATAGTCCACAAGAAAAAAATAATAGTTGAATTTATAAAATATTTCAAAAGTTTACATACACTTGATTCTTAATACTGTGTTGTTACCTGAATGATCCACAGCTGTGTTTTTTTTTTGTTTAGTGATAGTTGTTGTCCCTTGTTTGTCCTGAATAGTTAAACTGCCCACTGTTCTTCAGAAAAATCCTTCAGGTTCCACAAATTTGTTGGTTTTTCAGCATTTTTGTGTATTTGAACCCTTTTCAGCAATGACTGTATGATTTTGAGATCCATCGTTTCACACTGAGGACAACTGAGGGACTGCATGCACTCAGATGCATGAAGAGCAAGGGGTGTAAACTTTTGAACAGAATGAAGATGTGTACATTTTTCTTATTTTGCCTAAATATCTTTTTTTCATTTAGTACTGCCTTTCAGAAGCTACAGAAGATACCTACATGTTTCCCAGAAGACAAAATAAGTTAAATTTACCCTGATCTTCAAATTCAACATTTTTTATCACCCGGCTCTTAATGCATCGTTTTTCCTTCTGAAGCATCAGTGAGTGTTTGAACCTTCTGCAATAGTTGCATATGAATTGATATGTCCCTCAGTTGTCCTCAGTGTGAAAAAATAGATCTCAAAATTGCTTATTGTTGGAAAGGGTTCAAATACACAAAAATGCTAAAAAAAAAAAAAGAATTTGTGGGACCTGAAGGAGGCAATTTAACTGTTCAGGACAAACAAGGAACTTATGAACAACTATCACTAAACAAAAAAACACATCTGTAGATCATTCAGGTGACAACACAGTATTAAGAATGCAAATGACCTTAAGACAGGAATCGAACTTGGGTTGCTGCAAGCACATGTAACCCCTCCACCCGGGTCCTACTCGCACACCGCTCCGGCATGGGAGGCGGACCCACTAACAAGGAGGCTAAACCACTAGCGTCAGTCGCTAGAGCGTCTCTTGAGATCAGGGGAGTGAGGTTTACCTGCGCAGTACTTGCCCGCTGGCCTCCGTTACACACAGGTGTGCTATATGTTGGCGCACTAACCATGAGGCTATCGGCACAGACTCTGACCCTGCAGAGACAGTATTCTCGTAGCTTCATAAAGTTAAACCACTGATGTCACGTGGACTATTTTAACAATATCCTTACTACCTTTCTGGGTCTTAAACATGTCAGTTGCATTGCTATCTATCAGGGTCAGAAAGCTCTTGTATTTCATCAAGAGTATTTTAATTTATGTTCAGAAGATGAACAAAGGTCTTATGGGTTTAGAACGACATGAGGGTGAGTAATTAATATTTAAGTAAGGACAGAATTGTCATTTTTGGGTGAACTGTCCCTTTAAGTAATATTTAACTTTTTTGTCCAATGCAGTTTGGTGGTAACCCAGTATCCTGTGCCATTGGTCTGGCAGTGTTGGATATTATAGAAAAGGAAGACCTCAGAGGCAACGCTGTGCGTGTTGGAGGTCATCTTAAACAGCTGCTCCTTCAACTTCAGACTAAACATCCACTCATCGGAGATGTGCGGTAAGTACAGAAAATCAATCTTTATTGAGACCTTGTAAAATACTATTGTAACATCTTGCTGTATAGTATGATAACATCATAGTAACAGACACATCTTCTGTTCTTTTTTCCCAGTGGTGTTGGACTGTTTATAGGCATGGAGTTAGTTAAAGACCGAGCATCCCGAAAACCAGCAACAGAAGAAGCAGCACATGTTGTTCGAAGGTATAATGTCTTTTCTTTCTCGGCTAGCTACATTTACCTGATAACCAACTGCCTTTCTGATTTGTTCAGGCTTAAAGAGGAGCGTATAGTTATGAGCACTGATGGACCTTGGGAAAGTGTCATCAAATTCAAACCTCCAATGTGCTTCAGTATGGAGGATGCTGAGAGAGTCTCTACATGCATTGACCAAATTCTCGGAGGTTGGTAGTAATTTAACACTTAATTCAGCACGATAACTGATTATCTGAGTTTAAAAGGGACATCGGATGCCCATTTTCCGCAAGTTTGTATGATTCTTTAGGGTCTTCATGAAATGTCTGTAAAATGCTTTGGTTAAAATTCCTCAATGGTCATTTAAAACACCCTATTTACCTTGTCAAAAACAGCTCTGTTCACAGCAACCTGTTTCGGTGCATGGCTCTTTAAATGATAATGAGCCACTGCTCATTCCGCCCCTCTCTTTCGTTTTTGTGTATTTGGTGGCACATTACCATCAAAAACAAAACTAATCTACTGCGTCCTCAGTTGTTCTGATGTCAGGGGAAAATTAAGACTTTTATGTTCACTTTTACATACAAATACAAAACACCTGCATTGCTTACGAGACATTATTGTCGCTAGAGCTGCTCGAGCGTGGAGAAAATGTCAGACAGCGTACAACTGCCTGAGGGTGGAGATATGCGAATACGGGACAGTCCATCAGCAGTTTTGGGCGGGGCCTGAGCAGTATGATGTCATACTGCTCAGAAAATCAGAATGGCTCGATAATTGAGACTGTTTAGGTTTTTTGGGGATTAAAAAAAAGGAGTGAATGGATTTTTATCATTGTACGGTGGTTGTGTCCACACACTGCTAAAACACAATTATATACAAACACGTAAAAGTAAATTTTGCATCCGATGTCCCCTTTAAAATAATGATTATTAAGTGAGAGATTAACAGTTTGTCTTTGGACTTACAGAACTGGAGAACACCCACCAAAAAGAAGAGCGCGGATGAAGATGAGGTTTAAAAAACATAAGAATTTTTTAATATAGTCCATGCATTAGTCCAAATATTATACATTTCATAATTGACAGAAATAAATAATTTCCATGTAATATGCATTCTTAAATATAAATCTGTTTATATTCAGGATATGGTTAAAAATACCTAGAACAGAAAGGCGAATAAATTAACTCATGCTACACATCTGGCAGAATATTTTTGAAATACAACTTGGATAAACATATTGATGTAAACAAATAAACAAAAGTTTAAGATTTTAATATGCTTTCATACTTTATAGACAAACAACAACATAAATCACTTTTTATGTAAACCTGATTGTACACAAATACTTAGCCTCTATAATCTTTCTACTACATTTGTATGGAACTTGTTTTTTTGTTTGTTTTTTTTACATTTGTGCTCAACTGTTGTTGTGTTAAATAATAACACTGATTCAATAATACATGTTGTTATTGACAGGATGATTTGGTTTTTATCTGAAAAACATGTTTACCATTTTATCAATGTTTTTGCAAGATTTTTCTAGAAGTTTAAATGACGTTTTTTAGCCATATAGACATTATTTGTGATCTTCGGCAGGAAGAAGGGAAGGGAAGTTTACTGGTATGTAGTTACTTATTTTAAAATACAATTAATTTTAATTTTTCAGGAATTGTTAAATTAATGTTTTACCTGATTTATTAATTTATACAAAATCATCCTGTGAAGCCTCTGGAACCTGTAAAACAATATTTACATTTAAAAAATAATCCTTAAATTACAAAATGCATGTATGTGTGCGAGCAGGTCTCACCTTGTTATAGTGAATATTGAGTCCTGAACTTACAGTCTGTCTGGCGTTTTTCAGTTTCTCATATCTGAGTCCCTCCACGACTAGCAGGCTGAGAGGACTTCCTCCCTCTTTTATCAGCCTCACCACTTCATCAAAATACTCTTCCTCCACATTCTGTCCATTCACCTCAATAACCACATCCCCTTCACACAACCCAGCTCTCTCTCCTGCACTCCCCGCCATCATCTATAGATGAGAACGAGAATTACATGTGTCAGTTTTTCATAGACTTGGAAAAGTATTTTTAAAGCTATAGTTAAGTTAGTTCACCCCAAAAATTCTGTCATTATTTACTCACCCTCATGTCGTTTCAAACCCATGAGACCTTCATTCATCTTCAGAACACATATTAAAGGAGTAGCTCACTTCCAGAACACAAATTTACAGATAATGTACTCACCCCCTTGACATCCATGATGTTCATGTCTTTCTTTCTTCAGTCATACAGAAATTATGTTTTTTTTTTTTTGGAGAAAAACATTTCAGGATTTCTCTCCATATAGTGGACTTCTATGGTGCCCCCGAGTTTGAACTTCCAAAATGCAGTTTAAATGAAGTTTCAGAGGGCACTAAATGATCCCAGCCAAGGACGAAGGGTTTTATCTAGCAAAACGATTGGTTATTTTCTAAAAAAAAAAAATTACAATTTATATAATTCTTAACCTCAATAAGAATTCTTAACCTCATATAATTCTTAACCTCATCTTGTCTAGCTCTGTGTGAACTCTGTATTCCGGTTCACGACAGTTAGGGTAGGTTGAAAAACTCCCAACTCATTTTCTCCTCCAGCTTCAAAATCGTCCTACATCGCTGCAGAAGTACCAACCCTGTGTTTACAAAGTGAACATGCAAAGAAGGTCAAACGCCCTTTACAAAAAAAGGTAAAACAGCGATGTAGGGCGACTTTAAAGTTGAAAGAGAAAATGAGATGGGACTTTTTCAACATACCTTAAATTTCATGATGGCAAGGGGGTGAGTACATTATCTGTAAATTTTTGCTCTTTATTGATATTTTTGATGAAATCAAGAGCTTTCTGACCCTGCATAGACAGCAACGCAACTGAAACATTCAAGGCCCAGAAAGATAGTAAGGACATTGTTAAAAAAGTCTATATGACATCAGTGGTTCAACTGTAATTTTATGAAGCTATCAGAATACTTTCTGATACAAAGAACAAAATACTTTCTGCACAAAGAAAACAAAAAATAATGACTTTATTCAACAGTTTCTTCTCTTCCGTGTCAGCCTTCGACGTGTGTTCACAAGAGTACCACTTTTTCATAAAACATATCTTAATTTAAATTCTGAAGATGAACAAAGGTCTTAGGGGTTTGGAACGACATGAGGCTGAGTAATCAGTGACTTTTTAGGAATTAATCATTTTTGGCTGAAATATCCCTTAATGTGAAAATGTAATATCTCTTAATGTAAAGATTAATATATTAATATATTATTAATATTCCTATTTTTCGCTTAGATTTCTATTTAAAATGGCAACTTATTTACCCACAAAATGTAAACAGTGTGGTGCTATCAAAATATTACTCTGTTTGTTTGAGTATACTAACCCAGCATCACCTAACCAATGGTGTGAGTCCGTGGGCAGGACTATTGTTTACCTGGCCAATGGTAGATGAGGGGCGTGTTCAAGAAGACTTGTGTGAAAACAGCCATTTTTGCTATAAAGTGCTGAAAAGACGACGTATTTTTGTAGGCTAACACTTACAAAGCACTTTGCCTTTTTTGAAAGGGTTTTTGGTTCAATGGTTACATGCCTGAAATAAGATCTCTGGTTAACGGGACCTAAAATGGGACTGCATAGGGTGTCTTAGACATTAAAGGGATAGTTCACGCAAAAATGGAAATTATCCCATGATTTACTCACCGTCAAGCCATCCTAGGTGTATATGACTTTCTTCTTTTAGACAAATACAATCAGAGTTATATTAAAAAATGTCCTGGCTTTTCCATGCTTTATAATGGCAGTCAATGGGTGTTGAGATTCAGTAGTTCAATAAAGTGCATCCATCTTTCATAAAAAGAGCTCCACACGGCTCCAGGGGGTTAATAAAAGCCTTCTGAAGTGAAAAGATGTTTGTGTAATAAAAATATCCATATTTACAACTTTATAAACCATAATCTCTAGCTTCCGCTAGAGTGGCATTCTAGTGGTGACGTAGAATGTAGGCTTAGCCTAAGCTCCAGTGAGAAGTGATGAATGTGGAAGCACAGAGGAGAGAGCCAAACAAAACACTGGTCCTGAATTAGAAGTGCAAAGCAAAGAATTGTTAAGAAAAATCTTGGATGATTTTGATATAAGCCAAGAAGAGACTGGTTTTCCTTTGCTGTAAACAAAACTTCTCGTGAGACTAGGATATTCTCACCGGAGCTTACTCAACGCCTACGTCCTACATCATCCACTGGAACACCACTCTCTTGTGAAATCACGTACAACAGCTAGCGTAAGCTAGAGATTACAGTTTATAAAATTTTAAATATGGATATTTTTCTTATACAAACACATCGGTTCACTTCGGAAGGCCTTTATTATCCCCTCGGAACTGTGTGGAGTATTTTTAATGATGGGTGGATGCACTTTATTGAACTTCAAAATCTCAACAGCCATTCACTGCCATTATAAAGCTTGGGCGAGCCAGGACATTTTTTACTACAACTCCGATTGTATTCATTTGAAAGAAGAAAGTCATATACAACTAGGATGGCTTGAGGGTGAGTAAATCATGAGGTAATTTTCATTTTGGGGTGAACTATACCTTTAAACGCCATCATGCGTAACAGGACAAATCATCTAGTTACTAGTCTGCTTTTACAAGCTTGTTGTGTTTATAATCATGCTCTTGCAAACTATTTTCACTCAAACTTTCAGGGAATATCAAGATTATCATGATGAACGTGTAAGAATCATTAACTTTTGTTGGCCGCAGAGCTTATTTTCTGCAATAATCCAAAAGTCAGTGGAAAAATTTTGTTGGGTTTTTGTTAAAGGAATTAGGGTGATTCAAACTTCTAGGGCTAAGGACCTTCAAAAATACATCATCACTGCAGCACTCTTTTCCATTTGATGAAATTTACGTTTAAACATTTAGCAAATGCTCTTTAAATATAAATGCTTACAGTACCTGACCGATATACGTCCCAGGCTTATTCTGAATACAGCCTAGGTTGAAGCCAAATCCCGCACCCTCCTTGTGAAGCACACAAAGTCGAGGATGCGGTGCATTTTGGTGTCCCTCTTGAGGATTAGGAAACTGTTCCCTTTTTGGAATATGGTCTTCATAAAACAGCAATGGAGAAATACCCAGCTGAAGTGGATCAAATGACAGACACTCTCAGTGATAAATCCAAGCACATACAGTAAGATTAATGATTCCCTATGTTATCTAGGTCACAGTGACCCCACCTATTCCCTGGGGTCCATGTCTATTCCAAACAGTAGATTCATTTAATTCTAAAAACACCTGTTTTGGTGTGTGCTGTAAAAATTAGGAGTTCAGCTTAGGCCCTTTGTTAGCCCTCAGGGTCAAATGTCTTTAGTCAGAGGAAAAATATGTTGATATAGCAGCTGTTCGCACGCTGAATAGTATCGCCCTGCTTTTCTGTATGAGCATGTGCGTTTGCGTGTGAAAGCGTGTGCATGTAAGCACCTGTGTGTAATAGTCTCTGCCAGGGATGGAGATGGTGGTTAGGGTGACCTGCTGGCCGCTTTGCCTTATTTTGCTGACGATGTCCTCATGCTCTGTATCCTCCACCTGCTCCCCGTTCACCGCTAGCACAAGCTCTCCATCCTCCATTCCTGCAGTCTCAGCTGGGCTGCAGGGGTCGATCTCTCGTAATACATGAGCTATAGAGTGAACATTTAACAAAGTGATGGAAATATACTGTATGCTGAAATAATGTCCACTGTGTTTTCTGACTAGTGGCACATGTAAATCATGGGTTTACGAAAATGTTTGATACCATGGACCCCCAAATATGATGATCCTTTTTCCAAAAATATAGGCAGCTATATATTTTGTATTTTATTTAAGTTTTTAATTTATATTTTAAATAAAGACACATTTACATTTCAAATAAAGACCTATTTATACTATGAGAAAATATATACACAGTATATGTGACCCTGGACCACAAAACCAGTCTGAAGTTGCATGGGTATATTTGTAGCAATAGCCAAAAATACAATGTATGGGTCAAAATTATACATTTTTCTTTTATGCCAAAAATCATTAAAATATTAAGTAAAAATCGTGTTCCATGAAGATATTTTGTAAATTTCCTACAGTAAATAGGTCAAGACTTTTTTTTGTTGTCGATTAGCAATATGCTTTGCTAAGAACTTTATTTGTACGACTAAAGTTCTCCAAAATTGGAGGCGATTTTCCCAGTATTTAGATTTTTTTGCACCCTCACATACCAGATTTTCAAATAGTTGTCTCTCGGCCAAATATTGTCTCTAACAAATCATACATCAATGATGTATAAAGATCAATTTCAGAAGGTTTTGTGGTCCAGGGTCACATATAAATAAAAAAAATAATAAAAATTTTCTGGGGATACATTTTACATGTCATTAGAGTATTCTGGATGTATAAACCTGAAGAAAAACATAAAACTATATCTGTCAATACAATAAAATAATTGTGATAATCACATGATTACCAACCAGTCTATAATATAATATAATATAATATAATATTGATTAATAATTAAATTATTAAATATTGTGTATTTTATTTAAGATTTATAGTGTTTAGTTTTATTTATACTAAATAACATATATATTTAAAATATTATATTATATTTACATTTTAGATTAATATTTAACACAATTTCCTCAAAAAAAAAAAAAAAGATACAGAAAATCGGGTCCTGGGAATTTAAAAGTTAAAAAACAATAGTATAAAATATAACAAATAAAAAAAAATACATTTTTGTTTTGACCCCTGTTTAAAAAACTAAAGAACAGTGGTATTTTAGTATTTTAATATAATATTATAGTTTTTATATTTAGTTTTTGAAATAGCTTCTATTTTTATAATCTCAGTTTTGATTTTATATTTATTTTTGTTTGTGTGTTTTTTTTTTTTGTTTTTGTTTTTTTGTCATTTTTAGTCATTTTAATTTTAATATTACTATTTAGTTTTAATTTCCTGTTCATTTTAGAGCTTCAACTTATTTCAGTTAGTTGCTAAGACACGATTTAATCTAGAACAGACAGTTTAATATCTATATTTTAATTTAATCTTTATTTAAATTAACAAAACTGTTTTAATAGTTTTCATTTTAGTTAAAGCTGCAGTCTGTAACATTTTTTTGTGTTCATAATTCACAAAATTTATATAATAAGTGAGTAGATTCTTAAAAATAAAGGTGCTTTAAAAGGTTCTTCACAGCAATCCCATAGAAGAACCATTTTTGGTTCCACAAAGAACCATTCAGTCAAAGGTTCTTTAAAGAACCATCTCTTTCTTACCTTTTCATAATCTGTTTGTGAAACAGAAAGCTTCTTCAGATGTTAAAGGTTCTTTATGGAACCATTTAAACAAAAAAGGTTCTTCTATGGCATCGTGAAACACCTTTATTTTTATGAGTGTACATCATGAATCCATTTTCCAAACCGTGTTTTTGGCTTATCCTAAATTACTATGGTACACCTATAATAAGTTTTTATATTTACATAATTTTAGACTGGTTCTGGTAGGAACCGCTGTGGAGCAGCCCAGTATCTACGTGACTCGTCATAGACATAAACAGAGAGAAATAGCTCCGGCTACAATGTTCTTCCACAAGCACATGCAGTTCTGTTCATTAACTGCAAAAGAACCAAAAGTTATGGACTGCAGCTTTAATAATAATAACTCTGGTAAAGAATCATTCATTTCTCACCAATACGTCCAGACCGTAGCTTTTCTTGCCTTAAGAGGAACCCGTATCCTTGTGGCCCTTGAGCCAAATGTAGTGTTTTTGGTGTGTAGGGTAGATTATGAGTTTTGGCGAAAGCAGGAATTATGGGTAATCCCATGCGATTATAACAATCTTCACTCCTGCTGTCAATCACCAAGACAGTCACATGGTCCTCACATTTCTTCACCTGATGGAACAAAGAGAAATCTAGACGTTCAAGTGTCCCAAAAACAAAAAAATATGGGTGATTACATTATAATTTATCCACTTTCTTCTTTTCATAAGAGTGTGCACAGCCATTTGTACATTTTATGGGTCTGGCTTCCGGTCTCATCCACATCCAGCTATTTTTAGCTGTACAACACAGCTTGTCTTGCTGCTTGATATTGCAAATTGGTGTGTCTTACACTGGTTTGTAGTGCAAACACAAGCACGTTGTTATTCTTCATATTATTTGCCTATGATAACTAATGAACCAGAAACCTCACCATAGGCTTACTTCTGCATTAAAGAATAAGGTGGATATTTATAAGGAAGGTATCAGATACTATACAAGTGCACTTACCATTTTTGACAGTGCTGCGTAACCCAGTGCTGAAATCCTAGCTCCATTGATCCAAATCAGCCTGTCTCCATTCTGGACTCCTGCTCTCTCAGCTGGACCATCAGTCACTGGGTTGAGACGATAACGGCCTCGCTCACCTACTCTCACATATTGAATAAAATGAACCAGAACTGTCCACAACAATCCATGTATTCATACACAGTGATCAAACGTTCCCTGAAGTTGTGCATCAACTACTTTTAACCTCTCTTCTAGGCAAAAGTTCCTCTTTTTGTGTACTTGTACATCATAAAACCTATAGATACATAAATAAACAAAAGGCCTATCTAACAGTATGTTTACTCTCAGCCTATACTGATTTCCTCTGTTTTATGAGTATAGTACATCTTGTTTCTATAGTGAATGTGTGTGCTCAGGGTTATTATAGTTAATCAGCTCTTTTCCAGTTGCATTGCTGTCTATGTAGGGTCAGAAGCTCTCGGTTTTAATCAAAAATATCTTAATTTGTGTTCCTAAGATGTACCTTACGGGTTTGGAACGACATAAGGGTGAGTAATTAATGACTGAATTGTAATTTTTGGATAAACTATCCCTTTAAAATAGAAGTTCACTTCCAGAACAAAAATTTACAGATCATTTACTTACCCCCATGTCATCCAAGATGTTCGTGTCTTTCTTTCTTCGGTCCATAAGAAATTATGTTTTTTTGAGGAAAAGAATTCAGGAATTACCTCCATATAGTGGACTTCAATTGTACCATCGAATCTGAACTTCCAAAATGCAGTTTAAATGCAGCTTGAAATGGCTCTAAACGATCCCAGCTGACGAAGAAGGGTCTTATCTAGCAAAACGATGTCATTTTCGAAACAAATTGACAAATTTATGTACTTTTTAACCTCAAACGCTCATCTTCTAAGTCTGCGTAAACTGTTTTTTTTTTCTCCGATTCAATACGGTCAATACAGTTAGGGTATGTCGAAAAACTCCCAACTCGTTTTCTTCCCCTACATCGCTGCAGAAGTACCGACCCAGTGTTTACAAAGTGAACATGCAAAAAAGATCAAACGTCCTTTACAAAAATAAATAAATAAGTAAATAAAGGTAAAACAGCGATGTAGGACGATTTTGACGTTGAAGAAGAAAAAGAGACGGAAGTTTTTCGACATACCCTAACTGTAATGACACATACTACACGGACTACACAGACTACGCATGCACATCGCAGAGACGAGACGAGACGAGCATTTAAGGTTAAAAAGTATATAAACTGTTAATTTGTTTCGAAAATGACCGATCGTTTCATTAGATAAGACCCTTCTTCCTCGACTGGGATGGTTTAGAGCCATTTGAAGCTGCATTTAAACTGCATTTTGGAGGTTCAAACATGAGGGCACCATTGAAGTCCACTATATGGAGGAAAATTCTGGAATGTTTTCCTCAAGAAACATCATTTCTTATCGACTGAAGAAAGAAAGAAAGACATGAACATCTTGGATGACAAGGGGGTGAGTAAATTATCTGTAAAATTTTGTTCTTGAAGTGAACTTCTCCTTTAGGACATGTAAAAATAGCTATAGCAAAAGGAGCAGTACCTTCAACAGGAATGATGCTGAGGCCCAAGCCGCTGCCAGGCTCTTTAGTGATGTAGCACAACCGTGGGCGAGAACAGCCCTCTATGGGACGGTAAGCGCTGGCAAGCGACTTGAGGTCTCTTCCCTCCGAAACCGCTAACTCATAATCCTCAGCACTCACCACTAACAGATACAGCTTCAGCCCAGATGCCTGCACCTTCAGCACCACCTGAAAACAAGGCACAAGGCACAGGTAATAATGGTAACACTTCACAGCTATCCCTTTAAAGCTTTGCATCTACTTGGCAATATCATTTGTATTCCAGCATCCATGTGTTTAATTCACAGAATACAAAGGTCTCATGTTTGCATAAGGAAGTGCTCTTACAGTCGAGTGCTCCTTGTCATCCACAAAGTCCTCATTGACCTCCAAAACACGGTCCCCCTCGTTCAGCCCACCCCGTTCTGCGCTGCTCCAAGGCTCCACCTGGCGCACAACATGTCCCCTGCAGCCAGCGTCCTTGCTCAGGTAGAAACCGAAGCCTTGTCCCTTTTCCCGCTTCAGAACACACAGCCGCGGATGAACATCAGGCTCTGGAGACAATTCGGTATTCATATGAAATCATTTTCTTTCAGTCATTATTATCATTCACTGATTGAAAAAAAATGATTGAGGAATTAACCTGTGTCATCAGAGATTACTAAAGCAGGGTTGTCAATCCCTTCTTTGGGGTTGAAGGTGAACTTCCTGTGAACAACATTTGCACTTTGCTGTACATGTGTTTTATGTAAACAAAAAATAAGATCATTTTGTGGCTACAGATCATTTAGTAAACCAGATCGCTTGTGGAAAATCGTTAGTGTGCACATGTAGGATAATCAGAGGTCAAAAGGTCACGTTTAAAGAGAATTCTGCAAACTTACTTTGGTAACTCTGGGGGATCCGTTGGTTCTGTGATAGTAAACAATTAAAATATATTAAAAAAGGTGATCTATACCTACTCACAAATATCACAAGTGATGTGTTAACTTTAAAATACAATACAGTTTAATATTATAAAGATAGTTCACCCAAAAATGAAAAATACCCCATGATTTACTCACCCTCAAGCCATCCTAGGTGTATATGACTTCCTTCTTTCAGACAAATACAGTCAGAGTTATTTTAAAAAATTTCCTGGCTCTTCTAAGTTTTATAATGGCAGTGAATGGGTGTTGAGACTTTGAAGTCCAATAAACTGTATCAATCCATCATATTGAAAACTTTATAAACCGTAATCTCTAGCCTCTGGTAACTGATGTACTCACGTTTATGAGAGAGTGGCGTTCCGGCGGATGACGTAGGATGTAGACGTAGCATAAGCTCTGGTGAGAATATTCTAGTCACACAGAACAAAGTTTTGTTTACAGCAACTAAAACAAGGAAAACAGGTCTCCTCTTGGCTTATATCGAAATCCTCCAACATTTTTATTTTATTTTTTTTTTACAAATCCTCGTTTTGTACTTCTAATTCGTGACTGCTGTTTTGTTTTGCTCTTTTCACTGTGCTTACGCATTCGTGACTGCGTTTGCCTACATCCTATGTCATCCGCTGAAACGCCACTCTCGTACATGTGCGTACGACAGTTGCCGGAAGTTAGAAATTACGGTTTATATAAGTTTTAAATATGGATATTTTCTTACACAAACATATAGATTCACTTTAGTAGGACTTTATTTACCTCCAGAGCTGTGTGGTGCACTTTTTATGATGGGTGGATGCACTTTATTGGACTTCAAAACCTAAAGACCCATTCACTGGCATTATAAATGTTGGAAGAGCCAGGACATTTTTAATACAACTCCGAATGTATTCATCTGAAAGAAGAAGGACACCACAGGATGGCATGAGGGTGAGAAAATCATAGGGTAATTTTCATTTTTGGGTAAACTATCCCTTTAACCATTGTCCAGGGGTGTGAGACTGGCAACCAGCAACTGCTTACTTTTTTTTGTAATCCAAACTTCAAAGAACAAACTCTTCATTAAATACTTAAATGGCAGACACATCCTTTCTGCTTAAACATGTATAAACATGCCACATTATTTCAGTTTGCTCATTTCCAAGCATTCAAATACACACAGTTCTTGCCAGGGCTTTGTTTTCAATAATTGCCTGTGAGATGCACTACAAGACAGAATCTACACAGGCTGCTTTACATTAAAATAAACATCAGGAGTTTGGCTTTTACAGAAATATCACGCAGTTAACCTGTATGAAATGCTGACAAGCCTTGAGATCAGAGTTCAAAAGGAAAATCCTCAGCTGATTGGATCCATTGGTTATTTTTATCTGTACTTCTAGTATTAAAAATTACGTTTGTGCAAAGGAGCAATGAAGAAATCACCTGATTTACGTAATTTCATATAAATAAATACAACTCTTTGCTGAAAATAATTAAACCTATTACAAAATCTTTAAAAAAAATAATGTTCCAGTTGGTCAGTTTTTTTGAGTGTGCATCAATATGAACTAGATAAAAAAAGTTTGTCAAGACAAACTTTAAGTTGGCTTGAGAAAGCCGGACCAGAAAGTTTTAAAAAGTTTGAAAATTGTAAAAAGTTTAAGAAGTTTGAAAAGTTTGAAAAGATTAAAAAGTTTAAAAAGTTTGAAAAGTTTGAAAAGTTTATGAAGTTTAAGAAGTTTTAAAAAGTTTAGAGTTTGAATTCAGTCTGTCAGATAGATAGATAGATAGATAGATAGACAGATAGAGAGATAGATCAGTATGTTTCTAGCATGATTAGCAAAGTTGTTAGCACGTTTCTGGCATGATTAGCAAGTTGCTAGCATGTTTTTAACAGGATTAGCAAAGTTGCTAGCATGTTTCTGGCATGATTAGCTGTTACGGGATGAACGAGACGAGAGGCGAGCGGATCCATATGCGAGCTTTTATTAATAGGACGTGACAAAGACATGGTCGTACAGGCAAGGTCAAAACAGGAGCAGACAGGGATATCACAGGCAATCGTAGAGAATAATCCAATAACGATAGATAGTCCGGAAAGGCAGGCGGCGAACAGTCGAAAAACGGGGGAGCCAGGCGAGAGAACAAAGAACTAGGAACTTGGAACTAGAGACTAGGAAACGCTAACAGTGGAAATACAACAATAGCAACACACAATACTCCGTGGTTTGCAAGGGGAAAGACCGGGGCTTTTATAGCGTCGCTGATAGGTTGCGGATGAAGTGCAATGGCTGATGGGGAATGTAGTCCGGGGTGTAGTACAACCGTCAGAGTGTGATAATGGGGTGAGAGTGACATCTGGTGGTGAGCGGACAGCGGGACACCGACCAGATTCGTGACATTAGCAAGTTGTTAGCATGTTTTTAACAGGATTATCAAAGTTGCTAGCATGTTTCTGGCATGATTAGCAAGTTGCTAGCATGTTTCTGGCATGATTAGCATGTCGCTATCATGTTTCTGGCATGATTAGCATGTCGCTATCATGTTTCTAGCATGATTAGCAAGGTTGCTAGCATGTTTCTAGCATGATTAGCAAGTTGCTAGCATGTTGTTATGTTTCCAGCATGATTAGTAAGTTGCTAGCATGTTGCTAGCACGTTTCTAACATGATTAGCAAGTTGCTAGCATGATTTTAGCAAGTCGTTAGTATGATTTTAGCATGACTAGCAAGTCGCTAGCATGATTTTAACATGATTAGCAAGTCACTAGCATGATTTTAGCATGACTAGCAAGTCGCTAGCATGATTTTAGGATGACTAGCAAATCATTAGCATGATTTTAACATGACTAGCAAGTCATTAGCATGATTTTAGCATGACTAGCAAGTCGCTAGCATGATTTTAGGATGACTAGCAAATCATTAGCATGATTTTAACATGACTAGCAAGTCATTAGCATGATTTTAGCATGACTAGCAAGTCGCTAGCATGATTTTAGGATGACTAGCAAATCATTAGCACGACTTTAGAATGATTAGCAAGTCGCTAGCATGATTTTAGCATGACTAGCAAGTCGCTAGCATGATTTTAGCATTACTAGCAAGTCGCTAGCATGATTTTAGCATGACTAGCAAAGTCGCTAGCAGGATTTAAACATGACTAGCAAGTCACTAGCATGATTTTAGCATGAATAGTAAGTCGCTAGCATGATTTTAGCATTACTAGCAAGTCCCTAGCATGATTTTAACATGATTAGCAAGTCGCTAGCATGATTTTAGCATGACTAGCAAGTCGCTAGCATGATTTTAGCAAGTCGTTAGCATGATTTTAGCATGACTAGCAAGTTGCTAGCATGATTTTAACATGATTAGAAAGTCGCTAGAATGATTTTAGCATGACTAGCAAGTCGCTAGCATGATTTTAGCATTATTTTAGCATGATTAGCAAGTCGCTAGCATGATTTTAGCATGACTAGCAAGTCGCTAGCATGATTTTAACATGACTAGCAAGTCGTTAGCATGATTTTAGCAAGTCACTAGCATGATTTTAGCATGAATAGCAAGTCGCTAGCATGATTTTAGCATTACTAGCAAGTCCCTAGCATTATTTTAGCATGATTAGCAAGTCGCTAGCATGATTTTAGCATGACTAGCAAGTCGCTAGCATGATTTTAGCATGACTAGCAAGTCGCTAGCATGATTTTAGCATGACTAGCAAGTCGCTAGCATGATTTTAGCATGACTAGCAAGTCATTAGCATGATTTTAGCATGACTAGCAAGTCGCTAGCATGATTTTAGAATGACTAGCAAATCATTAGCACGACTTTAGCATGATTAGCAAGTCGCTAGCATGATTTTAGCATGACTAGCAAGTCGCTAGCATGATTTTAGCATGACTAGCAAAGTCGCTAGCAGGATTTAAGCATGACTAGCAAGTCGCTAGCATGATTTTAGCATGATTAGCAAGTCGCCAACATGATTTTAGCATGACTAGCAAGTCGCTAGCATGATTTTAGCAAGTCACTAGCATGATTTTAGCATGATTAGCAAAGTCGCTAGCATGATTTTAGCATGATTAGCAAGTCGCTAGCATGATTTTAGCATGATTAGCAAAGTCGCTAGCATGTTTCTAGCATGATTAGCAAAGTCGCTAGCATGTTTCTAGCATGATTAGCAAGTCGCTAGCATGTTTCTAGCATGATTAGCAAAGTCGCTAGCATGTTTCTAGCATGATTAGCAAGTCGCTAGCATGTTTCTAGCATGATTAGCAAACTCACTAGCATGTTTCTAGCATGATTAGCAAGTCGCTAGCATGTTTCTAGCATGATTAGCATGTTTCTAGCATGATTAGCAAAGTCGCTACCATGTTTCTAACATGATTAGCAAGTTGCTAGCATGTTTCTAGCATGATTAGCATGTTTTCTAGCATGATTAGGAAGTTGCTAACATGTTTTCTAGCATGATTAGCAAAGTCGCTAGCATGTTTCTAACATGATTAGCAAGTCGCTAGCATGTTTCTAGCATGATTAGCAAGTCGCTAGCATGTTTCTAGCATGATTAGCAAACTCACTAGCATGTTTCTAGCATGATTAGCAAGTCGCTAGCATGTTTCTAGCATGATTAGCAAAGTCGCTACCATGTTTCTAGCATGATTAGCAAGTTGCTAGCATGTTTCTAGCATGATTAGCATGTTTTTTAGCATGATTAGGAAGTTGCTAACATGTTTCTAACATGATTAGCAAAGTCGCTAGCATGTTTCTAGCATGATTAGCATGTTTCTAGCATGATTAGCATTTTTCTAGCATGATTAACAAAGTCGCTAGCATGTTTCTAGCATGATTAGCAAGTTGCTAGCATGTTTCTAGCATGAATAGCATGTTTCTAGCATGAATAGCAAGTCGTTAGCATGTTTCTAGCATGATTAGCAAGTCGCTAGCATGTTTCTAACATGATTAGCAAAAGTCGCTAGCATGTTTCTAGCATGATTAGCAAGTTGTTAACATGTTTCTAACATGATTAGCAAGTCGCTAGCATGTTTCTAGCATGATTAGCAAGTCGCTAGCATGTTTCTAGCATGATTAGCAAACTCACTAGCATGTTTCTAGCATGATTAGCAAGTCGCTAGCATGTTTCTAGCATGATTAGCAAAGTCGCTACCATGTTTCTAGCATGATTAGCAAGTTGCTAGCATGTTTCTAGCATGATTAGCATGTTTTTTAGCATGATTAGGAAGTTGCTAACATGTTTCTAACATGATTAGCAAAGTCGCTAGCATGTTTCTAACATGATTAGCAAGTTGCTAGCATGTTTCTAGCATGATTAGCATGTTTCTAGCATGATTAGCATTTTTCTAGCATGATTAACAAAGTCGCTAGCATGTTTCTAGCATGATTAGCAAGTTGCTAGCATGTTTCTAGCATGAATAGCATGTTTCTAGCATGAATAGCAAGTCGTTAGCATGTTTCTAGCATGATTAGCAAGTCGCTAGCATGTTTCTAACATGATTAGCAAAAGTCGCTAGCATGTTTCTAGCATGATTAGCAAGTTGTTAACATGTTTCTAGCATGATTAGCATGTTTCTAGCATGATTAGCAAGTCGCTAACATGTTTCTAGCATGATTAGCAAAGTCGCTAGCATGTTTCTAGCATGATTAGCAAGTTGCTAGCATGTTTCTAGCATGATTAGCATGTTTCTAGCATGATTAGCATGTTGCTAGCATGTTTCTAGCATGATTAGCAAAGTCGCTAGCATGTTTCTAGCATGATTAGCAAGTTGCTAGCATGTTTCTAGCATGATTAGCATGTTTTCTAACATGATTAGGAAGTCGCTAACATGTTTCTAGCATGATTAGCAAAGTCGCTAGCATGTTTCTAACATGATTAGCAAGTCGCTAGCATGTTTCTAACATGATTAGCAAGTTGCTAGCATGTTTCTAGCATGATTAGCATGTTTCTAGCATGATTAACAAAGTCGCTAGCATGTTTCTAGCATGATTAGCAAGTTGCTAGCATGTTTCTAGCATGATTAGCAAAGTCGCTAGCATGTTTCTAGCATGATTAGCAAGTTGCTAGCATGTTTCTAGCATGATTAGCATGTTTCTAGCATGATTAGCAAGTCGCTAGCATGTTTCTAACATGATTAGCAAAGTCGCTAGCATGTCTCTAGCATGATTAGCAAGTTGCTAGCATGTTTCTAGCATGATTAGCATGTTTCTAGCATGATTGGCAAGTTGCTAGCATGTTTCTAGCATGATTAGCAAAGTCACTAGCATGTTTCTAGCATGATTAGCAAGTTGCTAGCATGTTTCTAGCATGATTAGCATGTTTCTAGCATGATTAGCAAGTCGCTAGCATGTTTCTAACATGATTAGCAAAGTCGCTAGCATGTTTCTAGCATGATTAGCAAGTTGCTAGCATGTTTCTAGCATGATTAGCAAAGTCGCTAGCATGTTTCTAGCATGATTAGCAAGTTGCTAGCATGTTTCTAGCATGATTAGCATGTTTCTAGCATGATTAGCAAGTCGCTAGCATGTTTCTAACATGATTAGCAAAGTCGCTAGCATGTCTCTAGCATGATTAGCAAGTTGCTAGCATGTTTCTAGCATGATTAGCATGTTTCTAGCATGATTAGCAAGTCGCTAGCATGTTTCTAGCATGATTAGCAAGTTGCTAGCATGTTTCTAGCATGATTAGCATGTTTCTAGCATGATTAGCAAGTTGCTAGCATGTTTCTAGCATGATTAGCATGTTTTCTAACATGATTAGGAAGTCGCTAACATGTTTCTAGCATGATTAGCAAAGTCGCTAGCATGTTTCTAACATGATTAGCAAGTCGCTAGCATGTTTCTAACATGATTAGCAAGTTGCTAGCATGTTTCTAGCATGATTAGCATGTTTCTAGCATGATTAACAAAGTCGCTAGCATGTTTCTAGCATGATTAGCAAGTTGCTAGCATGTTTCTAGCATGATTAGCAAAGTCGCTAACATTTTTCTAGCATGATTAGCAAGTTGCTAGCATGTTTCTAGCATGATTAGCATGTTTCTAGCATGATTAGCAAGTCGCTAGCATGTTTCTAACATGATTAGCAAAGTCGCTAGCATGTCTCTAGCATGATTAGCAAGTTGCTAGCATGTTTCTAGCATGATTAGCATGTTTCTAGCATGATTAGCAAAGTCGCTAGCATGTTTCTAGCATGATTAGCAAGTCGCTAGCATGTTTCTAGCATGATTAGCAAGTCGCTAGCATGTTTCTAGCATGATTAGCAAGTCGCTAGCATGTTTCTAACATGATTAGCAAAGTCGCTAGCATGTTTCTAGCATGATTAGCAAAGTTGATAGCATGATTCTGGTTGCTAGCCATAGATAAATAGATAGATAGTAATGGTTAAATGATAGATAGATAGATAGATAGATAGATAGATAGATAGATAGATAGATAGATAGATAAGTTTTGAAGATAGATAGATAGATAGATAGATAGATAGATAGATAGATAAAGGTTTGAAGATAGATAGATAGATAGGTAGATAGATAGATAGATAAGGTTTGAAGATAGATAGATAGATAAGGTTTGAAGATAGAAAGATAGATAGATAGATAGATAAGGTTTGAAGATAGAAAGATAGATAGATAGATAGATAGATAGATAGATAGATAGATAAGGTTTGAAGATAGACAGATAGATTAGTTATTAGTTAGAAAGAACATAGATAGCTTAAAGCTTAATTGAGTATCAATGGCTTCTAGCAGTTTACATTAAACATAGTTCAAACAGACATGGACTTTTGGTCAGAGAAAGTCTATGGGATTTTTTAAGATTTTTAATATTAATTTTTAAGAAAACCGTAACTCAAACCAGTCTGAAAAGATATAGCACACTAAGTCAGAACAGTATGAAGATCTGACCCGAGTTTGGAGTATGTAGCTTGAACGGTCTAGGAGGAGTTAGTGTCCAAAAAATTTGCGGTCAGAAAAATAAGAAGAAGAAGAAGAAGAAGAAGAAGAAGTTTAAATAGGATTTCAGTAAGTTGGCTTTCCCAAGCCAACTTAATAAATGGATAAAAATACTACTACTACTACTACTTCTACTAATACTAATTTTGACACTGCTAACATGACCGTTCTACTACATTTACTTTTTATACAGAAAAAGTTGAATCCACCGCTTTGTAAGAATAAACCCTTCAAATGTCTTTCTTGAAGTTTACATTACAGTTTACACAATCAATGCAATAGAAAACAATGTGTATATATAAATTACCTGTGGTGAATCTCATGATCCTGCTTACCACTGCTGGCTGAGCCCTGGGCTTTGTGAGGGTGCAAGGTACACATTTAGATGAAGCATTAAAATGCTTTAGTCAGTACAGCTCCTCCTTGTTCCACAACAATAACGCGCAGCAGATTAATATTTAATCTCAGGTTTATGAGACAACACCTCAGCCATCAACAGATCCGAAGGGGGTATTACATAACCAACAGTAATTAAGACAGCTGACAACAAACTTTGCATCCAATTAGGCAAGATTCAAAGTATGACAAAGAGCTACCTTTCATCAGCACTTTGTTTTATTTTGTTATTGCACATCAAATTTCAGTCACAATTTGTTAGTTTTTTGCACATTTTTTTTTCACTCATAAAGGGAAGGACATGTTAATATTGCATTTAAACTCTTATCTTGCTTACATTACTGTGTTGAGCATTTCTAGAGCACCGTTTGATGCTTAAACATTGTTTAAAGAGTTTAAACATATACAGAAAGGAGAAACATATTTTTTTTTATGTAACAAAGAACCCTGAATTCTCCCTGATTACATATGCATAGGAAATGGCTTCTAATGGCAAAATCTGTCATTGTGTAACACGGAGCAGTTTTCAAGTAGTAATCCGAAAAACTACGAAGTAGTGAATATTGATCTTTTCCTCAAACAATCTACTACTCAAACTAATTTGTCACAGTGTTTTCTCAAAATTACCTAATGCTAAAGCAGATGGGTATGTTGTAACTGGGAAATAATAAGGCTGACTGGATTGAAATATGGCAACAAAAATCTCTTTGAGAAATTAAACACCCATCCCCTTAGCTTCTATGGTAGTTGCATTATTTTGTACCGGCCCCTGTTCCCGTATCACTGCTCTTTTCCAGTAAGCGCAGTGTTTGCCTCACAACACTCTCAACTCGTCGGAAGTGCATCTTTTTCCAGAAACTCGGGTGCTGTTTGCGACCCCATTCCAGGTCTTTCAGAAAGACCAGCAGTTGCTCGCGTACACGGTCTCTTTCCCATGAAAGAGAATTTTTTCCAATAACGCTAAGAATGGGATGCCAGTCCTCTGAGATGTCCGAACCTTCGGTTACAGACGCCAGGACCTTCACCCGCCGACCCTCCTTGACCCGAGGTCCACCACGCACGTACAGTGACTGCTTGCCCACGTCGGTAAGCTGGTTCAGATACAGGCTGTGAGAAAGTATAAGCATAAAACATCTATAAACAACTGATGGATTTTAAAGGAAGGCACATATGAGTGGACTATGCAAATGCATTTTTTGTACTGACTGTACTGTGTGGATGCTGGGATGTTCACGACAGGCGTCGACCAGCGTGAGAGCCGCACTGTCTCCGATGTTGTTGTAGGCCACATTCAGCTCTTGTATCTTTTCATGCTGGCCCAGTCTCTCGGCCAGCAGCTGTGCTGATCGGTCACCGAGGCCTGTGTGCATCAGACTCAGCCGTTGGAGAGAGTGGTTACCAGACAAAGCTTCCAGCAGATGGGTGATGCCAGTGTCGGTCAAGTAGTTGTCACACAACCTGTGATCACAAAAACAGGAAATTCACACAAGATGCACAGGAAATACTTTTTTTAGAATATCATCACAGTGGTTCAAAACTAAACAGTGTTGGGGGTAACACATAAGTAATGCAAGTTAAGTAATCAGATTACTTTTAACTAGCAAGTAACTAGTAAAGTAATCCATTAGTTACTTTTTATGGAGTACCACAGTATTATAATGCATTACTTTTTTTTTTAAAGTAACTTTCCCCAACACTGAAACTGGATTTACAGTTGAAGTCAAAAGCTTACACACAGCAGAACCAGCAAAATGCTAATTATTTTACCAAAATAAGGGATCATACAAGATGCATGTTATTTTTTTATTTAGTTCTGACCTGAATAAGACCTTTCACATAAAACACATTTACATATAGTCCACAAGATAAAATAATAGCTGAATTTATAAAAATTACCTTGTTCAAAAGTGTACATATGCTTGATTCTTAATGCTGTGTTTTGTTTTGTTTAGTGATAGTTGTTCATGAGTCCCTTGTTTGTCCTGAACAGTTATATTGCCTGCTGTTCTTCAGAAAAGTCCTTCAGGTCCCAAAGATTCTTTGGTTTTTCAGCATTTTTGTGTATTTGAACCCTTTCCAACAATGACTGTGTGATTTTGAGATCCATCTTTTCACACTGAGGACAACTGAGGGACTCATATGCAACTATTACAGAAGGTTCAAACGCTCACTGATGCTTCAGAAGAAAACATGACGCATTAAGAGCCGGGGGTGAAAACTTTTGAACAGAATGAGGATGTGTACAATTTTCTTATTTTGCCTAAATATCATATTTTTTCATTTAGTACTGCCCTTCAGAATATAAAGAAGATACTTACATGTTTCCCAGAAGACAAAATAAGTTAAATTTACCCCGATCTTCAAATTCCAAAAGTTTTTACCCCCCAGCTCTTAATGCATCGTTGTTGTTTTTTTCTGAAGTGAGCATTTGAACCTTCTGTAACAGTTGCATATGAGTCCCTCAGCTGTCCTCAGCATAAAAAGATGTATCTCAAAATCATACAGTGGACAGTTCAGGACAAACAAGGGACTCATGAACAACTATCACTAAACAAAAAAAAAAAAAAAAACAGCTGTGGATCATTTAGGTAAGAACATAGTATTAAGAATCAAGTGTATGTAACTTTTGAATGGGGTAATTTTTATAAATTCAACTATTATTTTCTCTTGTGGACTATATGTAAACATCTTTTAAGTGAAATATCTTATTCAGATAAGTAGTAAATAAAAAATAACATTTAGTTTGTATGATCCCTCTTATTTTGGTAAAATAATTTACATTTTGCAGATTCTGCAAGGTGTAAGTAAACTTTTGACTTAAACTGTATCTGTAAAACAACATCATAAAGTTATAAAATGGTTATAAAATCTTCCTTTTTCTCACAAATTGTTTTTTTGCTGGCTCATTACTGTATGGGCTAATACAGTCAAATACTAAAGTAATGTACCAAATTATTTATTATAAATACTACAAATTTAGCATTTGGTTCAATGAATGTCTGGAAAAACAGACATCATTATTACCAGAAATTGTAAGAATAAATAAATAATACTAAAATAACACTAAAAAACATACATTTTGGCATGTTTTGTCCTGTGTCTGAAGAATCAGAGAAGAGATGCAATGCCTCTAACAAATACATTATATAGATTGAGTTTGTTATTGGTAAACAAAACAGAAGTGGCTATTTTTTTGTCAGTTCAAATATAACCTACCTTCTCAACCATGAATATGACAGTAATAATGTGCTATTGAAAGTAGGCTTACTGTATTGACTTAATAGTACAGTTGGGCTCAAGCAGGAGATCTCGCAGTAGAATGCAGGACTCAGGACCCAGGCTGTTAAACTGGAGACTGCAAACACACAGTGAGCAAAAACACACACGCATGCCATTAGTTTGTCGATTTCCCAGGCAGAAAATCAATAACTAATGAGCTAATTGTGCTTATAAGTAATTTTTACTGAGTACACTCTGCAAGCAAAGCAATCTGAAGGCAGCAGTTGAATCCATAATAAAAAGTTGCATGTTAAATGTCCATTAAGACCACAATATCAAGACCAACCAGACCTTAGTTATTGTTACTTTGTTTCACTCAATAAGATGCAGCACATAACAAACTTTTGTTATTCACTGTATTAGAGGGCACTTCAGCTAGTTTCTTTTGAGAATCAGACTATACCAGTAAATATTATTAATTCTAAGTGATTATCATATTCCAGCACTTTTATTGTGCATCTAACATGTTCTAACACTTAATAATTTGGGTTGATTAAAGTTAAAGGATTGGTTCACTCCTGAATTAAAATTTCCTGTTAATTTACTCACCACCATGTCATCCAAAATGTTCATGTCTTTCTTTCTTCAGTTGAAAAGAAATTAAGGGTTTTCAGAAAAAAAAATTCTAGGATTTTTCTCCACATAGTGGACTTTAATGGGGATCAATGGGTTGAAGGTCCAAATTGCAATTTCAGGGCTCTACATGATCTCAGCCAAGGAATAAGAAACTTATCTAGCGAAACAATTGGTCATTGTCTAAATAAAATAAAAATGTATATACTTTTAACTACAAATGCTTGTCTTGGACTACCTCAACTTCACACATTACGTTCTTTGTCTGTGTACTCCAGTTCAAAAATGTAAGGTATGGCGAAAAACTCCATCTCATTTTCTCCTCCAACTTTAAAGTTGTCCGACATCATTGTTTTTTTTTTTAAAGGGCGTTTGACTTTCTTTGTATGTTTGGTTTGTAAACACTAGGTTGGTACTTCCGCCTACATATGTGACCTTTCCAACGTGACTACGTAATGCATGAAGTCGAGCTAGTGCAAGACGAGAACTTGTGGTTAAAAAGCATATACATTTTTATTTTTTAAGAAAATGTCTGATCGTTTCACTAGATAAGACCCTTATTCCTCGGATGGGATCGTGTAGAGCCTTTTGAAGCTGCATTGAAACTGCATTTTGGACCTTCAACTCATTAGCTCACATTGAAGTCCACTACATGGAGAAAAATCCTGGAATGTTTACCCCAAAAACCTTCATTTCTTAATTCTAGAGTGAACTAATCCTTTAATACATAAGATAAGTACAAAAGTGTTTAAAAAATTTGGTGTCTGAAAGAAGTGTCTTATCATTGCTTTTTTATCAAAAATACAGTAAAAGACTAATATTGTGAAATATTATTTCAATTTAAAATAGCTTTTTTCTATTTTAATATTTTTTCAGCAGCGTATACTCCTTCAGGTCTTCAGAAATCATTCTAATATGCTGATTTGCTGCTTAAGAAACATTTCTTCTTTTATGGAAACTGTGATAAATATATATAGAGTACTTTAATGAATAGAACGTTCAATTCTTTTGAAACATTATAAATGTCTTTACTGTGACTTTTGAGCAATTTAATAAATACTTGCTGAATAAAAGTATTATTTTCTTTCAAAAAATGTAAATAAATAAATAAACTTCGTGAAAGTTCACCCATAAATTTCTCTTTTTCAAAACCAAAACCAAAACTGAAAAAAAGAAATAAAACAGCCTAAGCTGGTTTTAGCTGGTGTGCTAGACTGGCCAGGTTGGTCTGTTGACTTGTTTAGGGCACTTTTCATCTGGTCATGTTGAGAGAACCAGCTAAGACCAGAAAAACTCAATCTTGGGCTGGTATAAGATTAAAGGAGAAGTTTACTTCTAGAACAAAAATTGACAAATAATTTACTCAGCTCCTTGTTAATATTGTGAAAATATTTCAGGATTTCTCTCCATATAGTGGACTTCAATGGTGCCCCCAAGTTTAAACTTCCAAAATGCAGTTTAAATGCAGCTTCAAATGGCTCTAAACGATCCCAGCGGTGGAATAAGTGTATTATCTAGCGAAATGATTGGTCATTTTCGAAACAAATTGACGATTTATGTACTTTTTTAACCTACTCGTCTTGTCTCGTCTTTGCGATGCGCACGCGTAGTAGGTGTAATCTGGGTCAATACAGTTAGGGTATGTCTAAAAACTCCCATCTTCGTTTTCTTCTTTAACTTCAAAATCGTACCAACATCGCTATTTTACCTTTTTTTGTAAAGGGCGTTTGATCTTCTTTGCATGTTCACTTTGTAAACACTGGGTCGTACTTCTGCAGTGATGTAGGATAATTTTGAAGTTGGGGAAGAAAACGAGATGGGAGTTTTTCAACATACCCTAATTGTCGTGAACCGGAAAAAACAGAGTTCACGCAGACGTAGACAAGACGAGTGTTTGAGGTTAAAAAGTATATAAATTGTCATTAGAAAAATTTTGATTAGAAAATGACTGATTGTTTTGCTAGATAAGACTTGTCTTCCTTGGCTGGGATTGTTGAAGCTGCATTTAAACTGCATTTTGGAAGTTCAAACTTGGGGGCACCAGTGAAGTCCGCTATATGGAAAAAATTCCTGAAATGTTTTTCTCAAGAAACGTAATTTCTTATCGACTGAAGAAAGAAAGACAAGAACATCTTAAATGACAAGGGGCTAAGTAAATGATCTGTAAATTTTTGTTCTGGAAGTGAACAACTTATTTAAAATTATTATTATTTAGCAGGTAGGTTCTGGATGGAGACCAAAGAGACAATTTACATAAATCATACATCTAAAACTAATAATGAAATATACATTCTAAGTATTTCTTTTAAAACGGCTTTAAAAAGTGCTAGTTGATGAGTCCTGGTGCACACTAACTAACTGGATGTCAAACATGTATTAGTATCAAATGTAGCTATATCTAAAGAGCATATGAGGTTAGATGTTCCGTATGAACATGCAAATGATTCAAGCATGAAAACACATTGACTAGTTTCTCTATAGTAAGTGCATATCTCACTTGAGGTTGCTAGTGTGATGGAAGGCTGGCCAGAGCATCTGCAGTAACTCCGGAGTGATGTGGCAGGAGGAGAGGTTGAGCTCGTTCAGGTGGTAGCTTGAGCTCGTGCAGCTCAGAACCATGCTCAGCACGAAGCACTTGTGTGGCGTCATGCGCACAGTCGACAAGTTGATGGTCTTGATGGACTGGAGGACTTCGGCTGTGAGTCGAGGGTTCTGGAACTCATACAGCAGGACCAAAAGGTCCATGAGCTCCTCAGGAGGCTGCTTCTTCTGGCTCTCCTTGATCAGGTGTTTCCTCAGCGCACGGGTGATCTGAGAAACCGTGTTACTCTTGATGCTGCATCCAAGCTGGTCTAACAGCCTCCGGTTCCCGTAATGAAGAAGCCCACCCATGAAGATAGGGTAGAGTTCAAACGATCGTGTGTAGCTTTCCTCCTGTGGCTGTGGACCATGCACTCCCAGCAGGCTTTGTTCCACCTGGTCCAAGACATCTTCATTGAAGCTGTCTTCCGAACGAAACATTTCCGCCGCCATGGTGTTTGCGATACGCCCTTTGCTGTGGCTGCTGACTCGCTCGAAGAATTTCGGGAACAACTTAAGCAAGTTGAAAATGGCAAAGATTCGGAATGGTATGATTTTGGAAAGGATGCTCAGAAGGCTTGAGATGTCCTCACTGGCTTGTCCCAAAGCCTCCGAAACCTCCTTGGTCAACTTCTCCAGGACGGTTTTGTTCTCGCCAAGAACGACATAAAGAGCGGCTAGATATTCCTGCATGGCAGGAACAGCAAACACATACCGTCTACCACCAGATTCAGGATCTTTACCATGATCATCGCGAGAAACGAGAAAGAAGTCAAGCACATCTGTGCGAAACACCGCTAGTTGCTGGAGCTCTTCATCCGTTTTGGTTTTACCGCCAACCCACTGCTCCAGTTCTTCAGCGGAGAACGATGTCCGCTTGTTGGTGATGCCATCAAAAGCTAGTTTGCCAACAGTACGGACCACATAGAGCATTAACGAGTTCTGTTGCTCTTGTGAAGAGACGTTTCCATCCACGGTTATCACTTCTCCTCCAAAGTTGAGTCTCATGAAGCTGGTGTAGATGCCAGTGAGGGTACGAACTGGTGACTTTGTGTCAGTAAAATGCAGTAAATGCAGAGTGGCACATGTGAGCCAGCAATAAGAGGGTAAAAAGCAGGCGGTTGCTAACTGACTCTCCCGCTGTAGATTTAGGTAAAGCATTTCTATGAGCGTCTCGGTCAACTTGCCCGGCTTGCCTTCGTTCTGTTGCAAGAGCCTGCTGGTGAAGTAGGCTCTCTGGCGAACGGGATCATTGAAGCCACAGATTTGTACATAACGGTTTATGTATTTTTTAGGAACTCTGTCCACCGCAGATAGTCTGGTAGTAACCAAAATGCTGGCCTGTAAGAAAAGCAAAAAGATATTTACAGGTTTGGAAGGACATGGCACTACTACTACTACTTCTAAAAATAATAATACATTATTTTTGTTATTATTTTTAAAAGACAAAACTAAATAAAATCACATTTGAAGAATTTCATTCTTTTTCTTCATTATTATAAAAATATCAAAATTAAATTAAATTAAAAATGTGCATCGCAGACCAAGTTACTTTTTTATAAAGTGCATTTTAATATATTTTTAATAAATGAATAGATCTGGACAACAATAAGTGTCATGTCATTAAAGTAATAGTTCACCCAAAAATGGAAATTTTGTCATCATTTACTCACCCTCATGTCTTACCAAACCTGTACACGTTTCTTTCATATGCCGAACACAGGAGAAGATATTTTGAAGAATTTTGAAGAACCAAACTATGAAATACTATGGATAATCAATGTTTGATTACCAGCATTCTCAAAATATCTTCTTTTATGATCACAAGAAAGAAACTCATACAGGTTTGAAATGACATGAGGGTGAGTACATGATGAAAACATTTTAATATTTGGGTGAACTAATCCTTTAACCAAGGTACTGCACAAGGTACATCACAAAACCACCACCGATTTAATCTGGAACATGACATAATTCAAAATGCCAGGTCACAGAGTGAAAACAGCTTCAAAGAGTAAACACCAAAACCTCATACCTCAGGTAACAGGTATTTCCTAAGTAGATTAACAACAACAGCTCCCGATGGGAGAGCCTCATTGGGATCGCTGCATAACTCTGTGGAGCCGATGCGAAAATCCAGCTTCATCTTTTCCATCCCATTGAAGATGAAGAGGACATCCTTAGCCTTGTCATTATCTCCACTGAGATAAGGCGTCTTGCGAAGGTGCATGTACTTTCTTCCCACAAGGTCCCGAAGGGATGTCGGTTTGGATAAATGGGAAAGATCCTCACAGGAAAAGGGCAACACAAGTTTGAACTGAGAGAAAACAGATCCAGCACACCAATCCAGCACCAGTTTACGCACGACAGTACTTTTCCCAGTGCCGACAGCACCGTATAGCAAAACATTCAATCCTCGTGCCTTGTTTCCATTATTGTTAGCAGCATCAAAGAGCTTCTCAGCTGTGAGAGGGGGACGTGTAGATATGCTTGTCTTTTCCTTGAAGGGACTAAGACCTCTGTCCTCATCTGGATGACGCTCTAAGACAAGTGGCTCCACATGCATAGTCTCGGGAGAAAAGTAGCCACCGAACTGCCTCTCCTCTTGAGGAAGGTGACTGAACCATTGTGTCAACTTCTGTTTGTGGATCTCAATGGGATCTGCTGGGTAATTATAATACAAGCATGAAAGACAACATTGTTTTATGAGTGAATGATTATGGATTCTAAATCACTAACATGGAGCGATATACCGTCGAAATGTAAATGATTACAGGAGAAGTCCACTTCCAGAACAACAATTTACAAATAATGTACTCGCCCCCTTGTCATCCAAGATGTTCATGTCTTTCTTTCTTCACTCGTAAAGAAATTCTGTTTTTTGAGGAAAACATTTCAGGATTTTTCTCCATATAATGGACTGATATGGTGCCCCGATTTTGAACTTTCAAAATGCAGTTTAAATGTGGCTGTAAACGATCCCAGCCGGGAAAGAAGGGTCTTAACTAGCGTAACGATCGGTTATTTTAATAAAAATAATACAATTTATATACTTTTTAATGCCAAACACTCGTCTTGTCTTGTCTCCCTGAACTCTGTTTTTTTCCGGTTCATGACAGTTAGGGTATGTCGAAAAACTCCCATCTCATGTTCTCCCTCAACTTCGAAATCGTCCTATTTCACTGTTTTACCTTTTTTGTTAAGGGTGTTTGATCTTCTTTGCATGTTCACTTTGCAAAGACTGGGTCGGTACTTCTGCAGTGATGTAGGATAATTTTGAAATGATTTTTGAAGTTGAGGGAGAAAATACGATTGGAGTTTTTCAACATACCCTAACTGTCTTGAGCCAGAATATACAGAGTTCAGGGAGAGAAAGGCAATACGAGCATTTGAGATTAAAAAGTATTTAAATTGTATTTTTGTAATGAAAATAACCAATCGCTTCGCTAGATAAGACCCTTCTTCCTCGGCTGAAGAACCGCATTAAAACTGCCTTTTGGAAGTTCAAAATTGGGGTACCACACCAGTCCGTTATATGGAGGAAAATGCTGAAATGTTTTCCTCAAAAAACTATTTCTTTACGACTGAAGAAAGAAAGACATGAACATCTTGGATGACAAGGGGGTGAGTACATTATCTGTGAATCTTTGTTTTGGAGGTGGACCTCTCCTTTAATGCATAAACTCACCTGTGACGGGTTCATAAGTACAAAAGAACCTAGGATTGAATCCAGAGATGGAATAGCACATAGATGTTCTCACTTCTCTCCATTTATTTCTGTAAGAGCTTGGTGTCTTGCTGATGAGACAAAACACAAGTAATATCGAAACTTATTCAATGAAAACATTAGGCAGAGACGCTGCATCAAGAAATGCTGGATTTTTTCAGTTTTGCGCAATACTTACGTTGGAAATGAGAAGTGAGGCCGATTTAGGCTGCCACAGATGCCATCTGACCGGAGACTAAAGTTAAAGGCTGAAATAAACAATTGTTTTTTTTAATTATACAAACCAAAAACTAATTTTCAGTATGATTTTTATTCAGCAAGGACTAAATGAATTAAACTAAAAATCACAGTGTTTATGGAAATATTAGGTTGCCCAACTGTTGCTAATAATTAGAAACATTTCAACATATTAGAATGATTTCTCAAAGATCATGTGACACTTAGATTTGAAGTGAAAATTCTGCTTTGCCATCAAAGGAATAAATTTAATAAAAAATATATTACAACAGGAAACAGGTATTTTAAATTGTAATAATATTTTACAATACTACTGTTCATACTGTATTTTTTAACTAAGAAATGTAGCCTTGGTGAGCATAAGAGTCTTCTTTAAAAAAAAAAAAAAAAATTCAAATAAAAAATAATAATATATATTGAATATTCAAATAATTATTCCAACAGTAAGATTTTTAATGTTTTTAAAGAATTTTCTTCTGCTCACCAAGCCTGCATTTATTTGATCCTAAATACAGCAAAAGCAGTAATATTGTGAAATATTTTTACTGTTTAAAATAACTGATTTCTATTTGAATATATTTTAAAACGTAATTTATTCCTGTGATCAAAGCTGAATTTTCATCATCATTTTACTCCAGTCTTCAGTATCACATGATCCTTCAGAAATCATTCTGATATGCTGATTTGCCGTTCAAGAAACATTTTTTTATTGATATTATCCATATTTAAAAAAGCTTAGAACATTTTTTCAGGATTCTTTGATAAATTTAAAGTTCCAAAGATCACCATTTATCTCAAATAAAAAGCTTTTGTGATATTATACCATTCAAAAGCTTGGAGTTAGTATAATTTTATATTAATTTTATTCATTTATTTGGGAAAGAAATAACAGAAATTAATACTTTTATTTCGCAAGCATGCTCTAAATTGATCAAAGTGATGACAAATACATATATAATGTTACAAACTATTTCTATTTCAGATAAATGCTGTTCTTCTGAACTTTCTATTTCATCAAAGAAACCTGAAAAAATTCTACTCAGCTGTTTTCAACACAATAACAATAAATGTTATTTGAGCAGCAAATCAGAATATTAGAATGATTTGTGAAGTATCTTGAGTAATGATGCTAAAAATTCAGCTTTGAAATCACATAAATATATACTTAAATACAAAACAGTTACTTTAAATAGTAAAAATATTTCAAAATTTTACTGTTTTTCTTACTGTTCAAAAACTTTTGACCGGTAGTGTATATTATTTTTTAAATAAATAAATAAACTAAATCTAACATTTCATTAACAGACACTTTAAATGTTTTAAAAATATCAAACACCTACTTTTCTGAAGAGCCCTGCTGTGAAGTTTGCAGCAGACATCTCTTGGTGACCCTTGGCATCTCCATCTTAACACTTCTGTTCCCGATGGCCTTCCAAAACGCCACATTTTGACTAAAATAACACCTAAAGGATATGTTTTGTCATCATGATTTAAGTTAAACAGGTCAGAAAAGTGTGTAGAACAGGTAAAGAAACGCCACAGTCAACACAGTAACGTAAATGTACCTGACAAAATCAAGCCAAACCTTGTAAGGTCCCTCCTTGAGCTTTGTCTTTCAATGACACATGATGCCTACACGGTTACGTGATACAGATATTCTTTTAACAACACACCCAAAGTGTTAATTTTGGTAATGTCCATTATCTAAAGAAACTGCATGATGCATTACTAAGTGTGACCAATATGGAATTTAAAATACCTCCCAATTCAATTCTGGATAGGAGATAAAAATATATATACACACACATAGCTAAAATCATCTAAAATTCATCAGTCATGTTAACAGTGATGAATGATCAAGAAGGTCACGCGATTCATCCTCGTCTTGTTTAATTCACAATAGAAAAAGTTTTCCCACTGACGACTGTGATGATGACGACTATGAGCAAAACACTATGAAGGTGTGACCACCACACCTGTACCTACACTAACACTGAAAACTCATTTTCATTAAGTAATTTATAACGTAACTCATCCAACGAGCAGTTTAGACCTGTGACTGTCAACTTCTGATGTAACGTTAATAAAAATAAAAAATATGACGTCAGTTAAATGTTGTACATCTTTTTAAACCATTTAAATTCATATTATGTTAACTACATTTAAATAAACTGTAGCCATTTAAACCTATTTACCACTGTATGTTTTCTTCTTTTAAAATAAACGTCAACCATTGATTATTATGTCTGCCACTAACTAAAAATAGTACAGAAAGCTCAAAACTCATTACAAGCATTTTATTAGTTTCTATTTTGTTTTTCGTTTTTTTATCTGACTTGTATAGCTCTGCCTCGCAATTTCTTTGTCTATAAAAATGTCAATCTACAAATGCAATTCTAAGGTCAAACATGTCTAGAAATGTAAACAAACGTTATGTACTGTGTCTGTCGCGGCACATGCCATTGCCTGTCATGCATACTCAAGCTTAAATGAAAGATTTAATATAGTTCAGATCTGGAATTTGACACAAACTCAGCTCTAATTTGGTTTCAGAAGGGTCATGACATATGTTTCTTTTAAATAGTAACAAACTACCGTTAGGTGACATGATGAATCACAGCAGCGTAGCGACTAACGTTACTCTTGTTCACATAAGAGACCGTACTTAACGATTGAGATGCTGGTAATTACTGTAGAGCTTTACCTAAACTAGAGGCTCGAATTCTTCATTGATTATTCCAAGTCTCTCCCAGCGTTCTGATACTCGGATCCCAGCCGAAGAAAGCGTCCATTCTGCGGCGGGATGATGAGAGCGTACCGCGCTGTCTTCCTGCTAAGTTGTAGTTCCGCCCACATACACAGATTGCGACTTTTAACTTTGCTGTTCATTTTCACGAGTCAAGTCAAATGACTAGGTAAAAGATAAGCCGTAACTACACATAATGAAGCCACATATGCTGATTTAACCTTTTGATGTATTTGCATAGTGATTTCGTAAAGTTATATCCTACCAGCAGTTAAATCAACAAAAGACAAGCTTTTTTTCGAGGTGCTTGGGGTTTAAGTCCGATATTTCCACTAGTTAATATAATGTATCAGACAGCAAATCATACTGCATTTCACAATTTTATATGCCCAGCTAAATATTAATTTATTTGACACAATGTTAAGCAATGTCTGCTAAAAGCTAGTGTGGTTTGGACTGCCCCGATCAGTGACACACCTACAATTTATCAGGTTTAACAAGTTCTATAAATGGAACTGTATATGGGTTCCTCGAAAATGATGAATGCTTTAACCACTGTTTGTCACTTCAAGGCATTCTGGGTAATTCAAAATAGTTTTCGAAGAAAGGTTCTTCAAAGAAGCATATGGGTAAGGCTGCTTTAGCTTCTTTTGCACATTTTGCTATTCTTCAGGTTTAGTTCAGTGAGTCAGAATTAGTCAATGTTCAAAAAAATAAATAAATAAATAAAAAAACCTTTGTCTGAAATGAAAGCCACTGCCAGATGGCTTAGTTATTATTTATTTATTTATGTAAGGGGTAAAATAAATGATAATAAAGCATTTATTATTCTTCTATGTTCTCATGTGAACCACAATGAATAATACACTCAAGTTTTGCAATTGCAACTGCACTTCTGATGGATTTCATAATTTTCTTTCTAAACACACTAGGTACATTTGGCAGTAAGACATGTTGAAGCAATACACTGCTAATATACATAGTATCAAAGTTTGTTGGTCTAAAAAATTATAACTTTGTTTTAATACATACATTTTTTAGCACCAAGTAGTTACATAAAATCTCTAGGCGCAAATACTACAAATCAAAAGAGAAAGAAAATGAATACAATCTACTATACAAAAAGACTGACACAATGGTTTAATAGAAATACAGGCACTGTGTGAACCTTCACAGTCCTCTGGTTTGAATTAAAAACCTTTTCGGACTTGTGCAATGATATGTAAACATCCTGATCTCAGGCTAAACATGTTCATGATGTGCTTTCTGAAAGTGGAAATGCAAAAACTTCATTCTAATTAGCTTTGAGCAAAAAATGGCATCAGTGTTAGTGTAAGCTTAAAGCAATAGTTAAGTGAGTTCAAGAACTGCCATGATGAGTAGAGAAAGATATGCATATTTAAATTTGGTATCACATCTTGAATTTGCATATACAGTAGCAGCCTTGCATTACACCAAATTTTCCAACACCTGGTACTGCATCAATGTAACACTGAAAAACATTAAAGTATCTACTCAAATTCTTAAAACCAATTCTGTTGGCAATGACATTTGATTAACTTAAAGGATTAGTTCACTTCCAGAATAAAAATTTCCTGATAATTTACTCACCCCTATGTCACCCAAGATGTTCATGTCTTTCTTTCTTCAGTTGCAAAGAAACTGTTTTTTGAGAAAAACATTCCAGGTTTTTTCTCCACATGGTGGACTTATGGCATTACGTAATCATGTTGGAAAGGTCACGCATGGTTAGTTCTTCGTCTGTGTACTTCAGTTCAAAAATGTAGGGTAGGGCGAAAAACGCCATCTCATTTTCTCCTCCAACTAGTTTTTTTTTTGGTAAAGGAAGGCCGTTTGACTTTCTTTGCACGTTCACTTTGTAAACACTGGATTGGTACTTTCTTCTACGTCATGCGTGACCTTTCCAACATGACTACATAAAGTGTGTGTTATTTTTTTTAAATGACCGAATGTTTTGCTAGATAAGACCCTTATTCCTTGACTGGGATCATGTAGAGCCCTTTGAAGCCCCACTGAAACTGCAATTCGGTCCTTCAACCCGTTGGTTCCCATTGAAGCCCATTATATGGAGAAAAATCCTGGAACGTTTTCCTCAAGAACCTTACTTGAAGAAAGAATGAGCATCTTGAATGACATGGGGGTGAGAAAACTATTAGAAAATCTTTATTATGGAAGTGAACTAATCCTTTAATCCGAATGAAAAACAAAAACCAGAACACAAAGTTATCAACAAATAAATCTGACGTTCCTGAGCAGATAATGACACCTTTGGAAATGGTAGTGTATACGTTATAGTGTAGCCTGAAAACAGGCCACAGGCCACTTGAATATTATCGCTCTGACTTTATTTTGTACCGCAGAACCAAATAGGTGGTGAGTCGCAAGATGAAGAAGAAAATCCCCAGTACGATGAAGTCCATGTAAAGCTTGGCATCTTCTACATCCAAAAGCTGCAGCACTTCTTCAGGTCTTTGGAACTTGCAAACCCTTCCTGGACATTCAAGCTCGGTTCGGTTCATCCCATAAATAGACAAAATCACCCCCTCAAACCCATACCTATCAGAAACACAATCAAACAAACATGAAAATGTGATATTTGGTAAGTTAAAGTATGAAAATGAAAATTCTGTCATTAATTACTCACCCTCATGCCTTTCCAAACCCGTAAGACCTTCATTCATCTTCAGAACACAAATTAAGTTATTTTTGTTAGATATTTTGACATTGTTAAAATAGTCCACGTGACATCAGTAGTTCAACGAAGGTCTTACAAAGGTCTGAAACGACATGAGGTTGAGAAACGAATGCCAGAATTTTTGAGTTAGCTATCTCTTTAAGATATAAATAGCATACCGAACATAGGACACATAGGAACTCCATTGTAGGTATTCTGGAATGGTGTCAAAGTTCACAAAGAACCCTGAGAATAGTAAGACTGGAATGGCTGTAACCGGACCAACAAAAGTGGCCACCTGTGAAGAAAGTTTTCATGGCAGTCCTGGCCAGATTTTAAATTATTATCATGTATGTTTTAGTCAGAGTCTGGAGCCCTTCTAAGCTGTAACATGTACCTGAAGGGATGTGGAGGCAGCACCGACTAGAAGTCCAAGAGACTGGGCTACTAAAGCTGTACAGATTGACAAAGCCAAAAACAGCAAGTAGCGGCTTGCTTCTGGAGGCTGTTCAGTCATCCAGTACACAATACTGCAGTACATAATGGGACAGAGGACCTGAGGAAGAGTGGACAAACCCATGATGACATCAAACAGGAATTATGGAAATACTTGGTTTTCTTTGTCTTAGATCCATTTTATTAAACTTTCAACATTGGCCAAATATGCTCAGTTCATATCATGCATAAAATGGAATCTGTCAGGCTTAGGCAGGCAGGCACCCACCTGGAATGGAATGTCGGCCATTGTCTTAGCCAGATAGTAAGCCTTCAGGCTGTACCAGTAGTTTAGATGTTCCCTTAGAAAAACAGCCATTTCTAGAGGAACTGAAAGAGGGCAGAGAAACAATGAATCTAAAAACTACTTTCACTTCCTGTGAATGAAAGTAGGACATGACTTTAGACCCAGAAATGTTATAAGTGTTGATATTACTGCTACGCTCATCCCTCTTCACTAACTTACAGGTAAGAACTGTAGGCATCAGCGCTCCAAACATGATAAAGAGCATTGAGAAGAAGAGGAAACCAGTGTTGTTGAAGACTTTGCTGGCGTCATTGCCAATATTGAGGTACAGCAGGCCTATCAGCACTCCGATGGAGATGTGTGACATTAGGCGCAAATGTGTCAAAACCTAGTGCAAAAAACAAGAACCATTTTGAACGGCATTTTAACCTATCCTGCAAGTAAAACGCAGCAGCTTTAAATGAATTCAAAACTAATTTAGGATCAAAATTGGGTCTTTTTTGATGCCATGGATCCCCCCAAATATGAGCCCCTTCCTAAAATATAAATGCAATAATTTATATCATGTTTTCAGACCTGTTTATACTGGGTGAGAAAAATACTATGAAGCAATGAAGATCCCAAAAATTCTATTAAAATTATGTAATTATATAAAAAGATGAACAATTCAATTATAAAGACTTGGTATATATAGATATATATATATATACAGAAAAATAAATATTTACATTTTTATTTATTTATTTATTTATTTTATCTTTTTGTATTTTTGTCTGTATTTGTAAAATAGGTTTGGCTCAACTATGTTGAAGTTAAAATTTATATTGGGTCTATTTTTTGACATTTTCAGTGTTGGTATATAATATGAAAGCCCGTTTCCGACACTGACTTTTTATCTTTTTTTTATCTTATAAAATCTTATCTTTTTTATCTGACTTTTCTCAGAATTGCATGATACAAACTTGCACTTCTGACTTTTTTCTCTGAATTGTTAGATATAAATTTACGATTGCAAGCAATAAAGTCAGAATTGCATTATAAACAGGCAATTTAGACTTTTTTTCTCAGAATTGCAGGATATAAACTTGCAATTTCGAGTTATACAGTCAGAACTGTGAGATTTAAAGACATGAATTACGAGATACAAACTTGCGCTTGCAAGAAATAAAGTCGAAATTGTGAGATATAAGCTCACAATTCTGACTTTTTTCTCATAATTGCATGATATAAACTAGCAAATGTGAGTTATAAAGTCAGAACTGTGAGATATAAAGACAGAATTATGGGATATAAACTCGCAATTGCAAGAAATGAATTGTGAAATATAAACAGGCAATTTTGACTTTTTTTCTCAAAATTGTGTGACAAACTCGCAATTACAAGTTATAATGTCGAAATTGCAAGATATAAACTCACAATCCTGTCTTTTTTCTCATAATTGCATGATATAAACTAGCAAATGTGAGTTATAAAGTCAGAATTGTGAGATAAACAGGCAATTTTTATTTTTTTTGATCAGAATTGCACGATAAACATGCAAATGTGAGTTATAAAATATAATCAGAATTGTTAGATATAAACTCACATTTGCAAGAAATAAAGTCAAAATTACGAGATATAAATGTACAATTCTGACTTTTTTGCTCGGAATTGTGAGATATAAACTCGCAGTTGTGAGTTATAAAGTCCAGTTCTGAGGGGTGAAAAAAGACTGATATGTTCTCAGAATTGCGAGTTTATATCTCACAATTCTGACTTAATAACTTACCAAAATTGCGAGAAAAAAAGTCGCAGTTACCTTTCTTATTTTTTATCCAGTGGCAGAAACGGGCTTCCATACTTTAGTTACTGTAGTATTTTGCAGTATTTTGTCATTTTAGACACAAAACGCAATTAGAAATGTTTGGACTGAGATACCAGATATCAACTAAATGAAACAACAATGTACCTGGTCTCTGCATATTGTAATAAATGTTCTCTTGAAGAGAATGCAAAACTGAGTCAGAGAGCTTGTTGCAAAAGTATGGCTCTCAACATGTCCTGAATCCTGTAAAAGCAAGTGGAAGAAAGCAAAATGAGTCATTAGAAAAAATGTAATAAAAAAATAAAAGATTATTTTAAAGCATGAACCATCTGTCCCAGACATGCTTTACTATTTAAAGCAGGTGTCTTTGACACTGCATGTACTCTTGTGCCAAATACAGGCTTGTAATTATCTTTCATATAATCATGTATTTGGCAGTCAACTGTCATCAAAACCTTAATTAAAAAGACAGTTATATCAAATCAGTATATTCTGAGCTGAAAGAGACTTTTGAACACAGTGCATCAGTTCGTCTAGTAAACATCCTGACCACAGTTTGTGCAAGTAAGCATTACAGATGTTATCCACAAGCAGACGAGGGTAATTGTGAAACTTGCATCACTCACTTTGACACATTTTGCAGCGCACGGGGTTACAGCGGTTTTGTCGATACAGTTGCATTTTTGCTCCAAAGCACACATGCCACCCTGAACAGCCTCAAACAACACTGGGTTCAAGTCACCATACTCTCCCGACGCTACTTCAATGACTAAACACAAAACAGACAGGAAATGTATGATGCATAATATGTTGGTGCCATTGCTATTGGTGTACTATATATACAGTTTTTAAAATCAAAAACACAGTAAAAACAGTATTAATGTCAAATCCTATTACATCTTATTACATTTACTGTCACTTTTGATCAATTAAATGCATCCTTGACGAATAAAAGTATTAATTTCTTTAAAAAAAACTTACAGACCCAATATATATATATGTAAGTATTTATAAAACACACAGTCAACTTACTGAAATCTGCAGGATTGTGGTATGTGGGACAGTGAAGACCAAGTCCTCTCAAGTAAGGGATGAGGTATGGGACACTTCCTTTGTATATGCACTGGCCTTGGCTTAAAATATACAGCTGCGAAGGAGACCCAAAAAGAAACAAATGATGACTGACGTGATCTGAAGATTTCCAAAAAGATTTGAGCGTGCACATACCTTATCAAACATCTCAAATAGTTTGGCACTGGGCTGGTGAATAGTGCAAATGATAGTTCGCCCTCCTTGTGCAAGAGACTTCATCAATGACACTACTTGGAAACAGGATGCACTATCCAAACCACTAAAGCAAAAAAAATGTATTTTTTAATGCTACAAGCATATAAATAAAACTGTTTTATTTGTGTATAAAAATTATTACATTATTACCTGGTGGGCTCATCAAAAAACATGACTGGGGGGTTGTTTACTAGCTCAAGGGCAATAGCCAACCTCTTACACTGGCCTCCAGAGAGAGACACAGTACGAGTGTGGACACACTCATGCAGTCCCAGGGCTGTCAGAATTTCTTTTATCTGCATGCCAACATGAACACAGAAAGGAGGTGAAATTTTAGAGGGAAACATATTTGGGCCAAGTCTGAATGAGGTGATGAGCTTTACCTACCAGCTCTTTTTTCACCTCTGTGTCTTCATTGAGCTTCAGGTTAGCTGATACCTAGAAACCAATGCGGAAATCATTCAGTTGAGTTCAGTGTGTTCCGTGTTAGGAATTACATTTTTCTGCATGACTACCCTTACCAAAAAGAAGTATTCTTCAAGTTTATTTTATTAAGTATACTTAAGTAAAGTTCAAGTATATTTTAAGTATACTTTATGTATTAAGTATACAAATGTCAGCATACTAGTAGTATACTTTCAAGTGTACTATTTTAATACTCCTTGGGACTAAATTGGCCCACTTTCTAGTATATAAAAGTATACTTTTAAGTATTAAACTTTCAGTACACAACTAGTTTACATCTAAGTTTTCAGTTTGTACTGCAAGTATACTAAAAGTGAATTTATAGGTATACTGAATTATATACTTTTTTATGCTTTTTTAGTACACTTTGAAGTATAGTCTCAGTAAACTAATAATTTAGTAGTTTTATACTGCAAGCTTTTTTTCCTTTTCTTTAAGTGAACTTTAAATCATACTTTAAGTATACTACTATGTCCCTATTTAGGTATTCATTTGTATATATTTTGTTAAATGAATATTTGAACATACAAAACATTATGAATAACTTAATCTAATATGTAGACAACATTGTCTTTGTTTGTAAAGCATTTTACAAGATTAAGATATCCACAGAATGGCTATAAGTGGTTGGCTATAAGTATCTAGGCCTCAAAACTAGATACACAACCCTCAAGAACGGTGCCAATCAGCAAATATTAAAAAGATGAGATCTATACGTCACAGTACAACAAATAACTAACAATAATGACAAAACAACAACAAAAAAGTTGAAATGAAGTCGGCAAACAGCAAAACAATAATCCTATAACAGTAACTGGATAATTTATTCATGCTGCAATGCATGCTGGGAACTTACAAAGCCTTAAAATTTCAACAATATGACATGTTCAGACAACTGTGTTTGACTAGTTGGGACAACATTTGTGGTACTTTTGTTGGTCTGACAAGGGTTTTTATATAGTCTCAAGAAAATAGCATTTTTTAGTATTTGAGACTCAAATACGAATGTTTCGTAAAATGGAAAATATGTATTTGCATACAGTGTGGAAGCATCTGTTTTGGTTTCTTCTTCACTTGTGTAGCTCGGAAATTCTGTACAGAAGATGTGTAATAGCATCTCTCATGTATAACAATGAAAACACGGATTCTCAGAGCACAAGTATAGCTCAAATATACTTTGATTTTTCCTAAGTATAAGGCAAGTATACTTAAATGTCATTTTAAGTATATTTCTGATAAGTACGTAAAAGGTAGACTGAAAGTGTACATTCCTATTTTTAGTTTAAAAAAGCATACTAATAGCACACTTGAATTAACTTCTTTTTCGTAAGGGTAAGCATTCTGAAGTGACTGTATTATGAACATTAGCACCAAACCAGTAGGGGGCATCCTTTACCACACCATTTACCCTGCAAGCTCACCATCATTGCTTCTTGAACAGTCAAGTGGGGCAGCAATTTGTCCTCTTGCATAATGTAACAGGACATTTTACGAAAGGTTCGGAGGTCTCGGAGCTTTCCGTTTACTAGAATCTCTCCAGTCATTCCTGTTTCCCTGTAGCACACAAGACAACCAGAAATGGATATGTATGAAAGCTTTTAATATTTGAATGTAATTTAAATAAATGTATTTATTAGCAGTTTATTGCACCCACTGTACCCTCACCTGTATCCCGCCAGGATGTTCATCAAAGTGGATTTTCCAGCCCCAGAGGGGCCCATAATGCCAATGAGTTCCCGACTGCAAAACTTCCCTGATAGGCACTTGAGTAAGGCCTTATAACCTGCAAATACAATATATATATATATATATATATACTTGGCATCATATGGTTCTCATTTGGAACAAATGGTCCACTTGCAGTTAATCCCTTCAAATAAGAAGTATGGTTTAATCCGTGAACCTCATGACTGTACTACATATTTCTCCAAAGCTAAGAAATGTGAGAAAGCAAGTGATAAAGGTGATGGAAAGAATTAGGCTCCATAAGCTTTAAGTACAGTGGCTAATTAAACCATTCTGGACAAGTCTGCTCATTGACCTTTTCATGAGTCCACCATGATGGCTTTGACCCACCGCATATGACAGAAAGATCTCTTTAATTAAAAGTTATGACATTTTTAGGAGGCACTGATATAGTAATTCTAAAAAAAAATATATGTATACACTCCCAGGATTGTCAAAGCCGGACTTACAGTATTTCAAAGCAAGGCGCCCTAATTATCAGCCTGTTCTCACAGTCAAATCACAGGAAAGCCTTTACCCTTTGACTTTATTCCCATACATGTCCTCTGAACATTTAGAAGTCATTCAATGACTATATTATTATCATTAGTGGCACTTTTTCTTTAGGAAACATAAGGACAGTGGAAAGATGCAAATTAAATTGATCACTTTTATATTCACAATAATATGGAAGCATTCTGCCTTTTTTCCCCAAATTGTGAGATATAAAGTCAGAATTGTGAGATACAAACTCACAATCCCGAGAAATTAAGTCAGAATTGCGTGATATTTATTTCTCGCAATTGTGAGTTTATATCACGCAATACTGAGAAAAAGTCAGAATTGTGACTTTATATCTAGCAATTCTGACTTTATAACTCGCAGTTGAGAGTTTACATCTGGCAATTCAGACTTTTTTTCTCAAAATTGTCCGATATAAAAGTCAGAATTGAGATACAAACTCGCAATTCCAAAAAATTAGGTCAGAATGGCGTGATATAAACTCACAATTGCAAGTCATAAAGTCAGAACAGAATTGAAGTTTTTATCTCACAATTCTGACTGTTTCTCCCAATTATGAGTTATATTACACATTCTGAGAAAAAAGTCAGAATTGTGACTTTATATCTTGCAATTCTGACTTTATAACTCACAACTGGACATTTATATCTCACAATTCTGAGAAAAAAAGTCAGGATTGCGAGATACAAACTCACATTTGCGAGAAATTAAGTCAGAATTGATTGATATAAACAACTGCAAGTTATAAAGTCAGAACAGAATTGTGAGTTTTTTTCTCACAATTCTGACTTTATTTCTCCCAATTATGAGTTATATCACACATTCTGAGCAAAAAGTCAGAACTGTGGCTTTATATTTTGCAATTCTGACTTTATAACTTGCAACTGGAATTTTATATCTTACAGTTCTGAGAAAAAAAGTCAAGATTGCGAGATACAAACTCGCATTTGTGAGAAATTAAGCCAAAGAATTGATTGATATAAACAATCGCAAGTTATAAAGTCAGAACAGAATTGTGTTTTTTTCTCACAATTCTGACTTTATTCCTCACAATTGTGAGTTTATATCACCCAATTCTGAGAAAAAGAATTGTGAATTGTGGCTTTATATCTAGCAATCTGACTTAGTTTGCATCTCGCAATTCTGACTTATTTTCTCAAAATTGTGAAATATTAAGTCAGAATTGTGAGATACAAACTCACAATTGCAAGTTATATACTCAGAACAGAATTGAAGTTTATGTCTTGCAATTCTGACTTTATTTCTCCCAAGTGTGAGTTTATATCACGTAATTCTAAGAAAAAAGTCAGAATTGTGACTTTATATATCGCAATTCTAACTTTATAACTCACAATTGCAAGTTTATATCTCACAATTTTGAGAAAAAAAAATATGAGTTTGTATGATGGAATTCTTAGAAAAAAAGTCAGAATCATGAGATTAAAAAACTGCAGTAACACTTTTTTAATTTTTTTATTCAGTAGTGGAAATGGGCTTCCATATATTTATCATATTTATAAATAAATTCCATTCTGTATCTGTTTATCATAGTGCATAAGAGCAGTCAGCATAAATACCAAAGGCACAACTTGCATTAGGATGATGTCAGCAGGCAATTTCAAATTGAATATTTAGTTCTGCCCAGTGATGTCAGATGTGATCTCATCTAAATTAAACTACTTGTACTGATAATGTCACTGTAAAAATAAAAGTCCTGTTGGCCTATGCAGGCTGTAAAATAGTAGAATTTTCCACACTGGTATGTTTCCACCAATAAATTACAAGAGTACAGAACCATCTGCTATCTTCAGGCCAGATTCGACTAGACAGTGCATGAGTCAGCTTCATCAGATAAAAACAGAAGCGAACAGTATGAGATGCCAGCATTCATGACGTTACCTGCAAATCAATAGATCTGAATGTCTGATAGGAAAGCAAAAAGGTCTCCATTAGTCTTGGTACTCGTTCTAATGTGATTTTAATCTCCTCTGAATGCTAAGCTGCTAAAATAAAAATGCTTGCCGTATTCTCCTTTGTACATGAACAAAAGGTGCTACTCTAAGCTTGCATCTAGCCAAGACTTGTTTTGATTTCCTACAAGCAAGGGATAAATACTCTATTATTACAAACAGAGACCATCATTTAGGCTCCATTTTTTTTCAAAGATTAGATTTCTCTGCTACTCCAATCTGGTCTAAATTTCTGAGTTGTGCTGTGTTAATTTGTGCACAGTTATTAATGGAGGACCTCTTGAGTGATTTTTATCTCTTTTTTTTATCTTTTGTCTTGTTTCCTGCTCCATTTTATCTCTCCCTTGAGTTTTGACAGCTGCATTATCGATAAACCATTTGTCTCCTTTGTAAAAACTGTCATGCTATTCTATTTTTATGAAAACGGTTTTAAATTAAGGGTCAAGCGTTTATCGCCCTGGTCAATTATTGGCACCGATATTAAGCATTTTTATGGTTATCGGTATCTGTCTTGTTCAAAACAGATTTGCTGATAAAAAAATATAAATGCATTTAAAGAATGCTTTTGTCAGAGCCCTTGTTATTATTATTTTGGGCATTAATTTTCATTTGTACACCAGACATATATATCGGTTCAAATATCGGTCTACTTGATTTGTAATAATCAGTATTAGCCCTAAAAAACACATATCACATATTTTAAATTGTCTCATAACCAACAATAAAACTTATCTGATTTTATTTATCTAGATTTCCAGTCAAAAGTTTTTGAACAGTAAAATTTTAATGTTTTTAAAGACTGCTGTTCAAGCCTGCTTTTATTTGATCGAAAGTACAGCAAAAACCAAAAAATTTTTTTTTAAATTTTTACTATTTAAAATAACTGTTTTCTATTTGAATATATTTTAAAATGTAATTTATTCCTAAATGTAATTTAAAACTTTTGACTGGTAGTGTATTTTTTGTATAATTTATAAAATGTAAAATATGCGTATGTATGTGTGTATTTTAAAATAATAAATGCGTTTCATAAATAACAACTTTTTATAAATACAAAACTGTCTTTAAAAAAACAAATATATTTATAGCTTGTTTTAGTCACTATCTAATAAAACAGAAAAGTAGCACATACTGTATGCCTTCTTGTTTTATTTGTTTTAATCTGATGATGGTGTCTTATGATTATGATGATGTCTTATGATGACAAAGACCACATCCTCAAGGTCTGTTTCAAACTAATGAGGTCAAAACTACAAGTCATGCGCTATTTAGGACCGGTGAGTCAAATGAGGTTGACAAAATATTTATGGTTTGATCAAAATGTGTAAAATATGATCTCCTGACCTTGTTTTTTCCACCACGATCCTTCTCTGATGGTGTAGGACAGGTCTTTGAACTCCAGATCCACAGTACTGCGTTTGGGCAGGTGAGAGAAGCGCTGCGCCTCTGTGATGTGGTTCTCCACCTTCTTCAGATGGGTCAGCAATGGAGCTTCCTGTGGTTGCGTTCCTCCATTACACAGGCTGTCCTCCATAGTAATACTAACCGACCCAAGATCAGACGTCTTCACTGCCATTCCAAATGTCTAAAGAAATCAAAAATCCTTTAGTGCTGTCTAATAATATCACTGTTTTTTCTAGTAAAGAAATGCAATGAGTGAGTCATCATACGGTACATCACTATACAATCAAAATAAGAAATCTCCAATGGGAGCGTCTTCCTATACTTTCCCTTGAAATGCAAACCTCTTTACACTGTCTGCTCATTCAGGAGAGGCCCCTACTTGGTCAAATTGATCTGGGTTAGAATTTGGACCTCTTCTAAAAGGCTGGGATTTGGTTTCCTCCGAGAGACCGCATTGTGCTGACACATTGAATTGGCTGGCTAGATGTAAGTCCCTGGAGTTTGGAGCCAAAAGGAAGAGCGAAATCAGAGAATGTGGATAGCCAGGTCAGAGACAGACATTACTGGCTCAGTCCCACAGAGAACACTAGCTAGGAGGGGATCGCCCGAACATTCACAAGAGAATTAGTAGTGCCGTGTGGAGACAGCCTGTACAATAGAAATCTTGTTGGAATGTATTGTAACAAGTGAAACATAATCAGAATTTTTCATAGACATATGAGTAGAACAAATTATCACGACTTTTTGATCAATGTTTGGTGAGATACTGTGCATGTTAATATACAAGTGTTACATAACACACCTCCATAAACATGTGACATACAGTTTGTTATCAGAAAATTAGGATTAGGATTGTTGAAATAGTATTCAGTAATTGTGTATTCAATAATTTTCTCTTTTTATTAACTCTAAATGGTAAATCATTTTTGAGAAAAGGAAGTGGGAGGGCTTCATTTCTGGAAAAAAAATAAGAATTTATAAAGATCTATCAAAACAGCAATGTATTAGTTTGTGCCTCCCATTTTAAGGGTTAAAAAAAGTTTTAATGGACAGAAAAAAAGAAAAAAATTAACAGGCCAGTATAGAGAATCAAGAGATTTGGCTTTGTGGTCTTTATCCTGTGTATTTAGGCTAATCCACAAGAATTAGTAGTTTTATCTTTCTTAATACCATGTACATATATTACAGACCACATATATATACTTAAAAATAAAAATGTATGATATGATAGGCTTACACTATTAATTGTATAAAATAATTATTAAATAATAAAGAACACCTAATTGAGATGATCAAACCCTCTTGAGACACTAGTATAGTAATATGGCATAGAATAATACACCATAGTAATATGACTAAAATATGATAGGATGTCAGTCACAGACGATAAAACAAGTATTGTAAAGTTGCGTTCCTGCTTAGAATGAACAGCACCAAATTCTTGAAATCACTTACCCAACCTCACACTCGAGAGGAAATATATTCAAGTGTTGAAATGTAGGTCACTATTCTTTTTACAACAGGTTACTGAAACAGGTCCTGTGCCACTTGTAATCCCGTACAGAAGTGAAAAACCGAGTCCTGAAGGAGAGTTTTCGTGGCGAGGTGTGACGCAAAACCTGGGATGGAGGGAAGAGAAGCCAGACCATCCTGTTCAGTGATGCTCCAGAGAGAACCTGCACGCTCAACGCGCGGTTACGTCACATGTACTCTCTCCCATTGAGACGGAAACAAAAAAATATTTTATTAATCTACTTTTGATTTTTATTGTATAATAATGTTATTTACTTCTTAGTTTGTTAATTATTAAATGTTTAAATTATGTTTTATGTATTTAAAAAAATATATAAAAATGTGAGTGTCGCGCAAATATGTTTTGTTTGTTTATTAAAGCAGGTATGAGATTATAGACTTCTGTGGACAGCGTGGTGTGTAATTTTCTGTGAAAATGAGTGGACGCGATGGCAACATGCCACAACTGGTTGCCAGAAGAAGCCACACGCTAATAAAACGAGTTCACCCTCAGAACGAGAACACATCTGGACGAGTCTAAGCTTGACATCCGAGAGTCCTTCACTGTCAAATGTCAATCCTGGAACCTGGAATATGTATATATATGAAACATCAGTCTTGAAAAGTATGCATCTATAATAAATAAAACCAATAATAAATCAAATTTTTTATGTTAAGGGTTCATAAGAGGGTTGCCAGGTCCAAGAAAAAAAATCGATAATAAGAATTTTTTTTTTCCAAAATCCACCTTAAAATGATTTTAGATAGACTTCGTTATTTAATCTGTTTTATTCCTCTTCATTCACTGAATTGTCCGCAATTCTTTCAACACATCTTTATATAATAAATGAAAAACAAGAACATATCCTCTCTGATATTTTCAATCAAGACCATTAAGTCTACACCACCAGTCAAAAGTTTTTGAACATTTAGATATTATTTTCTTTTGAAGAAGTCTCTAATGCTCATCAAGCCTGCATTTATTTGATCCAAAGTACAGCAAAAATAGTACAGTTGTGAAATATGTTTACTATTTAAAATAACTGTTTTCTATTTTAATATATTTTTAAATGTAATGTTTCTGTGATTTTAAAGCTGAATTTTTAGCATCATTACTCCAGTCACATGATCCTTTAGAAATCGTTCTAATATTCTGATTTGCTGCTCAAAAATAGTAATATACTAAATATTTATTATTATTATTATTACGTTAAACACAGCAGAGTAGAATTTTTTCAGGTTTCTTTAATGCATAGAAAATTCAGAAGAACAGCATTTATCTGAAATAGAAATATTTTGTAACATTATAAATGTCTTTATAATCACTGAACAGTGTAAAGCATCCTTGCCAAATAAAAGTTTTTATTCATTTAGATCACAGGAATAAATTACATTTTAAAATATATTCAAATAGAAAGCAGCTATTTTGAATAGTAAAAATATTTCACAATATTAATGCTGTATTTTGGATCAAATAAACGTAGGCTTGGTGAACAAATGAGGATTCTTTTAAAAAAAACATAAAAATTCTTACTGTTCAAAAACTATTTCTCTTTGCTTAACTCGCTCACACACAAGCAGAATCCATAATCAAGTAATGTACAATGCTAAACTTAATTAATCCGCCTTATCTGATAATGTTATGCTGATTTACTTCATTTGTTATAACCAATACCCCTCAACCATAAGGTCTAGTAGAGCTTATTAAAAAAAAAAAAAAAAAAAAAATACACCTAGTGACACCTAGTGGCGTCTTACTGTCTAAGGCAGTTTGCATAAAATAGAGAAAATAGTCAAAACCACAATTGCATCCATATTGCTTGATTTATTTGGGACTGGAAAATACAGTAAATAAAACCAAACAACTCAGCTCTTAAAACATCAAAACTTACAAAACGCGCTGTTTTATGTAAATGTAGATGCCTTATTTCAAAGTAGTGACAAACAATATTAATACTATCAATTTATTTAGAGTTTACAAGTACACCCTTGACTCGCCTGAAATGGCCATAAAACTAAACTAAAATGAAGAACTGAATGTATTTCATAGAATTCAATCTTTGTATTACATTCTAAGAATCTTGCATATGTTCACATTGATTCAACATGGTATGATTTAAACTATGGCTCTAAATCAAAAAAAAAAAAAAAAATCAGTGTTAATCACAATAAAAGAATACTAGCTATGTTTTATCATTTTTCATTATACAAATGCAGGCACAAAAGGATGTCCGGCAAATACATTTAGCCAAATAAATAAAGTAAGGAATAAAGTAAGGTATAAATTTGAGTGGAGTGAATGGAAATGGAAAAGCTAAGGCAGTGCATACAAACTCCATACAATTCACATCTTTATCAGACCATAAGATAATAATACTACAAAAAAACATATTTGCAGAGATGATATTTTGAATTTCCAAGCACTGATGTTAGATTCAATTTAAAGGGTTTAATGACAACATTTAACAAACGCATAAAATATGTCACTGGCAAATGTCTGAAATGGAATGAAAATCATTTGACTATTAAACCCTACACCTACGGAAAAAAACAGCTGATTCAATCATACAAAATGTTTTGTAGTGGTTCACAGGTTATTATGCTATACATCTTTACATGTATAGTCAGTGAAGGTAAAATGTAGATTATACTTCAAGCAGCTTCAGAAAATGTCCACCCCAGAATAATTCAAGTTTCAAACAAGCATGTGTTTAGATACAACACACACCATTTTAAAAGGCATGATTGTGTGTTCATGGCTTAATATGAGTGCAAATATAATTTCTATCTATCAATCTATTAGCTCTTTATAGATGGATGTTGTTCATGAAGTAAATATTTTGGCATTATTATTTTGCATCATACTGCAAGTTTGTTTTAGGTAGTAACTGCAAACTGACCTCCATTAATCTCCTGTAAATACAAGGAGAAGTCTTCTGTGAAAAACTAACCAATATCTTAACAGAAAGGCCATAGGATGACACATAAACATTTGTCGACACTGAAATTTATAAAAATACTTCTGGAAGGGGGTGGTTGGTCTTCAGCTACGGATACGGACTATTATATACCTATCGTGCATCATTAAGCTGTCTGGCTACAGTCAGTATCTCTTTGGCCCCTTTGCTGAGCAGCAGATTTCCGAGATCCACTCCTAACTTAACTGCGGCGTCCTGGGCTGCTTCTGACACCTTTAAAGCAGTGATGCCCACACGCTGAACCTTCTCGTCAACCTTCTCCTGCTCCTCAGCCTGGTAATAATAAAGTTACAGATGCTCAAATAAAAGTAAAATTCAAAAAATATTAGAATTTTCATCTATATTGTACAGGATTAACAACCTGATTGTCAGAGCTGATGCTTGTCTGCATGGTCTCCTTCAGACTGTCTGAACCATCGAGACTGTACACAGCTCCAGTCAGGTAGAGCTGTAAAACAACCGCACAATTATTCAGATCTGTCATTCAGTTTTTCTAGTTGGGTAGACAGTAAAACAGCAAAGCTCTTCACTACCTGTGAATTCTTAACTTCAGTGTGAACAGCAACTGGAACACTGCATCCTCCTTCCTAAAAAAAGTTTAAAACATAAAAAGTTCTTAAAAGTGTAATTTGGTGTAACCATCATTTAAAATGTAATTTAAAAATATGATTGTAAAAACATTTTTAAATTATTATTAAATATTCACACATCTGTTTAAACGTTTAGGTTTAGTAAGAATTGGGTTTAGTAAAAAAAATAAATAAAAATAAAATCAAATTTCATTAAATTTTTTAAATGCTGTTCTTTCCTGGGAAAAAAAAGATATCACACATTCCATAAAAAGATATTAAAAAGAAACGTTTCTTGAAGGAGTAGTTCGCTTCCAGAACAAAAATTTACTGATAATGTACTCACCCCCTTGTCATCCAAGATGTTCATGACTTTCTTAGGTTGATAAGAAATTATGTTTTTTGAGAAAACATTTCAGGATTTCTCTCCATGTAATGGACTTCTATGGTGCCCCCAAATTTGAATTTCCAAAATGCAGTTTAAATGCAGCTTCAAAGGGCTCTAAATGATCCCAAACGAGGAATAAGTGTCTTATCTAGCGAAACGATTGGTTATTTTCTAAAAAAAAAATGACAATTTATATACTTTTTAACCTCAAACGCCTGTCGTGTCTAGCTTTGTGTGAACTGTTTTTTTTCCCTTTCATCACAGTTAGGGTACGTCTAAAAACTTCTGTCTCATTTTCTCCTCCAACTTCAAAATCATCCTACATTGCTGCAGAAGTACCAACCCAGAGTTTACAAAGTGAACATGCAAAGATCATCAAACACCCTTTACAAAAAAACAGCTGGATGATTTTGAAGTTGAAGTTGGAGTAGAAAATAAGTTGGGAGTTTTTAGACGTACCCTAACTGTCATGACTGGAAAAAAACAAGAGTTCACACAGAGCTAGACGAAATGTGCATTTGAGGTTAAAAAGTATATAAATTTTAATAAAAAAAAATAAAAAAAAATAAAAATAGTTTCACCAGTTAAGACCCTTATTCCTCAGCTGGGATTGCTGAGAGCCCTTTGAAGCTGCATTTAAACTGCATTTTGGAAGTTTAAATTTGGGGGCACCATAGAAGTCCGTTACATGGCATCTTTACGACTGAAGAAAGAAAGACGTGAACATCTTGGATGACAAGGGGGGAGTACATTATCTGTACATTTTTGTTAAGCACCAAATCAGCATTTTAGAATTATTTTTCAAAGATCATGTGACACTGAAGACTGAAGTAATGATGCTGAAAATTCAGGTTTGCAATCACAGGAATTAATTAAATTTTCAAATATATTCAAATAAAAAAACATTTATTTAAAATCCAAAAATATTTCACAATATTACCGTTTTAACTGTATTTATTTATCAAACAAATACAGCCTTGGTGAGCATAAAGAGAACTTTTCAAAAACGTCTCACCGACCCCAATCTTTTGAATGACAGTGTATTCAGTTTTTTATTATGAATTAATTCAAATATTAAAACAAAAACAGCATCATATCATTGTTTCAAAAACAGGTGTGAGGGGTATCATAGTACAGCAGGATGCCTACCAGGTGTTTGAGGAAGGCTCTCTCCGCGATGCATCTCAACACAGTGTCCGAGTCATTTAATACTGACACCATTTCCAGGATGTCCTGGTCTCGAGCTCTCACTTCGACTGCCAGAGCGCCCTTTAACAATACAGTATGAGCAATATGTAAGGTTCAATGTGATGTGCAGGAGATCTGGACAAAAGCAACACTGAATGTTACCCACCTGTCCAACTGCATACATGCAGTCATTTGGCCCAAGGATCTGCAGCAGGATGATGACAACCGAGGTCAATATGCATTATAGAATTGGTTGTCAATTAAATTATGAAATAATCTTTTGTTTTGCACTGCATTTGCATTTTAGGTTGATTAAAGTATGATACAGGCACCTGGCTGATGCGATTCTCCCAGCCCATTCTGCGAAGACCAGCTGCTGCTAAAATGATGGCTGAAAAGTCATCCTTTTCATCCAGCTTCTTTAGACGAGTGTTGAGATTACCTCTCTGAAACACAACTGTTAAGGTATAACCTCACACAAAACAACAAGTGCTGAAATTATAGTTCACATGTTATCTGCATCTACACTGAAAGATACAATGTCTTTAAATTCCAGATGTGGAAATCTCTTCTTCAGCTGTGCGGCCCGGCGAAGTGAACTGGTCCCTACAACACTTCAAATATGAAATATATCATTTATTATTTCTGAAAACACATATCCTGCAAATATTTATTTTGAAACAAATTATTAAATATATCACTACTATTTAAATTTTTGGAGTTGGAATGATTTTTTTAAATGTTTTTTAAAGAAGAAGTCTTTTATGCATACCAAGACCGCTTTTATTAGATCAAAAATACAGTAATATAGTGAAATATTATTACAGTTTCAAATAACTGCTTTCTATAAAATATATATATTTTAAAATGTAATTATTCCTGTGATGCAAAGCTGAATTTTCAGCATTATTATTCCAGTGTCACACACTTCAGAAATCATTCAAATATGCTGATTTGCTGCTCAGTAAGCATTTCTTATTAATATCAGTGTTAAATGTTGATTTTTTTTTTTTTGATAAATAGAAAACTAAAAAAAACGGCAGAAATACACTACCAGTCAAGTTTTTAAACAGGAAGATTTTTAATGTTTTTTTAAACACCAAGCCTGCATTTATTTGATCCAAAGTACAGCAAAAACAGTAACATTTTGAAATATTTTTACTATTTAAAATAGCTGTTTTTTATTTTAATGTATTTAAAAATGCAATTTATTCCAGTGATTTCAAAGCTGAATTTTTAGCATCATTACTCCAGTCACATGATCCTTCAGAAATCATTCTAATATTCTGATTTGCTGCTCAAAAAACATTTATTATCATTATTATTATGTTGAAAACAGCTGAACAGAATTTGTTTCAGGTTTCTTTAATGAATAGAAAGTTCAGAAGAACATTTATCTGACATAGAAATCTTTTGTAACATTATAAATGTCTTTATCATCACTTTTCATAAATTTAAAGCATCCTTGCTAAATAAAAGTATTAATTTCTACAGTTTCTTTCCTGACTCCAAGCTTCTGAATGGTATAGTGTATAATGTTACAAAAGCTTTTTATTTCAGATAAATGCTGATCTTGGATCTTTCTATTCATCAAAGAATCCTGAAAAAAAATGCACTCAACTATTTTAAATATTAATAATAATAATAATTAAAAAAAAAAAATTCTTGAACAGCAAATCAGTATATTAGAATGATTTCTGAAGGATCATGTGACACTGAAGACTGGAGTGATGATGCTGAAAATGTAGCTTTGATCACAGGAGCAAATTAAAATTTAAAATATATTCAAACAGAAAGCAGTTATTTTAAATAATACAAATATTTCACAATATTACTGCTTTTGCTGCATTTAATAAATAAATAAATCCAGGCTTGGAAAGCAGAAGAGACTTCTTTAAAAACATTAAAAATCTTACTGTTCTAAAACTTTTGACTGGTAGCATATTTTTTAACATTATAAAAATTAATTATCACTTTTGATCAATAATTTAATGCATCCTTGCTGAATTAAAGTATCAATTTCTTAAAACTTCAAACTTTTAAATGGTAGTGTACTTTAGTAAATATTTAAAAATATAGTTCTGTGTACTGGCCACCAATTTTACCTCTTGTTGGCTAGAGAGTCTAGACATTTGCCTTTATGTTTGGGGTGCAAGACAACAGCATCATGGGGGTTTTCTCGCCTTTGAAGAGGAGAAAATGTCAATCACAAGGTTGGCCTCATATTAAAATCATTTTTCTACACACTTTAATAATTATTTCTGAACTTATAGGCTGAAGTTTATCTGTAACATGATGACACGTCAGCTACTTTTAAGATAAAAGATTCTTCAGATGTGGAGGGACATATAAGCACTTCAGAACACAGAGACACTATTGTGATTTCCTTACTTCAGCACAGATCCTATAGTGAAGCCCACAGGAAGAACAGTTGGTAAGTCTTTCAAAGAGTGCACGACCAAATCCACCCTATAGAGAAACAAATATTACAACAGCATTATTCATACTAAAACATAAGCACCAGTGTAGCGGCACAAACCTCTGAAACATCAAATGCACCAAAAGACAAGTGAACAAATCTGTACGTAGTGCAAAAAAATATATGAATGATATTAAAAAGTAAAGAAAGCTGGACTCACTCATTTTTTTCCAAAGCATTTTCCAGTTCCTTTGTGAAGAGACTCTTTTCGCCAATCTTTAAAACAGATGTATGTGTATTTATTAACTTCATTAAATAATCAATTATTCTACTTTTTTTTTTCTTTTTTATTTCTCGATTTGGACTTACTTTGGATAAAGCTGTGTCAAGTATTTTATCTCCTGTTGTTGACATAGCCACTGAAACAAAGTAAAAAGTGAAATATTAACAACATCATACTTGCTAAACTCACTGACCAATAAACAACCACTGTTTTGCATATTTGACATTGATTTCGTACCTATTTCAAATTGCACATCAGGGTGTAGCTCCTTGAGTTTTTCTACAACACTGTCTGTCTGAATCCGAGCCAGCTGAAAAAGGAAGAAAAGTAACTAAAAGGTTCAACAATAAGGCTAATCTTTTTGTTGAGGGCTGTAACTAGTTTCGTTACTAAAACTAAGCAATCTTGTACCCACCCTAACAAAGACAGAGATCTTATCAAAGCCATCACCACCACTGACACACCCAATCAAACTTACAAACCCACATTTGCCTATGTGACACTTTTACTACTAAGTGATGATGAGGCAAAATATAAACAGACATTAGTTATAATATGGAAAGTAAAAGTAAAAAAGCACTTTAGAAAACTTGAGAACATAATTAAGACACACTGGTACTTTAAACACAGATGATTCCATTGACAAACAGTCATAAAAAGGTGAAATGTGTACATTTGAAATTTCTCCAATTTATCAGGTGATGAAAATGGGAAATCAGATATTTTAGCAATATTTTAGATTATCTAATTTGTATATACACTACAATTTAAAAGTTTGAGATCAGAAATCTTTTTTTTTATAAGCATAAATTGTTTAATTCAGCAAAGAAGCAATTAAACTGATCAAAAGTACCAATAAAGACTTTTGTATTTATGATACAAAATATTTCTATTTCAAATAAATGCTGTTTTTTTTTTTTTTATTATTATTGTCAAAGAAAAAAAAAATAGTCTTACAATTTCCAGAAAAACATTAAGCAGCATAACTGTTTTCAGTGTTAATAATAAGAAGAAATATTTCTTGAGTAACAGCAGATTAGAATGACTTCTGAAAGATCATTTGACACTGATGATTTGATAGTAGCGACACTAATGAAAATGGTTAGATATTTTAGCAATATTTTAGATGATCTATTCTGTATGTACTCTACAGTTTTCTAATGTAGGTTCAGTATTCATTTTTTTAAAGATATAAACACTTTCATTTACTTTCAAGTTAATCAAAAGTACCAGTAAATACATTTATAATGCAAAAGATTTTAAATAAATGTTTTTTTTTTTTTGTTTTGTTTTTTTCTGTATTGTCGAAGAATCCAAAAATAATTGTGATACAGTTTCCAGAAAAAACATTTGGTTTTCAACACTAATAATAATAAGAAGAAGAAATATACCAGCTTAGATTTATTTTTTTTTTTTAAATATCATGTGACACTGAAGACTGGAGTAATGGCTGCTGAAAATTAGCCATAAACGTTATTGGAAAAGTTTTTTTTTTTTTTTTTTTTAAGTTATTTTAAACTGTAATATTATTGCACTATAATACTGTGACACTTTTACTACTAAGTGCAAAATAATAATAAAAAAAAAAACAGAAATTTTACTGTAGTTTTGATCAAATAAATTCATAAGGATAAGCAAGAAGTTTAAAAACCACTGGTCTAGCTTCAGCTTTGCCATCACAAGAAGAAATTTTAAATATATTAAAATAGATAACAAATACTTTTTTTCACAGAGCATTTGAAATTAATCTGTACAGAATGTGGTTTTTGAAAAATAGACCATATACAGTAAAAGTACATATGAGAAATTACCTGGCTTTTTCTGGTGCCAACACGGATCACCCTGCTGACTTTGCCATCAGCATCCTGTAAAAGAAGACAATATTTTAAGCAAAAATCAGTACCAACACAAATAACACAGATTAACTTTGTTAATTGTTCATTTTGGTTACGTTCTGACCCTAATGTATTTATAAGGTCCATCTGCCATAGTTGTAGTGAAATGAACAGGAGTCTTCAGAGGAACAGAAAGCAATGTATAGAGAACATGAAACAGGACAGAGTGATGAAGAAGGAGGCACTACGCCCCAGTGTCCTGGCTTCAATAGATAAGACAATAATGCCTATTCACTGTGTCCGTTACAGACAAGGGAGGAGTAAAGAACACCATTCATATAGAGAGATTTCATATTCGAGAATATTACGCTAAAAGTTTTTGGTTAAAGACGGTTCAGATGAAACTTCCCGTTAACCAATAACGTTAGACTTAAGCCAAAACAACATTAACAGTTATGTCAAATACCTAAAGGAGGTGCACTGTACGTTTTACGAGTTTTGGAGAAATACATTGAATGTAAAAATAAATCAATAAGAGTTAAATTTGGTTTTGATTTCTCTCAAAAAATTACTTCTCCAATTTTGAGTAGCGAAAGAATGAAAACGTACCTGTAGGTTTGTATTTTCCGACATTTTGTAAGTTATTTATGCTGGTTCTCGTTGAAATTAAAGTAATTTCTCGTTCATGACTGTAAAAGAGAAATTATTGAACTGGTACAAATGTCATTCACAACTGTTACAGGTTGAGTGTGACTTCCGTAAAGTCCGGCGTTTTGAATTTCAAAATAAAAGTCACTATGAATGGACCGTCACAGCGACAATCGCAGAATACAAAATAAACACTTTTATTTTGAAGACGTAGTTATTCCAGAAACGGAAGTTTATGCGGTAAACGCGGTATGTTTTGTTTGTGTTCTCACTTCATTCACTCACTTTATATATTAGAAATTACACTTATTGAATGAGCACAATGGCGGAGCACGATTTATTTCATAAGCAAACAATGTCTATAATGACGCTTTTGATAGAAACAGTCCTAGACGAGATTGAAAAAGTTTTTGACTGTGAATGTCGCTCATCCCACACTGAAATTAGTAGTGACAGAGATCAGATATTGGACATAAATGAGAAACAACGCAGACTGGTACGTTTGTTTTCATTCTGCAGATATTTTGCATGCTTTTTAATTATCAGCAAAAGATGTCGGTTGTGATCTATCAGACAACCTGTTCATTAAGTTTTTCCTCTGTGTAGCCTTTAATTTCAAGGTTAGGAAATATTTTATATGTTTAATCAAGACATTTTCTGTGTTTAACAGTACAATAAGTAATGAGCTTCATCCTGCTAGTTCCAAAACTGAACATTTTGCAGGTAAAGAAGAACAAATGAATTCATCATTATCTGTTATTATCTCTTGCAGGCAAAGCTCACAGTTGTGATGGAGACTTTTACCAAGGTGGCTGTTCAAAAAATATGCAAAGTCTTCAGTTATTGCTTTGCACTTAAGCCACTTCAGGTGCAGGGTTTTAAAAGTTACCATGATGATGTAATAAACGTAAAAGCTGTCAGAGATGTGCCTGGTAAGACATCCTGCATATATTTTAATCTCACATGTACGAACGTTCAATCCACTATAGTCAACAGTAGTCATTTCATTTCTCCGCTCAAATTCTTCAGCTGTAGTTTCACTGGTGTCTCCAGAGAGACAAATTCTCCTTAATGCATTACCTGAAGAAAATGTACAACCACAAGATTCAGGCCAGCAGGTGAGTTCAATGTTGAAATGATTTAACTCTGTATTGTTTGCTAAAATTCTTGCAACAACGTTTGTACTGATTTGATTTTTTTTCTCTCAGTGTGCAGAGGAGGGTCATGTTTCTGAATTTTGTCCTGAGTCGCCAAATAGCGAACAAGAGAACCCAGTGCAAGGATTTTTTATAGGTATGTGCTACATAGCTTTGATATTTGTGTGTACGATCTATAAAAAAAGTTTAGAAATTGATTAAATATTAGTTAACTTATTTATTAATCAATTAATTATTTAAAGCATACTTTTAATATGTTTAATATTGTTTAATAAATAATAAAATATTAGACTCTAAACCAGTGGTTTTCAAACTTCTTGCTTATGCATATGCATTTATTTAATCAAACATACAGTGAAATCAGTCTTATTGTTCAGTATTATAACAGTTTCAATACTTTTCTAATAATTTCTATGGCAAAGCTTCCATTACTCCAGTCTACAGTGTCACATGATCCTTCAGAAATCATTCTAATATGCTAATATGCTGATTTGGTGCTCGAGAAACATTTCTTAATATTATCAATGATGAAAACAGTTGTGCTGCTTTTGAGGAAACCGTGATTATATTTTCAGGAATTTTAAATAAATACTTTGACTTTTGATCAATGTATTGTGTCCTTGCTAAATTTATTTCCTTTAAAAGAAAAAAATCTATGTTTATTTTAGGCTTTTTAAACCAGCTAAACATACACTGTTGTTCAAAAGATTTTTTTTTAATGTTTTTAAATGGAGTCTCTTATGGTGATCAAGGCTGTATTTATTTGATTAAAAATACAGAAAAAACAGTAATATTGTGAAATATTATTGTAATTTCTAATATTGGTTTTTCTATTTTAAAATACTTTAAAATATAATTTATTTTTGTGATGCAGCGCTGAATTTTCAGCATCATTACTCCAGTCTTCAGTGTCACACGATCCTTCCGAAATCATTGTAATATGCTGATTTATTATCAGTAATAATATTTTTTTGGAACTTTTGATACTTTTTTCTTTGATGAATAAGAACAGCATTTATTCAAAATTGCAAAAAAACAAAAAGTTTTTTAACAATGTAAGTCTTTACTATCACTTTTTATCCGTTTAACACATTCTTGCTGAATAAAAGTATTAATTTCTTTAAAAAAAAAAAAGAAAGAAAAAATTTAGTGACCCCAAACTTTTGAATAATAGTGTATACTGTAATTCAAAAATTCTATTTTAAATAAATGCTTGTTTTTTTAATTAAAAAAAAATACTGAAAAAAAATATCACAGGTCCCAAAAATATTAAGCAGCACAACTGTTTCCAACACTGATAATAAATCGGCATATTTCTGAAGGATCATGTAACACTGAAGGCTGGAGTAATGATACTGAAAATTCAGCTTTGCTTTACAGGAATAAATAATATTTTAAGGTATATTAACCTAGAAAACCTATTTTAAATTTCAGTAATGTTTCACAAAATATTTTTTTTTTCTGTATTTTTTTAACAGATAGATATAGCTTCAATGAGCATAAGAATGTTCTTTAAAAAACATTAAAAATCTTACTGATCCCAAACTTTTAACGGCAATGTATTTGTAGCTTTCAGTAACTGAAACCCTATTAATGTTTTGCAGTGGAATACAGTGCCATCACCTCTCCTGAGAACCAGCAAGCTGAAGTGAACACAGAAGCAGAGCGAATAAGTACAAAATCCGGAAAAAATGAGAAAACAAAACCATATGACTGTAAAGAGTGTGAAAAGAAATTTTTCTTTAGACGCTCGCTAGATAAGCACAAATGTGGAAATTCCAAAGGGCCTCACAGTTGTGAGCAGTGCGGGAAGAAGTTTAAATACTTAAAAGGACTAAGAAAACACCTACTGAATCACAACGAGAAGAAAGAAATCTGTAAAACATGCGGGAAAGCCTTCGCAAATCTTAAGATGCACGAACGTATCCACCTGGAAGTGAAGCCATATCTTTGTTCCGTATGTGGACACGGCTTCACTGTGAAGGGAAGCTTATTGGCACACCAGAGGATCCATACAGGTGAAAAACCATACAGTTGTGACATCTGCGGGAAGCAGTTTACACACTCAGGCAACCTGACCAGCCATCTGCTCACTCATTCCAATGACAGACCATGGAAATGCAGCCTCTGTGACAAGACTTTCAAAACCGAAAAGAAAATGGAAATGCACCAGCTCGTGCATACTGGGGAGAAACCACATGTATGTAACAAATGTGGGCAGAAGTTTGGCCACATCACAAATCTCAGAAGGCATCTCCTTGTGCACAGCGGTGTGAAACGGCACGTCTGCGAAATCTGTTCCAAGCAGTTCTATCAGAGCAAATCTCTGAAGAGGCATATGGGAATACATGGAGCTCTGAAGTCATTCATGTGTGAAATATGTGGGAAGAGCTTTGTTTTTAACTACGCCCTACAGAAACACTTACGCACACATAGTGATAAAGCCAATCTGAATGGCAAATCCAAAGATGGGAAGTCTTTCCCGTGTGACGAATGTGGAAAGTGCTACAGTTCGATCGCTATGCTCAGAATGCATCAGCGACTCCATACGGAAAAAGATCCGTATATGTGTAAAGTCTGTGGTAAAAGCTATAGCAGCTTGTATTCGCTAAAGGAACATGAGAAGCTTCACTCAGGGAGGACACCGTTCAAGTGTGACATCTGTGAGAAGACTTTTACTCAGAAAGTTGGTTTGAAAATGCACGAGGTTGTTCACACCAAAGCTAAACCCTACAAATGTTCTGTTTGCGGAAGCCAGTTTGGACTTCCCCACAGTCTGAGACTGCATATGCGCATTCATTCCGGTGAAAAGCCCCACAGGTGTGAAACGTGCGGAATGTGCTTTCGCTTATCTGGAAACTTAAGGCGACACGAGCGGGTCCACACTGGCGAGAGGCCGTTTAGCTGTGAGGTGTGTGGGAAGAAGTTTGTACAGCTCAGCCACGTGAAGGCACACATGCAAATCCATACTGGTGTGAAACCCTACACGTGCCAGAAATGCGGGAAGAAATACGCATACCGTAGAAATTACAATGATCACAAATGTGTACCTGTGTGAAAAAGATGTTGCCTTAAAGCAGGCTGGGAACTGAATTGCAGTGCCATTTTCTTTATTTGTAGCTTCTTTCTGACAGATGTCATGAAGTTCTCTGAAGACAAGAAAATATTTACAATTAGGCAGTTTTACATTTGATTTAAAAAGTTGAGTAATTATTAATCAAATTTTCATTCTTTCAGTTAATAATTGGGCCTGTACCAAATATTTTAAGCCAATTATTAATATGCAAAATTAAAAGTTATACAGTGGGAATTCCTCATTACTCTGTGTCCAAGAATAAACAGTTTGTTGAGAATGCAATGATTTTTCTTTATTTTATTTGTCAAATTGTCAAAAAGTTTGAGTTTTCCTATGCAGCTTTATAGAGGAAATATAGCTGCAAGGAGCAGTACCCGGGGTTCAAGTGTTTTATGAACTTTTAATAATTATAGACATTTTAAAATGGAAAAAATCTTTTAAAAAATCACTACAAATATTACTTAAAGGAACACTCCACTTTTTTTGAAAATAGGCTCATTGTCCAACTCCCCTAGAGTTAAACAGTTGAGTTTTACCGTTTTCGAATCCATTCAGCCGATCTCTGGGTCTGGCGGTAGCACTTTTAGCATAGCTTAGCATAGATCATTGAATCTGATTAGACCATTAGCATCTCGCTCAAAAATGACAGAAGAGTTTCGATATTTTTGCTATTTAAAACTTGACTCTGCTGTAGTTACATTACTATTTTCAAAAAAAGTGGAGTGTTCCTTTAATGATTTATCACTTTATCACTGACCAATAGGTGGTGCTGGTCCCAAATTAATGTGGTGTGGTTAACTAGGAGTGACAATGACACACACATAATTTGGAGCCAATGTGCCAAAGAATTGCAGAGAAACACGGTCTTAAGGCGTGCTGCTTCTGTAAAGATACATGCATACGCCTCTTTCGATTAACTATAGCCAAAATCCAAGCAAAATTTGTTGCCATGATTTATTGCGAGAGGAAAAAAAATGACGCTTTTAGATGGAGATAGTAAATTTCCATCATCTGCGTTCAGCTGGAGCAGCAATTAATACACAGAGCCGTAAATCACTGACAAGCTACGCAAAATATCAAAAGATGAATCGCATTCAATTATGAGCTCGATTTTGCGTAGCTTATCAGTGATTTATGGCTCTGTGTATTAATTGCTACTCCAGCTGAACGCTCGTGATGGAGATTTACTACTAATCACAGAACCGGCTTTACTGACTAAACGCACCTGACAATCGCATGCGTTTTATCGTGCAGCCCTACTTTAGTCGCTTAACATTGGTTAATAGAAACACCGTCATTTCGCAATATTTTATATCGACATTTATAAAATATCACCAAAGTTTTGCACATATCTGTAAAGAAAACGAGCCTAATGTTTTTAGTGTTCATGGAAAAAAAGAAAAAACATTTTGAAAGTGATTCCAAATATATCGTTTCTCTGTGCCTTTATCGTTGTAGTTGTGGTGTTAGCTTTATTCTTTAATATTGAGAACAATTTTTAGAACTATATCTTTATAGTTATTGTTCTTGGTGTGAACGGGCCTTTAGCTCTATTTTGGCATTTTCCATATCTCCTGACCACTAGGTGGCACTCTGCTGAAACTGTGCAGGTATCTTCAGGACATGGTTGTCAAAACAAACGCCAAGTTTGGTCTGAATACAATAAAGAGTTGAGGAGATATAGCCTCATGTCAACTTTGGTGGGCTCTTTGTCAAATTAATTTGTGCGTTATTCGAGAAAGGTTGAGTCTATCAAAAAGCTTTTGAAGTTTTTGTTAGGACTATCTGAAGACAGTCTGTGTCAATTTTGGTGAAAATCGGATGAACCATCTAGGACGAGTTCGAAAAAGTAGCTTTTTTACACTGTCAAATATGTAACAAACCGTTTGATTGACAGCAGTGGTTCTAGAGGCAAAGTTGTTCAAAATGAGGAGATCTAACATATGATATGAATATTGTGTGTATTGTGCATTTCAAACGGGATATATCACCCTCTAAAGGGCACTTTGGAGTGAAAACGATCATGGCCACCATATTGAAGGGTCGTTCCAAACAGAAGCGCTCAAAACTGACCCCTTTAAAGGGCCCTTCGGAATGAAGGATTTCGAAGGGTACAATTGATGGACAGTTCGGCCCCCATGATTCTTTGCGCAGATTCTTTACATGATGACGACGCCTCCTTATGGGCACGGGATGATAATGCAGACGGGCAATTCAAGAAACAGTTGTTTAGTCTCCTACACCCTTCCACCCTTCAAAGCTCTCACTCCAGAGGGTAAACCCTTTGAATAGATTAGGGCATAGGGATGAGCCCTTCCGAATGAAACGCAGGGTATGTGTGCAACATTGTGTGATATACAAGGCATAGAACACGATAGCGCCACCTAGTAACCAATTTCTTTCAAATGTCTCACAGAATGATTTTCTAATTTGACCAAAGATTGAGCCCATTCATATGTGCTCCAAGTTTGGTGAAGATATGTTATTCTGTTCAAGAGTTATAGCCATTTTAGTCAAAGTGGCCGTGCGTACTTTGAATGTTTTTGCATCCTGTTTTGACCAACAATGGGACTTCAACTTGGTTTTGGCAAGGTTTGCTAATAAGACTCCATAGAACTTTTCTGCATTGGTTTGGTTCTGATTGGGCAAAAAAACTAGGATTCGTTTGCAAATTTAGGTTTTGCGAAAAATGCAAAATGGCGGAAAAACCTACGGAAATTAAATTGGAGATAGCCATTTTGTTTTGATTGAGCCAGGGATTCTAATGACATAAGACAGTTGAGTTTGCGACAAACGGTCTAGGTCGGAGTTATGATCAATTTCGATCACTGTAGCACCCCCTAGAACAAAACCCACTTCCAGAACAAAAATTTACAGATAATGTACTCACCCCCTTGTCATCCAAGATGTTCATGTCTTTCTTTCTTCAGTCATAAAGAAATTTTTTTGAGGAAAACATTTCAGCATTTTTCTCCATATAATGGACTGATATGGTGCCCCCAGTTTGAACTTTCAAAATACAGTTTAAATGCGGCTTCAAACGATCCCAAATGCGGTTGTAAATGATCCCAGCCAAGGAAGAAGGGTCTTATCTAGCGAAACAATCTGTTATTTTTATAAAAATAATACAATTTAAATACTTTTTAATCTCAAACGCTCGTCTTGTCTTGCTCTGCCTGAACTCTGTGTATTCTGGCTGAAGACAGTTAGGGCATGTCGAAAAACTTCAAATGTATTTTTTCCCTCAACTTCAAAAATCATTTCAAAATCATCCTACATCACTGCAGAAGTACCAACCCAGTCTTTGCGAAGTGAACATACAAAGAAGGTCAAACACCCTTAACAAAAAAGGTAAAACAGCGATATAGGGCGATTTTGAAGTTGATGGAGAACATGAGATGGGAGTTTTTCGACATACCCTAACTGTCATGAACCGGAAAAAAACAGAGTTCAGGGAGACAAGACAAGACGAGTGTTTGACATTAAAAAGTATATAAATTGTATCATTTGTATGAAAATAACCAATCGTTTCGCTAGATAAGACCCTTCTTCCTCCGCTGGGATCGTTTACAATCACATTTGGGATCGTTTGGAGCCGCATTTAAACTGCATTTTGGAAGTTCAAAATCAGGGCACCATATCAGTCCACTATATGGAGAAAATGCTGAAATGTTCCCCTCAAAAAACATTATTTCTTTACGAATGAAGAAAGAAAGTCATGAACATTGTGGATGACAAGTGGGGTGAGTACATTATCTGTATATTTTTGTTCTGGAAGTGGACTTCTCCTTTAAACAGTGTATACAAAGTTCTCCAGCTTTTTTGTCTTCAACGTTAAATGACTTTTATTTTAAAAGCTTTCGCTCAGAAGTGTACAAGAACTGACCATGTGATAGACGGCCAAGTCTATTTACCTAAAAACAGTCACTAGGAGCTTCTCAGAATTTGCTATCCAAAGTTAATTTTGCATGAGACAAAATAATAAACAAACTTATTTAACAAATTAACCAGAAAGGGTTCTGACTATTATATATAATACACTTCTTATTTAATTTGTTCATCTGTTTCTACGGAAAACATTTTATTCATATTTAATTAAAAATGATTTATGGTCAATGGCGCATATTCGCGTACTTTTATTTTGAAATGGTTATGAACTAAAGAGGAAGCGTTTAGCACAGAGTGCAACTTTTCCTGGGAGTTTGCATACCTGACGTATAATTACAATATAATGACTTGTCTTCATACTGACAATTTGTTATTCGCGATCTATTAGCAATATTACGATAATTTGATTGCATGCATTTTTTAGGCGTTGGACTACTTTTCTTCTAAATCTTATTGAAATATTATTTTGAAACCGCTTTTTAAACACATTTTCTAATTTTTGCTCTGGTCGTAGCTGTGGTCACTATGTCCAGGTATGAGCTTTTTCAGAGTCAAACTGCTCTGTTGATCTTATTAATGCCGGACACGACAAAGCAGGACACACCAAACACATGCAGCTCTGCTGAACCTCATCTCAACATGAAACAAAGCGACACTCAGACTCAGGTAGTAAGAATATTTGTTATTAAAATTGTTTGTAACTTGAATAGTTGCAGGTGGCTAGTGTCTATGTCATTTTGAAAAGATAATAGATAGACAGATAGATACTGATACAAAGTTGTCATTCAGTATGAAGTGCTGATATGGTATGTATTATTGTATATATGTATTTGAAACTATTAGTAGTATTTGTCAGGTGTTTACACGTAAAATATTTCCATGTGATGTGAATTACAGGCTGCACAGGAGAGTAATGCAAGCAGATGTCTTTTAGTGGAGAACAAAGCAGAAGATGACATTCAGACTGTAGTCATCGGTGATGGTAAGGTAAAGTTGTCATACATTATTATGTCATTAATTTATAAATAAGTATTGCTGCTGTTTGTCCTCACTTTTTATGTTTTACCCCACTTTTTACACCTTATTTTAGCTTTTTGTGTCATTTATATGCTAGTTTTTTTTTTATATATGTTTTCTTTCAGTAAACTGTTTCATTTAAAAAAAAAAAAATGTTTTGACTATTTCATCTGCCAGGGTTTACAGAGTAATACACTGCTATTTGGGATCAGTAAAATTTTGTATGTTTTTTAAAGGGTTCTCTTATCAAGGCTGCATTTACTTGATCAAAAATACAGATAAACAACTGTAATATTGTGAAATATTAGTACCGTTTTAAATAATGGTTTTCTGTTTTAATATATTTTAAAATATAATGTATTCCTGTAATGCAAAGCTGAATTTTCATCAGCCATTAATCCAGTCTTAAGTGTCACATGATCCTTCAGAAATCTAATATTCTGATTTATTATCAATGTTGGAAACAGTTGTGCTGCTTAATATATATATATATATATATATATATATATATATATATATATTTTAACCTGTGATACATTTTTTCAGGATTCTTTGAATAAAAAATTAAAAAGAACAGCATTTATTCAAATTCATTCATTCATTCATATTTGCTATCACCTTTTATCAATTGAACACATCCTTGCTGAATAAAAGTATTAATTTCTTAAACAAAAATATATATATACTGACCACAAACTTTTAAATGGTAGTTTATATTGTTAGAAATTATTTATATTTTAAATAAATACTGTTCTTTTTAACTTTTTATCTATTAAAGAATCCTCAAAAAAGTATCCCAGGTTCCAACAAAATATTAAGCAGCACAGCTGTTTTCAACATTGATAATAAATCAGCATATTAGAATGATTTCTGAAGAATCATGTGACACTAAAGACTGGAGTAATGATGCTAAAAATTCAGCTTTTCATCACAAATATTAATTACATTTTAAAACATATTCACATAGAACACAGTTATTTTACACTGAAATAATATTTCACAATATTACTGTTTTTACTGGATTATTGATCAAATAAATGTAGTCTTGATGAGCATAAGAAACTTCTTTAAAAAAAAAACATTCAAATCTTACTGATCCCAAACATTCGAACAGCAGTGTATATCAATATGTCCAGTTTCTGTAAATAAAAAAAAATGTCTGAAAACAAGCAGTTTTTGTCATCATAATAGCAGAAATATCAGGCATATCCTATATCAGGAAGCCTTCACATATTGTGTTGGACAACAGGGGGGATCTCTAAGTCAAAAAGGTTGAAATTTAAGGCTATTTGATATATTTTTTTAAAAAATGTGAAAAAGCCTTTATATATATTCTTAAATTCTTGTTTCAACAGGATATATGTTAATAAAAAGGCATTTCATGTAATCTTTGAAGCACTTCTGTCATGAGAAATTTTTAATAGCTTATATGTTCAACATTAATTTTGTATTACTGTGTTGTTTTTTCATCAGATGAAGACAAGATATGGTCTGAAGATCAGAAGGGCATGTTGAAGACATCGACCGAGCGACCTGAAAAGCCACAAGAGAACAAGTCTTTTGAATGTGAGCAGTGCGGAAAGGCCTTTCCAAAGGCCTTTTCTCTTTTTCGACACAAACGTGTGCATTCGGTCATGAAGCACCACTGTTGTGAAAAATGTGGAAAGAAGTTCTCGCAATTAAGAGCACTAGAGACTCATCTCCGCAAACACACGCAGAAGTTCGAAAAGAAGAAATTTCCCTGTGCTACTTGTGGAAAGAGCTTCAAAGATCTCGCGGCGCACGAACGAGTCCATGCAGAGGTCAGACCGTTCACCTGCGATATATGCGGACAGGGATTCACAGTCAAAGGAAGCTTATATATGCACCAGAGAGTGCACACGGGCGAAAAACCATACACATGTGACACCTGTGGGAAAAGTTTCTCTCTAATAGGCACCCTAAACTGCCACAAGAAGTTTCATTCAGACGACAGGCCGATAAAATGCAGCCACTGCAATAAGAGCTTCAAATGCAAGAGTCATTTGAGACGCCATCTTCCAGTGCACACCGGTGAGAGACGATATACATGTAAAATCTGTGATAAAACATTTGCGCATCATGAAGCGATGACACGCCACATTCTCATTCACACTGGCGAAAAGCCGTACATCTGTGAAGTGTGCGGTAAAAGATTTCGCCAGAGAAGCAATTTAAAAGTCCATATGCGGGTGCACCAAGAGACGCAGTTTAAGTGTGAAATGTGTGGGAAAACATTCCAGCATGATTTTTTGTTACAGAATCATATTTTATCACACAATCAGACTGGAAATTCAAAAGAAGACAAGTTTTTGAACTCCAAAACTCAACTGCAGCTGCATTCAGATAACGGCAAGCCTTTTACATGCAAATTGTGCGAGAAGAGCTACAGCAACATATATAATCTTCGCATTCACGAGAAACTACACTCAGGCGAGACTCCATTTAAGTGTGAAATCTGCGGAAAGGCCTACGCTCTCAGAAAGTCCTTTAAAACGCATATGTTGTGCCATTCAGGAGATAGACCTTATAAATGCATAGCATGCGGGAAAGCGTTCAAGTGGTCTGGCTCTCTGAAAATGCATATGAAGACTCACACTGATGAAAAAACTCATAAATGTGAGACGTGTGGAAAGAGCTTTCGCTTGTATGAAAATTTAAAGCGACACAAGCGTGTCCATGCTCGGGAGAAGCCGTTCAGCTGTAAGGTGTGTGGGGAAGGGTTTTCAGAAATCGACCGTGTTAAAATACATATGCAAATCCATACTGGCGTGAAACCCTACACGTGCCAAAAGTGTGGAAAGAATTATGTATATCTTAGACACTACAATGATCACAAATGCAAACCTGTATAAAAAAGATGTTGTGGTAGGAACTTGTGACAACTGCAGGACTCTTATATTGTAATATTTCCTAGAGTAAAGTTTATGTAACATTGTGAGGACATTTAAATAACAAATTTAAATAAAAAACAATAGGTGGAACAAGCTGTTGTTCTTTTTAATGTTGCATTATATGGACCTATATCAAAAGATTTGATTCATATTATCATGATGCATTCATGTTGTAATTGTTAATATGTTGGCATGGTTATGAAAAACCTAGAAATATGAGGGAATTTATAATGTGTTATTGTGTTTTCCAGGCCTGAGAAAGTCATTGAAAGTAATCAAATATGAACATTTTAAAAGTGAATCTAAATATTTCTAGTTGTGTTCTGATATAAATTATTTCATAAGCTTGTTACTGCTCTTGTACAGAGCTTGTGCATTAATTTTTTGACTTGTGTTTTTCAATGAATATTCAAACCTGTTTACAAAATGATCTGAATGATTCATTAGTGAGTTTATCTGATATAAAATATATATTTTTAGAAGTGTTAAAAAAAACCTTATCCAGTCATCAGGAATTCCAGAAAAACTTCCCTGGTAGCACAGGTACATCTCGGAGACCTCTATTTGACATCTACATTTACATCTGCAAGACGTCTATAGGACGCTTCCTATCAGATGTCAAATAGACATCTATTAGATGTCTTTAAGATGTTTATGATTTAGAACGTATGTAAAACTGATATCTTACAGACGTCTGCCTGATGTTTGTAGACAGCAGATGCTTTCCAGATCAAGTTATCTTTAAAAGACATCTTGCAGACGTACGTACACTATCTGGGTTACGGTCAAACGCTTTCACAACTCCTTATTGTTATTAAGAATGGTATCTGAACTCTCGTGAATAAACAGTACTTATACAACTTATTATTAAACCACTGGCCTTTGACATGATATTTAAAAGAGAAACGTATTAACTCATTTTGTAATTAGGCTTCGTTGGCGAGCGTTCAACGACTTTTATTTTGAAACTCTGTTTCGGAGGTGTATTTCCAGTCACGGAGGTCTATTATGGTTTTTAGCAAAGCCATTTTAAGATTAAATTGATCCAAAACAGTACAATGCCCTCAACAAGTTACCACTGAATATTAAACTCCTCAAGTGTTGTTTGTTAGTAACAAGGACTTTTTTTATAGCGAATACTGAGCAGTCAGATACTTTTATTCTAAAATTACTTGCTGCAGTTCAACTTTGTAGCAATTTAACGTTTTGTTTATTTTCTTCTCATTCTGGTAGTACCAACTGTCAAACACATGTTGAGTTGATTTTGCTGCATTTCTCTTAACCGTGGTCATTATGGCCCGGTTTGAGCTTTTTCAGAGTCAAACCACTCTGGTCGTGTCGTTACTGACGGACACTGCTAAACATGAGATACGAAAGGCTTTTACATGCAGCTCCGATGTATCCAGTCTCAGCATCAAACTAAGCGATGCGCAGATTCAGATGGTAGGAAAGTCTGTTATTAAAGCATTTAAACATGAATGGTTGTGATATGTTAGTTCTTAAAAGAGTGAAAGAACCCTCTTTATGTACAGCCTGTGTAATGAAATTATAGTAGTATTTTTTATAAAACTAAAACATGAAACTGACCCTACTAATGTTCACGATTGACGATGTGAGCTGCATCTTTAATAATTACATGGTTTCTCTAAACCTTTATATGTTTATTTAGAAGTCAAAACTTTTTTAAAATAGCTGCTATTTATATTAAATGACATAATTATTTTAATTATCTTTTAAATTTGCTTTTTTAAATGGTTATTTAATTATAAACTCAAAGGTTTTGTTCCTAATTATAGCTTCTTTTTTTTAATCAATGCAGCTTAATTCCATAATGGAGAGGTTTGCCAAAGAGGCAGTGCAGAAGATTTGCAGTCTCTTCAGATACTGTTCATCTGTTGAAACTGTTTCAGCACAAACATGTTTGAATAGTCGAAACAACGTGAAGAAGACTTCATCCCAGATGGGACGTGATCTCAGTGAAACAGCATATATCCATAACCAAGAGTTTCAGGGTACTTAACATAGATTTCAAATGAGCTGCAAGCCTGAAGACGTTCCATCCTTTGGTATTTGTGGTGATTTTTGTTTTGTGCTTCTCTTTCACAGGTGATGCTGTGTCTCTCTCTGTGAGTCCTCTGAAGGAGCCAGCAACAACATCTCACCAACAACCTTCAAGCACCGAGGTGAGTAATAATACATTGCAGTTGTAAAGAATAATTTCTTTATATAACTTACAGTGTGAAAAATATGGTTTGAAACACTTACATGCGATGTGAATTATATCTGGCACAGGAAAGTAATGTAAGCAAATGTCTTAAGATGGAGAACAGAGGAGAAGAAACCATCCAGACAGTATTCATAAGCAATGGTAAGAGTCTCAACTTTTATTATGAAATTTCGCACCCTCTTTACCTTTAACAATCATTCACTTTCTCAGAATTATTATGAATGCTGTTTGTTATATATTACCAAGACATGCACTACTTTGACTATATTTCAGTGTTGTTATTGTTAACTAAAGCTATTAAAAATATTTTTTTTGTTAACTGACATAAAGCTGAATTAAAATAAAATATAAATATTAGAAGAACTGCCTTGAAAAGACTTTAACAAAAAGTAATGATAACTAACAGGGAAAAAAAGGTTGAAGTTGAAGGACTAAAATTACAAAAACTGAAATATAATAAATATATATATATATATATATATATATATATATATATATATATATATATATATATATATATATATATATATTTATTATATTTCAGTTTTATATCAGTTTATTATATATATGTGTGTGTGTGTATATATAAAACTGTGTATATCAGTTTTATATATACACACACACACATATATATAAAGCACATAATAAAATGACTAAAAACTGAAAATATTAAAATAAAGGCTAATTAAAATAATAAATGTATATGAATTAATACATATAAATAATATTATAATAATGCTGATATATTACATTTTAAAATATAGTTTTTAATCATTTTTAATAACTCTTTTAAATAAAAAGATCATTAAAATCTTAAAAAAATATTATAACTTTTATTATAAATAACCTTTATTATATAATATAATATTATACCATATAATTGTATTATTTTATAGAAAGAGCTGTGTTAATTTCTGGAAGCCAACCTGAAATCAAAATTTACCTTATTGACTTAATGCTTATTATATCAGTGTCAGTTATTAAAAAAAAAAAAAAATTCAGGCTAATTATTTACTCAGCAGCATGAATTTCGCTAAACTGTGAATATATGAAATGACTATGACTGATGTTAATCTACTCTAATGCTGTTTTTATTTTACCAGCAGCTGATGACAGGGGCTTGTCTGAAGATCAGGAAGGCGCACTGCAGATGACAACCAACCAATCTGAAGTTCAACAATCAAAAGAGTCTTTTCAATGCAATCAGTGTGGAAAGGCCTTTCCAAAGATGTTTTCTCTCGTGAAGCACAAACGCATGCATTCAATTGTGAGGTCTCACGCTTGTGAAAAATGCGGAAAGAAATTCACACTGCTGAAAGCGCTAGACACCCATCTTCGCAAATACTGTCACAAATTCGAAAAGAAGAAATTTCCCTGCGCTACTTGTGGTAAGAGCTTCAGAGATCTCGCAGCGCACAAACTGGTCCATGCGGAAGTCAAACCATTTACCTGTGCAATATGCGGACAGGGATTCACAATCAAAAGAAGTTTAAACATGCACCAGAGAGTGCACACCGGCGAAAAACCATACATATGCGACACCTGTGGAAAGTGTTTCCCCCTGATTGGCACATTGAACAGCCACAAGAGAATTCATTCGAACGAAAGGCCAATGAAATGCAGCCACTGCAATAAGAGCTTCAGGACCAAGAGTCAGTTGAGAAGCCATCTTCCTGTGCACACCGGTGAGAGACAGTACGCGTGTAAAATCTGTGCTAAAACATTTGCGCATTATAAAGCGATGACACGCCACATCCTCATTCACACTGGCGAAAAGCCGTACATCTGTGAAGTGTGCGGTAAAAGATTTCGCCAGAGCGGCAATTTAAAAGTCCATAGGCAGGTGCACCAAAAGACACAATTTCAGTGTGAAATCTGTGGTAAAACATTTGCGCGTCATAAAGCGATGACACGCCACATCCTCATTCACACCGGCGAAAAGCCGTACATCTGTGAAGTGTGCGGTAAGAGATTTCGCCAACGAAGCAATTTAAAAATCCATATGCGGTTGCACCAAGAGACACGATTTAAGTGCGAAATGTGTGAGAAAACATTCCAGCATGATTTTTTGCTACAGAATCATATTTTATCACACAATCAGACTGGAAATTCAAATAAAGACCCATTTTTGAACTCCGAAAAACAACTGCAGCTGCATTCAGATAACGGCAAGCCTTTTACATGCAAATTGTGCGAGAAGAGCTACAGGAACATATATAATCTTCGCATACACGAGAAACTACACACGGGCGAGACTCCGTTTAAGTGTGAAATCTGCGGAAAGGCCTACGCTCTCAGAAAGTCCTTTAAAACGCATATGTTGTGCCATTCAGGAGATAGACCTTATAAATGCATAGCATGCGGGAAAGCGTTCAAGTGGTCTGGCTCTCTAAAAATGCATATGAAGACTCACACTGATGAAAAAACCTATAAATGTGAGACGTGTGGAAAGAGCTTTCGCTTGTATGAAAATTTAAAGCGACACAAGCGTGTCCATGCTGGGGAGAAGCCGTTCAGTTGAAAGGCCTGTGGGGAAGGGTTTCCAGAACTCGACCGTGTTAAAACACATTTGCAAATGCATACTGGTGTCTGGCGTGAAACTCTACACGTGCCAGAAGTGTGGGAAGAATTATGTATATCTTAGACACTACAATGATCACAAATGCAAACCTGTATGAAAAAGATGTGGTAGGAACTTGTGACAACTGCAGGACTCTTATATTGTAATATTTCCTACACTAATGTTTGGGTAACATTGTGAGAACATTTAAATAACATAAATTTAAATAAAAAAAACAATAGGCAGAACAAGCTGTTTTTCTTTTTAGTGTTGCATTATGTGGACCTATATCAAAAGATTTGATTCATATTATCATAACACATTGATGTTGTAGTAATTGTTAATATTCTGGCATGGTTATGAAAAACCTAGAAATATGAGGGAATTTATAATGTGTTAATTGCGTTTTCCAGGCCTGAGAAAGTCATGGACATTTTAAAATTATTTCCATCAGCTTACTGCTCTGACTTGTATAGAGCTTCCTGAATCAGTTTTTCGACTTGTTTTTTTAATGAATATTCACACTTGTTCACAAAATGATCTGAATGATTCATTAGCGAATTTATATGATATAACATATATATTGTGTTAAAAAAAAATATCCATTCATCAGGAATTCCAGAAAAACGTACCTTATGGTCAAACGCATTCACGACTCTGTTATTAAGAATGGTATCTGAATTCTCTTAAATAAACGATTCTTAAACAACATATTTTTTAAACCACAAAATTAAAAGAGAGACGTAATTATTCACTTTATAATTAGGCTGGAGTCTGCCCTCTTTGAGAGCGTTCAACGACTTTTATTTTGAAACTCTGTTTCGGAAGTTTATTTCTAGTCACTGAGGTCTATTATTGTTCTTAGCAAAGCCATTTTAAGATCTAGTTGATCCAAAACAATGCAATGCTCTCAACAATTTACAACTGAATTTTAAGTTCCTCAAGTGTTGTTTGTTAGTAGCAAGCATTTTTTATAGCGAATATCGAGCATTCAGATCCTTTTATTTTGAAAACAAAGAGGAAGTACTTACTGCATCGTTCAACTTTGTATGGAGTTCAACGTTTTGTTTATTTTCTTCTTCATCTGGCAGTACCAGCTGTCAAACACAGATTGAGTTGGTTTTGGTGCATTTCTGTTAACTGTGGTCACTATGGCCCGGTTCGAGCTTTTTCAGAGTCAAACCACTCTGGTCGTGTCGTTACTGACGGACACTGCTAAACATGAGATACGAAAGGCTTTTACATGCAGCTCCGATGTATCCAGTCTCAGCATCAAACTAAGCGATGCTCAGATTCAGATGGTGAGAAAGTCTGTTATTAAGGCATTTTAACGTTGATAATTGTGATATGGTAGTTTTTAAAATAGTGAAAGAACACTCCTTTTGTTTACACCCTGGGTACTGAAGTTATAGTATTAGTCTTAAATAATTTTCTTTGTTTTATATTGTAATTCAAACATGAAACTGACCATACTAATGTTCACGAGTGATTATATGGGCTATATTTTCAATAATTACATGCTTTCTTTAAACCCATATATAATTTACAATCAATTTACAATTTGAAAAAAAAAAAATACAATTTCAAGGTTTTTGTTCTCAATTATAGCATTTCTTTTATCAATGCAGTTTAATTCCATAATGGAGAGGTTTGCTAAAGAAGCAGTGCAGAAGATTTGCAGTCTCTTCAGATACTGTTCATCTGTTGAACCTGTTCCAGCACAAACATGTTTGGATGTTCGAGACGACGTGAAGAAGACTCCATCTCAGATGGGACGTAGTCTCAGTGGAACAACGTATATCCAGGGTATTTGACATAAATGTCAATATCAGACCACTTGAGTTGCAAGCTTGAAGACGTTCTGTTCTTTGGTATTTGTGGTGATTTTTGTTGTTCTCTCATAGGAGATGCTATAACTCTCTCTGTGAGTCCTCTGATGGAGCCAGCAACAACATCTCACCAGCAACCTTCAAACACTGTAGTGAGTTATAATACAAAGCAGTTTAAAGAGAGATTTATTTTAAAGATATAACTTACAGTGTGATAAATGTTGGTTGAAACCCTTACATATGATGTCAATTACAGCCTGAACAGGAAAGTAACGTAGGTAGATGTCTTACGGTGGAGGACAGAGCAGAAGAACCCATCCCGACAATATTCATCAGTGATGGTAAGAGTCTCAACTTTTAGTTTGAAAATTCTCACCCTCTTTATCTTTAACAATCATTCACTGTCTTGAAATTTAGAACATCTAAATCATTACAACTGGTGTTTGTTATATATTACTAACGCTTACATGCACATGCACTTGGGATCAGTAAGATTTTTAATGTTTTTTTAAAGAAATTTCTTATGCTCATCGAGGCTTTGTTTATTTGATCAGAAATACAGAAAAAAGTAATTTTGTGAAATACTATTATGATGTAAAATAACATTTTTCTACTTTAATATCGATTAAAATCAAATGTATTCCTTTGATCAAAGCTGAATCAAAGCATTGATAATAGTAAAGTAATAATAAAATAATAATACAATTTATTTTTAAAAAATATAATTAAAATTTATAATTAATAAAAGTAACAAATCAGCATATTAGAATGATTTCTGAAGGATTGTGTGACACTGAAGACTGGAGTAATGATGCTGAAAATTTTGCATTGCATTACAGGAATAAATTCTGTTTCAAAATATATTAAAATAGAAAACTGTTATTTTAAATTGCAATAATATTTCACAATATTACTGTTTTTTCTGTGTATCTAATCAAATAAATGCAGCCTTGATGAGCAGAGAAGACTTCTTTAAAAAAACATTAAAATCTCACTGATCCCAAACATTTGAATGGCAGTGTATGTCATTGTTGTTATTGTTAACTAAAACTGTTAAAATCTTTTTTTTTTTTTTTTTTGTTAACCAATATAAAGCTGAAATAAAATATATAATATTGAAGTACTACAATTACAAAAACTGAAATATAATAAATTAAAGCTAAATAAAAAATACTAATAATTACAAAAGCACGTAATATTAAATTAAAAAATAAAATTACTAAAATTACTAAAACAAAAATTAAAATGACTGAAAATATAAAAATAAAGGCTAGTTAAAATATCAATAAATCTATATAAATGAATTCATATAAATAATTTTAAAATACAGGTTTTTAATCATTTTTAAGAGTAAAAAAAAAAAAAAAAAAAATTATATATATATATATATATATATATATATGTGTGTGTGTGTGTGTGTGTGTGTGTGTGTGTATATATATATATATATATATATATATATATATATATAAAAAATGTATTATTATACAGCGCCATTGTGCTCCGGACGTCCCGTGTTCGACTCGACTCGAGGACCTTTTCCGATCCCGCCCCCATCTCTCTCTCCCACTTTGCTTCCTGTCACTTCTGATCTGTCCTGTCATAATAAAGGCAAAAATGCCAAAAAATGTTTCAAAAAAATATATATTATTATATACCTTTGATTATATATTAGTAACCTTAAAACAATACATATTAAAAACCTGAAATCAAAATTGACCTTATTGACTGACGGAATGCATATTTTGCCTAAATTGTGCATTATTTTATCAATGTCAAATATTTAAAGAAAAAACTGTGAACTGTGTTTCATTTCACCAGCAGCTGATGATAGAGACTGGTCTGAAGATCAGGAAGGCATGTTGCAGTCCTCAACCAATCAACCTGAAGTTCCACAAGCCAAAGAGTCTTTTGAATGCGATCAGTGTGGAAAGGCCTTTCCAAAGATGTTTTCTCTTGTGCAGCACAAGCGCGTGCATTCAATCGTGAGGCCACATGCTTGTGAAAAATGCGGAAAGAAATTCACACTACTGAGAGCACTCGAGACTCACTTACGCAAACACTCGCAGAAATTCGAAAAGAAGAAATTTCCATGCGCCACTTGCGGAAAGAGCTTCAGAGATCTCGCGGCGCACGAACTGGTCCACGCGGAAGTCAAACCATTTACCTGTGAAATATGCGGACAGGGATTCACAATCAAAAGAAGTTTATACATGCACCAGAGAGTGCACACGGGCGAAAAACCATACAGATGCGACACCTGTGGAAAGTGTTTCTCCCTCATTGGGACGCTGAACTACCACAAGAGAATTCATTCGAACGACAGGCCGATCAAATGCAGCCACTGCAATAAGAGCTTCAAATACCATAAACTTTTGAAACACCACCTCCGCGTGCACACGGGTGAGAGGCCGCACACGTGCGACATCTGCGGGAAAAGTTTCGCGCTTTCCGGGACTCTAAAACGCCACATTCTAATTCACACCGGTGACAAGCCGTACGTCTGTGAGGTGTGCGGACGAAGATTCAACCAAAGAAGCACACTAAAAGGCCACATGCGAGTTCACGGAGAAAAGCGGTTTATGTGTGAAATGTGCGGGAAAACGTTCCAATATAATTACGTTCTGAGGAACCACATTTTAACACACAATCAAATTGGAAATCCGTCCGATAAGAGTAACGCTCAGCGCTGCGAGGTGTGTGGAAAGTTCCTGAGCTCTGCTTACGCATTAAAAGCTCACTTGCAATTGCATTCGGACAACAGCAAACCTTATACGTGCACGTTATGCGACAGAAGATACAGCAGCGTACATTCCCTTCGTATGCACGAGCAGCTTCACACGGGAGAGAAACCTTTTAAGTGCGAGATCTGCGGTAAGGACTTTTCTCTGAGGGCTTCGTATAAAACCCATATGTTTCTGCATTCTGGAGAAAGGCCACACAAATGCGTGTTGTGTGGGAAACGATTCAAGCTGTCGAGCTCGCTGAAGATGCACATACGCACGCATACCGGTGAAAAACCCCACAAGTGTGAAACCTGTGGGAAGGCGTTTCATTTATCGGCCAATTTGAAACGACACAGGCTCGTGCACACCGGGGAAAAGCCGTTCACTTGTGACATTTGCTTGAAGAGCTTCACACAGCCCAACAATCTGAAGGCACACATGCACATTCACACTGGGAAAAAGCCGTACACATGCACTAAGTGTTGGAAAAGTTTTGCCTATCAGAGAAATTACAAAGATCACAAATGTGCTCCACTTTGAGAGATTTCAGACTGCTTAATTTATGTCTAGTTTCAGGTCCCTGGATTTCATATAGGATTGTAAATAATTTTGTAAAGGTTGCAAGAAATGTTTGACTGTACTTGTTTATTTATAATAAATAAATAAAAATGTTTTTCTTGTCATTTTGCAAGTTGAACATTACATTTGAATTGTTTTTTGTGTATGTGTTCTTTGTCAAGGATATAAAACTAAAAGCCATTGTATAAATTAAATCAAATGTCTCATAATAAATATAATACCAATGGCTCCACTTAAAGATATGTGAGACTACTTATTAAAAAAAAATTTAGGTTCTTAAATATATAAATATCTAACCAAAAATATTGATTTTAGATTTTAATTGAATATTGATGTAGCAATGTAATTTATGCAAAATGCATTTAGCCCCAACAACATGGGGGCATTTTACTGCTTCTTCTCTCATAAAATATTCAAATATTATTAATATTATTTGATAAAATATTATTATAATTTTTATTAAAAAATAGAATTGTATATATGTATAGAATTTATACACAATGTGTAATTAAAAAAAATAATTATTTGAATACATTGTGTAATGAAATATAGTTTTTATTTATACACAGTTTAATTAAAAAAAAATTATATGAATGTAATTATGTAATTATATATGTATGTAATTTATACACAGTTTAATTTAAAAAAATATATAATTATATGAATATATTGTGTAATTAAATATGTCATTTTTATTTATACGTTTCATTTAAAAAAATAATTATATGAATATATTATGTAATTATATATATGTATATATATACTGCTTTTACTCATAAAATATTCAAATATTATAATAGTTAAAATATTATTATAATTTAATTTAAAAATATAATATACGAATATGTAATTATATGTATGTGTAATTTAAAAATATATAATTATATGAATATATTGTGTAATTAAAAATATATAGTTTTTATTTATACACAATGTTTAATTAAAAATATGTAATTATATAAATATATTATGTAATTATATATATATATATATATATATATATATATATATATATATATATATATAATTTATACACAGTTTAATTAAAAAAATATATATATTAATATAGTGTAATTAAATTTATATAGTTTTTATATTATGTAATATATATATATATATATATATATATACCAAGACTGCATTTATTTATTTTATTTTATTATTGTATTTTATTATTTTAAAATATATATATATATATATATATATATATATATATATATATATATATATATATATATATATTTTACCTAAAAACAAATTTGTATAATATCTGTAGGGTTTTGTCGATCGTAATGAAGTAACAGCTGTGCCGCACATGAACGCCAGTCCAGTGAGGGGCAGCAGTGAGCTCAAGTGCATCACTACTCAATACAAGAGAACATGTAACAAACATTGCAATGGCTTCACTGAAAATATTATGATTTCGGTCACCAAAAACAGCAACATGTTGTTGTTGGAGTCTGAAGTTGTCTCTGTTCTGGAGACACTGGTAAAGGCAACGGTAAATGAAATGACGAAAGTCATGGACTCATCCGGCAAACCTCCACAAACTACAGCAGACGAGAATGACAGCATTGACTTTACAGTAAGTGTACAAAAAATGCACGAAATGACCGCATTTCTTGCTTGCTGCGTTTGTTTGTAAGCTATACTTAATAACCTGTATGATTAATGTTTAGTGAATAACCAAATACAAGTATCTCTAGACCTCAGAGTCAACTTTGTTAAAAATTTTAATATTCCTTAGAATTGTGACACCCAAATAATATAATTTAATAATATAATCTAGTTCAGACATCGGATAACAATCCTGTAACAATCCAAAAATGTATCCTGTCAGGACCTGTAGCTAATATTTACTGACAGCTTAATTTAGGCTCATTTTATTGATTTATTCCTATATTTCAGATGCAGTTGAACTCTGTGTTAGAACGTAACGCAAAAGAAGCTGCAGAGAAAATATGTCAGCTTTTTTCTGCGCTTCTACACCAAGAAATGATTCCGACTGCACAGGATGACTTGAAAACAAGACTGAAGCAAACTGAGAAACGGCACAAGACTCTACAAGGAGAGGCTAATATAACCGACAGTGGTCTTCCGAGAAGTCAATCCACTGACCAACTTACACTAGGTAAGATTCAATGCCAGTCCACACCACTGTGTTTCTCAGTGCAAATCTTTAAGATTTATGATCTGCTGTGCAACTGCAGTCTCTGCGGAGAAAATCGCCATTGTTGTGAGCTGGGGACAGGAGGAGATCATTAACACTGATGACCATGTGAAAACAGTAAGCCATTCACACATAATAGAACACAGTTTGGTTCTAAAAGTAAAAATGTAACATGAATTTTCAGTAAAAAACTAAAACACCCAAATTCTCTTTTTCTGTTTTGCAAAGCCCACTAAAACACAGAAGACGGCGATCATTAGGGAAGAAAAATCAGCGGATTCTTCTGAAAACAGTGACTATCCTCAGTTTGTGGTGTTGCAGGATGATGCTGTGGACATCAGCTGTTCAGGACAGAAAAATACTAAAAGCTCCTCTGTGACTCAGGATGATCCGAAAGTATCTAGTAGTTTAAGCGTGTCAAAAAGGGGTGTGCGGGCGAGCCGTCGAAAGAAAGGTAAACAGCTCAGCTGTAAACAGTGTAGAAGGAAATTTGACTCTGTTGTTCTGTTGAGAGCTCATCAAGTCATTCATGTGGCGGTGGAAAAACCCTTTAGCTGCTCGCAGTGTGGTCGGCGTTTTGGCAGTAAAGGCAGTTTGGATGTACACTACCAGCTTCATACTGACAAGAGCCCTTATGTTTGCAGTCAATGCGGCAAGACCTTCACCGAACACCACCAGCTGAAAGGTCACCAGCGTATTCACAACGAAGACAAGACTTTTACATGTCAAGATTGTGGGAAGTCCTTTAATCAAGCTTACTGTCTCAGGAAGCATCAAGTCGTGCATTCGGCAGAGAAGCTGCATAACTGTGATGTATGTGGGAAGAGCTTCCACTTTCGAAACAACCTCCTTCGCCACCAGAGAATCCACACAGGCGAGAAGCCGTTCACCTGCCAGACGTGCGGGCGAAGTTTCAACCAGCTGGATTCGCTGAAAGCACACAATCTAACTCACACCAGAGAGAAACCACACAAATGCCAAATGTGCAATCAGGGCTTTGTCCAAAAGTATCTTCTTCGGCTGCACGAAGGAAAGCACGAGGGCCAAAACGGACATTGCTGTTTTTTATGCAGAAAAGCCGTGGGTTGCTTAAACACCCTAAAAATGCATCTCCTGATTCACGAGGGAGAGTTACCGGTTAAATGCACAGTGTGCGGAGAGACCCTCGACTCCATCAACACCTTGAAATCTCACCAGCACAAACACTCTGTGACTAACAAGTACAGCTGTTGTTTGTGCGGGAAGTCCTTTCAAAGTGTGGCCTGTGTGAAAACTCACGAAATGATTCATACGGGAGAAAAGCCCTATGACTGTTCGGTGTGCGGGAAGACGTTTCGGCAGCAGAACAGCCTTAAGGCTCACCTGACCTCACATACGGGCGAAAAACCTTTTAGTTGTGACACGTGCGGGAAGGGTTTTTGCACCTTGGGAAATCTCCGTCGGCATCAACGCATACACACCGGAGAAAAGCCGTTCAGATGTGGCGAATGCGGGCGGGAATTTAACCAGTCGAATTCGCTCAAAGCTCACATGCATATTCACACGGGAGAGAAGCAATATGTGTGTGATAAGTGTGGGAAGAGTTTTGCGTATCTCAGAAATCTGAGGCGCCATAAATGTGTATAGATTTAAATGGATTGTTCACCTGTAAATGAATATTCTGTCATTAATTACTCACCCTCATGTCGTTCCGAACCTGTAAGACCTTTGTTCAACTTCAGAACACAAAATAACTATTTTAACAATGTCCTACCTTGAATTAACCCCTTGAATGTGTCAAATGTTGAAGGAAAGTCTTACAGATTTAAAATGACATGAGGGTGAGTAATTAATGACAGAATTTCATTTTTGGGTGAACTATCACTTTAAATTGCACAGTTTAACTGTTCCAAATAGATCAAACAGGGTTATATGTGTCTTAATTTCCATATGCTGATTTCTTCAGTTAGATATAAATATTTCAGTGCAAAATATCCCTTAAAAATCTGTTTAATATCCAGTTGATCTTTAAATTTATGTTAAATGATCTCTAAATACTTGGACAAATAAATCAAAGTCAACATATTATCTAGTGATCTAGTCTTTTAATAGTTTTAATGTTCTGTTAATACTATTGTCTCTCAATTTAAAGGGATAGTTCACCCAAAAATGAAAATTAATTCATGATTTACTCACCCTCAAGCCATCCTAGGTGTATATGACTTTCATCTTTTAGATGAATACAGTTGGAGTTCTATTAAAAAAATATCCTGACTCTTACAAGCTTTATAATGGCAGTGAATGGGTGTTGAGATTTTGAAGTCCAATAAAGTGCATCCATCCATCATAAAAAGTACTTCTCACGGATTTGGGGAGTTATTAAAGGTCTTCTGAAGTGAATCGATGCGTTTGTGTAAGCAAAATATCCTTGTTTAAAACTTTATAAACCGTAAGCCCCGGTGAGAATATGCTTGTCTTGCAAGCACCAAGTTTTGTTTACAGGAGCAAAGGAAGCAAAGGTTCCTTTGTTTAACAAAGATTTTTCATTTTTCTTTACTTTCTTATTTTGTACTTCTAATTCTTGATGGGTGTTTTGTTTTGCTCTCTTCTCCGCGTTTCTGCGTTCATCACTTCACCAGAGCTTACGCCATGCCTACGTCCTACGTTATCCATTGGAACGCCACTCTTTCGTGAATGCGTGTACAACAGTTAGCGGAAGCTAAAGATTGCGGTTTATAAAGTTTTAAGTGTGGATATTTTACACAAATGCATCAATTCACTTCAGCAGGCCTTTATTAACCCCCCAGAGCCATGTGGAGTACTTTTTATGATGGATGGATACACTTTATTGGGCTTTGAAATCTCAGCACCCATTCACAGCCATTATAAAGCTTGGAAGAGCCACAACATTTTTTTTTAACGTAACTCTGATTATATTCGTCTGAATGAAGAAAGTCAAATACACCTAGGATGGCTTTAGGCTAAGTAAATCATGGGATAATTTTCATTTTTTGGTGAAGTGTCCCTTTAAATGGCCTGTTGTTTTTTTTTTACTTTTGTTACCTTGTAGGGGTACATTTTTAAAATTGGGAAATTATTTTGGCTTTATTGCAGACAAAAACCAACATGAAAAAGAACTGTAATAAGATTACGGATTGTCATCTTGTTCTGATCAAATCAGAACATCGAATTACCGACACAACGTTTCTTCTTGGGAATTTTTCAGTTCATTTTGAGATCAATCTTAAAGGGATAGATCAATGTCATCATTTACTCTTGGGGCCTGTATGGAGCCAGTTTAGCTGGCTAGCCCAGTAAGTTTCATTTTAGTTTAAGCCAACCCCGGGTTTTAGGTACCATGAAAGTGGTTTGGTATTTAGCGGTGTTCATCACCACTTGTGCTCCATGGCTAATCTGCAACCACAGGTGTGTGTGAGAAAGATACTAATATTTAAAACTTCAACTATAAACCATCACTTTCGGCCAACTGTCATACTTACATTCATGAGTTTACATAAAGATCAGCACATTATTAAACTCTTGCAAGAAATGACGGTCCTTGGTGCTTCCAGATCACTTCTTATATGAGCTTTAATATGCACTTATGGCATGTTTTAAAGTTTTGAGTGGAGTACCCCCAGTATTTAAAGGAGACCTATTATGCCCCTTTTTACAATATGTAATATAAGTCTCAGGTGTCCCCAGAAAGTGTCTGTTTTATCTTAAAATACTCTACAGATTATTCATTATATTATTTTGAAAATGCCTATTTTGAGTGAAAGCAGAAACACGCTGTTTTTGTCTCTTTAAATGCAAATGAGCTACTGCTCCCCGCCACCTTTTCGAGAATAGGGTTGCGCCTTTACAGCAGAATAATATACAGTATCTATACTGCTGTCTACGCTGTTAATATGACGCAAACAATAAAATAAAAGCAAAAAATCAGTCGCTGCTCTGAACTGAATAACATCTATAGCCTTAATAAAATGACATTTCTTTCTTGAATGCTGCGTGGCTCACTCAGGGCTGTGTTTTAGCTAATATAGCAGTGTCCGTCAACAGTTGTGGGTGGGGCTTGTAAAGTGACATCACATTTTTCGGATTCTGTGATCGGCTTGCTCTGAGATGATGCTTGTGATTTATGGGGATTAAAAAAAAAGCAGCGGGTTCAAACAACATGCAAAAGTAAATTTTGCTTAATAGGTGCCATTTAAAAACTGTGAGCAAGGGTCATAATGCTTTGTTAATATAATAAAATATAGCCTACATCATTCGTGTAGGTCAGGGATGTGGAATGTTGATCCTGGAGGGCTGGTGTCCCTGCAAAGTTAAGCTCCAACTCTTAATTATTCAGGATACAAGTTGTTGTTGTTGTAGTTTTTTTTAGAGTTGAAGCTAAACTCTGCAGGAACACCAGCCCTCCAAGATCAACGTTCCCCACCCCTGGTCTAGGTTCTAGTTGCCCTAATAGCACACATGCATCTCGGAGACGTCTATTTGATGTCGGCATTTACGTCTACAAGACATATTTTTTAGAGTGTTTGCTCATCTGCAATACATCTATAGGACATTTCCTATCAGATGTCAAATAGATGTCTTTAAGATGTTTATGATTTAGAATGTATATAAAACTGACATCTTACAGATGTCTGTCAGATGTTTATAAACAGCAGATGCTTTCCAGATCTTTAACAGACATCTTGCAGACATACGTGTGCTATCTGGGTGGTTACATGGTCTGTAACACATTGATTTCTTGATTTGACCCCCATTTGTTTTGAGTTTACATGCTTGAAATATTAGTCAAGGCAAGACTGTATTAGAGTAGTACAGTTTGTCTCTACCAGAGCTGGTCTCTACATTCATTTCTAGGATGTTTAATTATTCCACTCTGTTTAAAAAAAAAAGTTACTTGTTTCACATTGACACATGATGTAGATGTTTCAAGGCATTTCCTTATCTTCCACCCCTCCTAAATAGATTATTCATCTTCCAGTGAATCCAGCTCTATTTCTTAAAAATTACAGTGATTAAATTATGGAAAAGGGTGGGCTAAAAATGTAGACATCCAAAACATTGGTCAAATGTATGAATGCATTTACTACAACTTAATCCAAGGTTATTTGTTTATAAATTAGAATTAATATTATTTTTGCCAGTGATGAGCTAGGTCAATAAAATAAAAAAAAGCACACAGAAAATGTGATCCAACTTAGTTTTGCCGAAAAAAAAAAAAGAAAACCACAGTTGCGTCCGGATGTACATCCTTGTTTAGAGAGCCATATGTAAAATTCTTAGAAACATCCAGATGTGAATGCAAGTGAATCTGATAGGAAATCCCCTCTAGCAGCGTCAGCATGTAGTCTTTTTAAAATGCATAACCATGTCGCACACTCTGAGAAGTAAAGAGGCTACAAATATTTGGCATAGCATTTTATTTTATGGAATAATATTGTATAACATTAAATCTCAGATAAATCATATTTCAGTGTTTTATGGAATATCATCAGGTATATTGCTGCTCTGAAGCCAACAGTTGCATTTCAGATAAGTCATAAGCATAAATCACTTGTAAATGAGAAGTGGTTTCATATCTCAACACTTTAACCACACGGATCTGAGAGTCTAGCATAGCACGCAGATAGATCTTAAAAGAAAAGAAAACCCAGAAAGAAAGAAATGAGAACTGTTAATTTCTCTTTGTTAAAAGAGAAACATGCAGAACTTGTGCAATGCTGTGATAACGAAGATGGGAAAAGAGCTGGATATGAAAGATGTTGCCCAGAGGAGCACTTGGGTGTAGGTTTTACTAAGTGAGTATTATCGTTAAGCCACTGACTTAGATAGAGAATGAACACACAAGAGCAATCCCATGGATTTCCATTAAGATAGATAAGTTTTAGATTTCCTAAAGGTGTCAGAGTGCCTCTTTCCATATAGCGCAGTTGATTAAATTCAATATCAAGTTCACGTAACGTCACTAAGCCCTCAAACTGCGCTGGATGAATCTGCTGAAGATGGTTTCTCTCCAAATGGAGCTCTTCCAATCTGGACAGAGCAGAAAACACTTTGGTGGGCAAGTGTGTGAGCTGGTTGTTTTCCAAGTAGAGCCTTTTGAGATTTTCCAAAGATGTAAAGACGTCTTCTGGAAGTTTATCGACAGCGTTGAATCTCAGATCCAGCTCTTTCAATACAAAGAGATCTTTGAAGGTATCAGAAGAGATGGAATGCAATTGGTTGTTGGACAAATCCAAATACCTCAGGTTTTGAAGACCAGTGAAAAATCCAACAGGGATGGTTTCTATCTGGTTTTCATTCAGCCACAACTCGCGCAAATGACTAAGACTAGTCAGTAGCTCTGCAGGGGGTCTTGAGAGGTGGTTGTTGCTGAGTTTCAGACTCTGTAGTTTGACCAAGTGTTTAAAGGACGATTTTTGAATGTAGCGGATGTGATTGTTCTCCAGGTTAAGTTCCCTTAAATGACGTGTCGTTTTGAAAAGATGTGTGGGAATCTTCTTGAGGTCATTGTTGCTGAGATCGAGATGTTTAAGCTTCCTCAGCTTTAGAAATGTGTCCGAATGGAGCTCTAAAATTTGATTGTTGTCCAGTTGTAGATCTTGCAAAGCTGAAAGTGGGTGAAAGAGGACTGGTGGAATTACAGAAATTTTATTGCTGTCCAGCTGAAGCTCTGTCACCCTGCTTAAGTTGTTGAACAAGGCCTCCGGAAGCGACATCAGATCATTGTGATACAAATTAAGGTTCTCAAGCTTTCCTAAGTCTTGGAACGCATGTGACGTTAGAGTCCGCAACTGATTGAAACTCAGATCCAAAGCGCCCAGCTGGGAAAGACCTCTGAGGGAACCATCAGACATGGAAACAAGAGCATTATGACTTAAATCCAAATGCTTCAGTGTGGGAATCTCAGAGAAGATGTCCTCAGGAACTGAACTTATGTTATTTTTTTGAAGATACAGGCTAGAGAGGTTCAAAGTGTACTGAAATACAACATTAGGTATGGCAACTAGTCCATTTCGACTAAGATCGAGATGTTTTAGCCCTACGGCACCCTTAAAACTTCCATTACCTACACTTTTTAGGTTGTTCATTGACAGATAAAGTTTAGCCAGATGTGTGCAGTTCTCAAACACACCTACCTCGATCATCTTGACCATGTTACTTCTCAGCTGGAGGTCATTAAGGGCAGGAGCTCCATCCAGGACCCCATAGGACAGACTAAATATCTTGTTCATATTCAGATTAAGGACCTGAAGCTTGGTCAGACCATAAAGGAACATCTGAGGAAGTGTTTTAATTTGGTTGTCACTGAGATCCAACACTTCAAGGTTCGACAGCCCCTGAAATTGCCTTGGTGTTAATGTGCTCAGTCCATTTCCACTCAGAAATAGCTTCGTAAGATTGCTCATGTTCTGCCAGTTGGTATTGAGTGACAAATTGAAGGCATTCTTGGTGAGATCGAGAATCGTTAGTTCTTCCAAACCTTCATCTGGGAGAGCTTGAATCTTGTTGTGTGTAGCATATAGTTGCTTGGTACTCTGAGGCAGACGAGGGAGCTCTAGAAGTCTCTGGCCAAAACACGTTATGATGTCAGTATCTTCACATTTGCAGGGTGTCGGACAGGCGTCAACCACTGCGATGAGAGCAAAAACCATTGGCAAAAGCCACAACATTTTTATCTGCAGACACCTAGAAGTCAAATTGTGACACAATGTGAAACTGAGCATATGTGTATATTCAAATATTCTCACTTTCATTTTAAACAACTAACAGTGAGTTCTGAAACAGAATTAAAACATGTTTTTTAAGCACAAGATTCATTCTTAGACACCAATTTGTTAATTTTTCGTTCGTTTTAGAAATTATTAATCATTTAGCATATAAAAAAATAATGTGGTTACATTTATATGCACACAATTTATGAATCAGTTACTTTGATATCTCTTTGAAATTGCTCTTAATGCACCTAGACAGACTTACCTACACAGAGATCCGGTCTGCAAAACAGAGTGCTTGTGAATGTCAAATAATCCGTAACACAAAAGAAAAAAAAAAAAGCCTGTCAGCAGAACAACTGAGGTTTAAAGGCCCCATCTGTGATGTCACATGCGATACATTCTTGAAAAAAAGTCACCTTAACCACTCACCACAGCTTACTCAACAAACTCAACAAACATTAGATAACAAAAAAATACCAGCAGGTGAATAGAAACTGTTTGACAGTTACTGCTGAAGTTTGTAATTAAAAACATACATAAATACATAAAAATATACAGTACAAAAAACAGTGGTGCTCTAGATTCTCAACTCACCGATAAGCTTTGCCTCAATAAATAAAGCATTTAGGGAGTGGTGGTTTAATAGCAGATGTTGTCCATTTTAGTCAGTTTCTCATATTTTTCATACTTGACTAAAGTGAAAGCCCTTTATTTGCAGTCTGACAAAATAGAGAAGTAAATTAATCTGCTGTACTGCCCTTTATTAACCAATAGATGGCGCAGTTAAGATGAAGGATGGCTTTTCCTTTGCTCATTCAAAAGCAAATTGCTGATATTATTGTCAGAACTGGACAGTCACCAGATATTATGGGTGATGTTTTAGATAATTTCCAGCATAGTCCAACAAATCAGGTCAACTCAGCTATGACGCAGTTGGTTGATGCTTATCAGTTGTCCAGAAAATAAGTTTTGGATTCAGGGCTGCCAACTTTGAGTTCAACTTGAGTGAGAATTTCCACGACGGGATGGGTGGGGGTTTTGGTTGGAGATATATGTCACTCCTGAAACTGCTGCATGTACAGGGTATGTACGAAAAACAAAACTTTTATTCAAATTCGGAATGTATTGTATGTAGCCTAGACAGTAAGCAAATAGCGCTTCCATATAATCACTAAACCGCTGTCTCTCACCTCACTTTAGCCCCTTTCACACAGTAATACCAGTAAATTGTTGTAAAAGTACCAGAATTACCTTACTGGTGAAAGGAAAAATGCACACACAAGCAACAACGTTCCGTCTTTTTACTGGTAAAGCTCTATTTACACATCCGTTTTAAAATACTGGTAAATTCTGTAACAAAATTAAACCAGAACTGGCGTCCTAACGGCTGCGCCTCCCAGTCTTGTGTTTGTAAACATATAAGTGGTCAGTGTTTTTGTTTTGTTTGTTTGATGTTTTTGTGCCAAACGTTCACATTCATGCAGCTGCTTAAATGCAGCACAGAGAGATCATTAGACGACTTCAATCCGAACTACACAGCACAGAGTAAATGCGTCATTTGCTCAGAATGTTATGTTTGGCCCAGAGTAGACGTCATAAACTGTAATTTGCTACATTGCTCAATCCCTGATAGCACACGTACATCTCGGAAATGTCTATTTGACGTCTGCATTTACATCTGCAAACTGTAGTTTGCTCATCTGCAATACGTCTATTGGACGTTTCCTATCAGATGTCAAATGTCTATTAGATGTCTTTAAAATGTTTATGATTAAGAAGATATGTAAAATTGACATCTTACAGATGTCTGCCAGATCTTTGTACATAGCAGATGCTTTCCAGATCAAGAGATCTTTAACAGACATCTTGCAGATGTACGTGTGCTATCTGGGATGCTACAAAAACGTCTGAAGCTTTCCAGCAGTGTTGCCAGGTCTGTGGTTTTCCAGCGGAATTGGGCTACTTTAACGCTGTTGCCGTGGGTTGTTTTTGATGTCTGCGGGTTGAAGCGACCCAGATAACGTCATATTTAGTCCCTGAAATATGAATTTACCAGGGGGAACCCCGACAAAAAAAACATGTATTTTATCCCCCGAACGCAATTTTTAACGGGGACCCCCCTCAAAACTAGTTTTTTTTAGCTAGTTTTGGGCTAGTTTTGAGTAGCTATTGGACGGGTTATGTTGTGAAAACCTGGAAACCCTGCTTTCAAGAGCGCAAACACAAATACGTACTGGAGCCTTTTAGCAGATCTTTTTTGCCAATGTCCTATTATTACAGTTTTAACTGAGGGTGCTTTTGACTGCGTGAGAAAATAGACATATGGCTTTGGCAGCCCAGATAAATTTTTTATCATGTGAAGAGTTCATTTGCAAAAACAGATAACTCAAACAGTAACTGTAAACAGTTACAGTAGCATGCAGAGGTTTGGGAACCCCTTGCAGAATCTGTGAAAATAAGAGATCAAAATAAGAGAGATCATGCAAAATGCACGTTATTTTTTTTTTTAGTACTTTCCCGAAAAAAGATATTTTACATAAAAAAAGGTTTATATATAGTACACAACACAAAAAAAATAGCTGAAATTATTCAAATAACCCTCTTCAAAAGTTTGGGAACCCTTGGTTCGTAATACTGTGTGTGGTTACCTGGATGATCTAAGACTTTTTTTTTTTTTTGTTTTGTGATGGTTGTTCATGAGTCCCTTGTTTGTTTAAACAGTTAAATTGTGCACTGTTCTTCAGAAAAATTCTGAAGGTCCTGCTGTAACGGAGAGTGAGAGGCGAGAGGCGAGCGGATCCATTTGCGAGCTTTTATTCAAGGGACGAGACAGATACATGGTCAGACAGGCAGGGTCAAAACTACAGCAAACAGGTATATTAGGGCGAGGCACAATAGTCCGTGAAGCAGGCGTGGGTCGATCCGTGGCGAACGTTATCCGTAAAGGGACGAGACGAGGGAATAAACCGAGAAACGAGCTAGAGTCCAGTAGGCAGGCGGCGAGACAGTCGAGACGAGATGGCCAGGCGAGAAAGCTATACACGGGAACCAGGGAACACTAACAATGATAATCACAACAACAACAACAACAATACTCCGCGGCTTGCATGGGGAAAGACCGGTTCTTATATAGCGCAGCTGATTGGTCACAGGTGCTGACCCAATCAGCGCGCTGAATGACGGGGAATGTAGTCCGGGGTGTAGTGCAACAGTCTGAGTGTTATGACAGTGTGAGAGCGACATCTGGTGGTGAGCGGACCGCAGGTCACCGACCAGATTCATGACACCTGCAGAATCTTTAATTTTCCAGCATCTTTTGCATATTTGAACTCTTTCCAGAAATATTCTGTTGCTTCCCTTCAGAAGCAACAGTGCATCAGTGAATGTTTGAACTTTTTTTAATAGTTGTGTTTGAGTCCCTCAGTTGTCCTCAGTGTGAAAAGATGGATCTCAAAAACATACAGTCAATGCTGGAAAGGGTTCAAATATGCAAAAGATACTGGAAAACTGAAGAATCTGCAGGACCTGAAGGACTTTTCTGAAGAACAGTGCTCAATTTAACTGTTCAAACAAACAGGGGACTCATGAACATCCATCACAAAACAAAACAAAAACAGTCGTAAATCAGCCAGGTAACCACACACAGTATTAAGAACCAAGGGTTATTTATTTTTTATTTATTTATTTTTTTTATTTTATTTTTTTTTAATTTTGTCTTGTGGACTACAGTAGTCAACATTTGAAGTGGATCAAAACCTTTCATCAGAGTTGTCCTAAAACCAAAACAATACCCATTCTTGTCCTAGGACAACTTTGGAGTTTCTTGATCCACTTCAAATGTTGACTACTGTATATGTAAACATTTTTAATGTAAAATATCTTAGTCAGGACAGTATTAAATAAAAAATAACATGCATTTTGTATGATCTCTCTTGTTTTGTTAAAATTGTTCACATTTTCACAGATTGTGCAAGGGGTTCTCAAAATTTTCAAAATTATTCATACCCTTGGTAAATATGATCAAAGAAGGCTGCGAAAAGTCCGCATTGTTCGATCCATTTGATCTTTCATTAAAAAATTTCAGATTCATTTGCTAGACACTACTGGAACTTTAAACAGGACTGGGTTCTATGGTCCGATGAAATTAAAAAATTAGCTTTTTAGCAGCAAACACTCAAGATGGGTTTGGTGCACAAAGGGATAAAAAAAAGTGCCCCATGTGTACAGTGAAATATGCTGTATCTTTAATGTTGTGGCCAATTTTTCTGCCAGAGATCCTGGATATCTTGTTCAGATAGATGGCATCATGGATTCTAACAAATACCAACAGATAAAAAATTAAAACCTGACTGTCCCTGCTAGAAATCTTACAATGGGCCATGGTTGGATCCTCCAACAGGACAGTGATCCACAAACAAACATCAAAACAAAAATGGGTTACTGATAACAAAACCAAGCTTCTGCCATGGCCAGAACCCTGTAGAAAATAAATGGGGTGAACTGAAGAGGAAACGCATCAACATAGACCTGGAAATCTGAGGGTCTGGAGAGATTCTGTATGAATGGTCTCTGATCTCTTGTCAGATGTTTTCTAAACTTACCAGTCATTATGTGTGAAGACTAAGAGCTGCTATCTTGGCAAAAGGTTACGATTAATTGTGGCAAATGGGTATTAGAGAATTTTTTTTTCATAATGAGATTTTTCTCTCATTTTAAATTCTTATTCTACAATGAAAGGTTAGATTTTTAAAATAAAAGATCGAAAAGATTAATGATACAGATTTATTTTTTTTACAGGCATTTTTGATCATATTTACGGAGGGTATGAATAATTTTAAGCACAACTGTATATATATCACATATAAAGCTGATATTTTTGTGGAATAACTCTTTTTTAAGATTGTTTGATGAACATAACATTCAAAAGAACATTATTTATTTGAAATCTAAATAAACATTAGAAATATACGTTAGAAATGTAAACATACAGGGGTTGGACAATGAAACTGAAACACTCGCCAATATAGTATTGGAGGTTTCATGGCTATATTTGCGCTGTCTGGTGCCCAATCTTCACTTATTGTACATTACACCAGTTAGAGCAGAGTGTAAAGTTTCATTATGTGCACCCAATGGTTCAAACATTGTACCTTGAAGGTAGTGCTCTGTATTAGGATAATAATGCACCAATACACACAGCAAGACTGGTGACAGACTGGTTTAATGAACATGAAAATTAAGTTGAACATCTCCCATGGCCTGCATAGTCACCAGATCTGAATATTATTGAGCCACTTTGGGGTGTTTTGGAGGAGCGAGTCAGGAAACGTTTTCCCACATCAGCATCACATAGTGACCTGGCCACTGTTCTGCAAGAGGTACTTCTGATTGGGCTGAGGCTGGTATTTTAGCAGGTTTGAAGAAAAAGTATTTGATGGATGTATAATATGTGTCGAGAGCATTCACTTAGTATCATTATCTCATTTTTGACCGAGATGTCTTTTAGCTGGTTTTGCGTCTGAACTCTTCACATATATATATAAATAAACATTATAAATGTTATTTTCACTTTTAAATCAATTTAATATGCCCTTGCTAAATAAAAGTATTAATTTATTTAAAAACAAATCTTACTGGCCCATATATTATTATATTATATTATATTATATTAATGTCGCTGAATACCCTTCTTAGTGTGGGTGGAGAAGAAGAAATATTATATTATATGTGACCCTGGACCATAAAACCAGTCATAAGGGTCGATTTTTTGAAACTGAGATTTATACATCATCTGAAAGCTGAATAAATATGCTTAGGACAATATTTGGTCAAGATACGACTATTTGAAAATCTGCAATCTGAGGGTGCAGAAAAATCTAAATATTGAGTAAATTGCCTTTACAGTTGTCCAAATGAAGTTCTTAGCAATGCATATTACTGATCAAATTATTTATTACAGTAGGAAATTTACTAAATATCTTCATGGAACATGATCTTAATATCCTTATTATTTATGGCAAAAAAGAAAAACTGATCATTTTGACCCATACAATTTATTGTTGGCTATTGCTACAAATATACCCTTACTACTTATGACTGGTGCTCCAGGGTCACGTATATTATATTATATTATATTGTATTATATTATATTATATATGATTAATGACATTCCTCTGTAGTGCTGTTCGTATTTCCAAAAGTCTTTTTAATTTAGCAATACAGAAGGTATTTCGGATCACGTACCCAGGACCAAGTTGTACTAGCGTACAGTGACCAGCTGGAGGAGTCGTACACATTTACTTTGGCACCCGTGTTTGTCTGGCGCTGGGTCTTGCTACATGAATGAATGAAGAGTCAGTGTGTTTAGGACCATGGGGGAAGGGTGTGTGTGTGAGCGTCCGCCGCAGCCCTGCCCAGCCTATTCTTTCTCCTGACGTCCTTCCTTGATACCAGTGTCACACGCTGCTGGGGATGAACATTTTACAGCCACTGTACAGTTTTTATGTCTGGGAGCATTGACATATCCTGCCTCTTCGAAAAGGATATTTTCATTGGTCTTTGTTGGGACGGGAGTGTGCTCGAGATACGCTTAATAGTTTGGATTTTATATTGTACACGCTTATGTTTATTTATTAATATATTGTTTTCTTGGAAATGTACACAGATGACTCTTTGAAGGGGACACTGCGTCCGTGGGAGTGGTTTATTTTCTCTGGACAACCCAGACTCATTGAAAAAATGTGTCGGTTTTCCTCTGTTTGATGCTGCGGTAGCTCATTTTTTTCCTCCTCTGTTCTGCTTTTGTTTTCTTTCTGTCTGTCTCGTGATATACAGTCGTTGTCGGCTGATCCTTGAGGTTTCAACGTACATTTCTGCAAACCAGACGCTGTATATGGACATGGTATGAGTGAGACGTTTTCGTCTAGCTAAGGACAAAATGATCTATTGTTCCGGCTAGCTAAACTACCACAGACATGAGCATCATATAGCTTTTTATCTTTGTTCTCATCCCACCAATACTGCGCAAACCATCCAGTAACGTTAAACTTAACCGAAAATGAGGATTGTTTAAGGGAAGCGCTGTACTGGTGGTCGGAGAGGGCAGCGATAGCCTCGCGATACTGGCTCGGCTGCGGACTGTTTCTCCTGCCTGTGCTGATTCAATTAGCAACTGTACACGGACCGCTGAAATAAACCCAGCGTTGCTGTAGGCTGAAGCTCCAGGGACGATGTCCTCACGCGCAGCGCTGCAGCCGGGGAACGAAAGGAATGTAGACCACGTAAGTCAAAAGCTTTCTTACGTCATTTAATTCCACTCGACGAGCATTCGATTCGAACGTTTCTCGTCAAAAGTAGTGATGGGAAGTGAGATTTGCGAATCGATTCTTTCGAAACAGTTCGCTTTCGAAATGGTTCGAAATAACAGTTTCAGCGAATCCTTTACGTCATGACGTAATTATTAAGACATCGTGCGATGACATGTTACATTTTCTCTGTTCACAGTTTCTTTCACGTATTCATGTGTTCGTTACGTTTTTTAATTATTATTTATTTAATAACAAGAGTGATTATTGTAATTTCAAGTGTGCTAGTTGAGTTTGTTGCAGCCACTTGTGCTCATAAAAAGTCTTTAAAAAACTAAATAGGCCTGTAATTTGTATTGACGTCAAACAAATCTTTTGGCTGGAAAAACAGCGTGTGGATAGAACAGCAGTCAGACATACTCAATCTATGTGATATTTCCATTTCATTTCTTTTATCTGCCGGCCTTTGGTCAATTAATTGATTCAGTCTAAATGCTTTTATCAGTTCAGTTCGTTTTCGATTCATTACGAATCAGGCATGGCTCAAAAAACGATTCAATCGAATTCTTGAAAGAACCAATCGAATCGATTTTGCGATCGGTTGAAAAGACTCGAGTCTGCGTAAGATTCGTTAAAAGGATAGTTAACCCAAAAATTAACATTCTGTCATTAATTACTCACCCTCATGTCATTCCAAACCTGTAAGACCTTCGTTCGTCTTCGGAACACAAATTAAGATATTTTTGAGGAAATCCGAGAGCTTTCTGACCCTCCATAGACAGCAACATTCAAGGTCTAGAAAGGTACAAAGAACATTGACAAAATAGTCCATGTGACATTAGTGGTTCAACTGTAATTTTATGAAGCTACAAAAATACTTTTTGTTGCACAAAAAAAATAAAATAACAACTTTATTGAGCAATTATTTTCCTCCGCATCATCCTAGCACCATTTTGGAGAGTACCACATTCAGAGGAAAGTACACACATGCGTCTTGTTGTTGTTGTGAGTTGTTGTTTTCATTTTTTGCACAACAAAAAGTATTCTCGGAGCTTCATAAAATTGCAGTTGAACCACTGATGTCACATGGACTATTTTGTCGATGTTCTTGGTACCTTTCTGGACATTGAACGTGGTAGGACCCTTGCTGTCTATGCAGGGCCAGAAAGCTCTCAGATTTCATCAAAAATATCTTCATTTGTGTTCCGAAGACGAACGAAGGTCTTACGGCTTTGGAACGACATGAGGGTGAGTAATTAATGACAGAATTTCCATTTTCGGGTAAAGTAACCCTTTAATAGCTAGTCAGGAGCACTGACATGAGGTAGACATAGAACTGGAGTTTTGTGGATCTCTAGTTGTCAGTAGCTTGTGGAACTGTTTTTAAAAATGTGTTTCAAGTAATTCAAGAACTGAAGAGTTACATTGACTAAATCATGAATTTTATAATTCAGCATCCTGCCCCTCCCTGAAAGCACTGCCACAAATAACTATTGAGGCTATGTTTCTGTGGCTGTCTTTGTTATCGCTTAGCTCATTGAGTAAGGGACTCTTTTACAGACTATCTATTGCAGTTAATTTGTGGATGATTCGTTTGCAGTCATTTGTCATGCATGTCCTAGTGCAAAATGTTTTTTGTAAACCTCAGGCCTGCGTGATGTGAAGTAAACCCACTTCTCTTCATGGTCAGTATAGTGTATTCAGCATTTAAAGCCAAAAGCAACGCCTTGTATTCATACACAGGGCCATAAACATCAAAATTCAGATTAGTGGTCGATTTAATTACTTTTTACGGTTACCCTCCCCCAATCTGACATATTTGGTTACATCATTGTGCATATGCCAAACTGCAATGAAATTGAATTTTTATAATATTCAGTGGCATATTTACGTTTCCTTTTTGTTATATCTTAATTAAAAACATAAATAGTTGGTTTAGTTAACGACACGCACATGTGTAAGTAAACAGATGCCAGACAGCATGATACAACATTTTCGAACACATTGTACTGTATACAAAAACAAGTTTGATTCTGAAGGTAGCAAGGCTTGGCCTTATTTTTGCCTACATAGTTAATATAATTGTCTGCTTGTGAACTATATATCAGTCTATCTTATTAAAGGCCAATTCATGTTTGTGATTACCTTGAGATTAATCAACATTAACTAGTAGCACTAAAGAAATAGTTCACCCGAAACTTTGGTCATCATTTGTTCACCCTCATGGAGTTCCAAACCCATATGACTTTCAGTACTGATTGTTCTTTTCCACTCAAAACCAGTGGATGTGGACTAGAGGGTTCAAATGTAATATGTGACCCCTGAACCACAAAACCAGTCATAAGGGTTATTTTTTTGAAATTGAGATTTATACATCATCTGACAACTAAATACGCTTTCCATTGATGTATGGTTTGGATAGGATATTATTTGGCTAAGATACAACTATTTGAACATCTGGAATCTGAGGGTGCAAAAAAATCAAAATATTGAGAAAATCGCTTTCAAAGTTGTCCAAAATGAAGTTCTTAGCAATGCATATTACTAATAAAAGTTTTGATATATTTACAGTAGGAAATCTACAAAATCTCTTGATGGAACATGGTCTTTACTTAATATCCTAATGATTTTTGGCACAAAAGAAAAATCTATAATTTTGACCCATACAGTGTATTGTTGGCTATTGCTACAAATATACCTACTTAAGACATATATTACCAAAAATCACCATATAAGTACTTTAAATAACTCTACTGTATTTTTGTTGTTGCTTTAAATGATGAACAGACTGAAATTTAAGTAGATAGAAAGGCATATAGTTTTGGAAGTGTGTCAGTGATGGCCAAATTTCAATTTTTTTGGTTCAGCTGTCCCTTTAAGACAGAAATGTTTAAACTTTTTACTACAAAGTACCAAGAATCAAACTTGATTGAGGGCCGTGGGCCAAAAATAAAAAGTAAAAATCAAAGGTCAGCTTCTCACCTTTTAACACATGCAAGATATGAAGCTGGAAAATGTTAGAAAATGTGGTGAGACTGTGGCAAGTTTTTAGTAGACTGTTGCAAATACAGGTTTCACACATTATATTATTTACAGTTTAGAAGTGCTGTCTCTATTTCCATTTCAAACTGTCACATAACTTGTGGTTGGTGTACTTACTGTACTTGCTCTTTATTATGTAAGTGGAATGTCAGGTGTCAGTTTACTTGGTTTAAGTCGTGAATAGTTCATAAGGAGATGTAAAAGACATCTGCTTTCCACATTGTTACGTCAGGATTTACAATTTGATTGCTTGGAGGAAAGTTGATTGCTTATATTTATTGCTACTGTAATCGGAAATCGGATTAAGCGTTATGCAAAAACTATTAACCCAAAAAGGGATTCCGAAACTCAGTGACTTAGTGGTGAACATCATAGATTGAAAAATAAAGGAGCATGCATGAAGAAAAAGGAGTGGTTGGCTGTAAATGAAAGAAGCTGATAAAAGGTCTGCATAGTTTGTGCTTCAGTTATACAGCATGTCTGCAAGCACAGACACAGCAGCATGGCATGTCACATAGAGGCACTGCGAGAGCTTGTAAGATGATGAGAGCTGATGAGAAGGGATGAGATAGCGAGCAAGAACACAAAGCAAACATAATAGGAAATGCATCTACCAATCCGGGAGGTTACGTAAACTCTCTGTCTAGCTATGGAATAAGAGTGGAACGATGATGTCAAAACAAAAAGCCTGCGAGTGAATCTGCAGATTCAATGTAGGCCTGAAAAATGGAAAATAAGTGGTTAGAATTGCGTCATCCGCTTTGACTTGACCTAGACTCTCTAAACTCACGCTACTGTTTGATTTTTAATTATGTATTGGAGTTGGCAGCATTTACAGCAGAGCAGACACTTTGAATGATGTCTAAATCAACTAAAAATCTCTGGTGTGGAACGATAAATATGTATGTGTTGGCTGCTCTGGACATTTAGCTTATGCTGAAATGTCGAAAACATCAAAAGAGGAAATCGATTGGTAAAGTAAGTCTCTGAGTGTCCACACATTTGACTTCCTGCTGTGCTTCCTCATTTTTGATCTTTTACATGTTTTTACATGCCATTTACGTATAAATGACATCTATTTGTGTTTAGAAATTTGACCCTCCAAAGTGAGGTAATGAGGAAAAAGGTTATATTCTATTATTCCTCCATACGCAAGAGCTAGTAATAACAAGATCCGGCCGATTCAAATGAGCCAATAAAGGGTTGATAATAAAACAGAGTTGTACTACCATAGTACTTTTTTGTTAAAATAAATTTAAAATAAATAATAAATAAATTACCTTTAAAAGATCATGTGTAAACATTCATCCAGTAAAGTACTGGTAATGTGCTCTGTGTGCAATTTTGTGTGCAAAAAAATTACCAGTATGAACACGTAGAACGCGCTGATGAATTAAATCTGCTTTGGTCCAAATTGGCCAATCATAGCTTTCTAATGGAGATGATGTGATTACTGAGCTTTTTACAAAGCTCTGCTGCTTTTTTTAAATTCATTTTTCTGTGTAAATATGTGCTAGATGGACATCTTTGACCATTGCGTCTAGTCTTGTAGCTTTTTCAATATGTTGGGTTGAGACCCAGCCTTCTTTTCCATTCATCAGCACTGCAGCTCTGCAGTTGAATACTATTATGCGCATCTCATGTTTATAAGAGAAAAAACACTTTCTGTTTGATCATCCTCTTATGCCTGTCACTCAGACTTCAAAAATGTCGTCAGATTAGACAGATTGTAAAACTAAAGCTCTCCTGCTCATGCGGGCGAATGAAGACTGCAAAAAAAAAAGAACTTAATTTGGCCTTAGCAATGCATAATACTAATCAAAAATTAAGTTTTGATATATTTATGGTAGGAGATTTTTTTAAATATCTTCATGGAACATGATCTTTACTTAATACCCTAATGATTTTTGGCATAAAAGAAAAATCATTTAGACCCATGCAATGTATTTTTGCTGATTGCTACAAATATAACCATGCTACTTAAGACTGGTTTTGTGGTCCAGGATCAGATTTGTGTATTTACTGGCAAAATCATACTGGTTATTTTATGGCAATTTACCAGGATTGCTGTGTGTAAGGGGCTAATGTTATTTAATTAGTGTTCATAGATCTTAATTTAAGTAAATGTTTGATGATGGCAAAGGGCATCTATATATAAAAACAGGAATATGAGCACCATTAAATATCCAATAATGACTGATACCAATAAATTAAAAAATCTTTAATATCAGCTGAGTAACTGAGCAGCCGTATTGTGCATACTTAGTAAAACATTTGCTGTCGCTCAGCAGAATTTCACAGGCAGAATTCAGCCATTTCAATAGGAATCTGCACGATCTGGAATGTAGTGTGAGAAAAAGATTTTTCTAATTCATCTTCCAGTTAGAGGAATTTGAGGCACTGATCAACAAAACTACTTAATTAGAAAGTGATTTCAGTGTATGCTGTGCTTCTTTTGCAAAATTTTGGTAATTTGACCATTGCACTTTAAAGGGATAGTTCGCCCAAAAATGAAAATTCTGTCATTAATTACTCGCCATCATGTTGTTCCAAACCTGTAAGATCTTCGTTCATCTTCAGGACACAAATTAAGATATTTTTGATGAAATATAAGAGCTTTCTGACCCTGCATAGACAGCAATGCAACTACCAAGTTCAAGGCCCAGAAAAGCAGTAAGGATATTGTTAAAATAGTTCAACCTCTAATGCACGTCGAAGACTGAACAGAAGAAATTGTTAAATAAGTGCTTATTTTTGTTCTCTTTGCACACAAAAAGTATTCTTGTAGCTTTATAAAATTACAGTTGAACCACTGCTGTCACATGGACTATTTTAACCATGTCCTTACTACATTTCTGGGCCTTGAACGTGTCCTTGATGTCTATCCAGGGTCAAGAAAACTCTCAGATTTCATCAAAAATATCTTAATTTGTGTTCTGAAGATGAATGAAGGTAGTATGGGTTTGGAACGTCATGAGGGAGAGTGATTAATGACAGAAGTTTCATTTTTGAGTGAACTGTCTCTTTAAGATGTATAACAAGTCTTGAAAACCTGCTGTTCTTGGCTGCGTGTAACACCTATGACTTTGCATTTCCTTCTGTAGGATCTCAGTATTTAAAGAGAGTTTTTAAAGGCTTCTCTTTGTTTTAGTCTGCTTGTAAGATTTTGATGTTTTCCTAACCTGTCACAATTTTACTCTTTGCAAACAAGTTTCTATTGAAGAAGTGGCAACACCAACTATTGCACCCAGTAATAAACTTGTGTGTGTGCACTGTGTTTTATTTCATTCCCATAGAAGTCTCAAGGCACAACAGCAACAAATAGCGATTTTAATCCAGAGAGGGGTCAGAAATGGTTGTTAAAGTTTGTCAAATATTAAAATAATTAAATGTGTATTTTAACCATTTGAAGAGAAACAGGAACACAGTGTCACCCTCAGTGACTGGATGTTATGCCTTCACTTTCAGCCAAAAGAAATTCACTAAGAGGATTGTTTTTTATTGTTCCTCAGTAAAGCAGGAAAGCTGATCCAATGTGGAGGTCAGATAGGCAGGGGAACCACAAGCCTAGTGGCTTGTTTCTGAGGAACTGGTGAAACCTAGACCTAGACAGTTATGTTCTGAATCAAAGAGGTTATTGTGTCTGTTTTATGTGAGGAAAGCAATAAAGTTGAAGGGATGTATTTTATAAAGAGGACATCAATGGCTTGTCTTGTTCATAGCAGTGCTGGTCTGTTGTGGTGATGTTCTTGTGGTGAAAAAGAAATGATCTTCGTTTTGGCCGGTCACTACAAGTAAACATGTTTATCTAGTCTAACCTTTAACTCTGAATGTGTTATTTAAATCAAACGGGTATGTTTAGACCATGAGCAACAATCACACAATCAGCAAGTTTTTGTGCTTGTCATTGTGGAAGTACTGCGCCACCCCCTGTTTTGTTGCCACGCCGATAGTTGCTCTTGACAACTGATATTGATGTTGTCTCCTTGTGTATTTGGCTAATGTGTGTGCGTGCTCATGAGGGGGTTATGTTACTCGTTGGTGGGGGGTTGCAGAGTGCGGTTAGCAGATGGTCCTCAGCTGGGGCTTTTTTGTTTGGCACTCTCATCTGATGCCAAGGTGAGACTTTTGCTCTGTAGTCATGAGGATTGCCGCCTGTCTGTGACTGTTGAACCATTAGTTATTCAGATGGGTTCGCTCATGACAGAGATGGTTACTAAAGGGTAACAAGTAGCAGAGAGGTGGTGGCATTTGAGTCATGAGCCGGTATAACATCAGTGACTTTGAATTGGGTCATCTGTTTAACAGAGGAAGATTACATGTTCATTTCTCACAGTCTCACAATAACTGTGTGAATTATTTATGTTAAAATGAATCTGTCAAAGTAGGGCTGTCATTCATTTGAAAATGTTATTGGATGAACTACATAACTCTAAATAATTAATCAAAGTTATCTGCAGGGGGTGTTGATACAGATATTTGGATTCCGTTTGATTCTCATTCACAAGCTCTTAATTTGGATATAATTCAGTTTTAATGTCTATTTTGTTTACGTACGAAGGAAATTCTCTTTTAGCTGTAAATCATGTATGGTCGTGTTCTAGGCCCTGTTTACACTTTCGTTTTAAAACGATCCTCGTCTATACTTGCATTTTCACTGCGTTTTGGAAACGATCTCTGTCCACACTACACAACCGAAAACACATGTCACATGACTATTAATATTGAGCATGATGTTATTGTTTACAAAGTCATCAAGTATACACAAAGCGAATATGGGCAGCTACACCATCATTTTCAAAAGTTTCGGTCCGTTTACACTGAAACGCAGCCCTGATGTTTTAAACTAAAATGGGGTCTGCAGCATTTTCGCAAGCAAAAGTTATGCGTTTTAAAACTAAAACGCACTAGTGTAAATGTAGCCTCAGACTGATTCAAACTGTCTTTTTGAACTATTTGTTAAATAACTGGATAGTGATAGTCAAATGTTTTTGGGAATCGGGTCTATTTTACGATTTTAATCGATTCTCGTTTTTAAGCAGCGATATTGATTCTTAAATCCCAGAAAGTGATTAGTCTAGCCTGTTTTCAGTTAGCATTATTCAGCGGAACATTGTAGCTCGCCTCCCATTCAAAGAATCGTAATAAGCTTTGTGCTTTGTTACTTTTGATATGAAACAAAGTCTCCGATTTCAAAATCTGTTCATTTTATTACAGTATTCAAACAATAAATGTCGTTTTGGTACTGTTTAATGTGGAGTGACAGATTGCTGTATCGCCTCGGTTCAAGAGAAGTGCACATGAACTGATAATTTCCTCCGCTTTAATAAGTTACAGCATGACATAAACATGAATACACATCCAAAGATATGTTTAAAGAAAGAGTACAACTTACCGAAATCCGTATCCTGTCTCATGTAATCCCTCAATCAGTGTCTCAACTGCGGAAAGACGTCAACATAACAGACAATGCCACATAACGTCACATTTACCTCAGAAAAACATAATCGGTGACCATAAACTTGTTAGTCAGCTAGAAAAATGAACTCTAGAGAGGAGGCTAAATATATCCACCATTTAACACATTCATTATAATTTTTACAGTTCTTCTATGTTTAATTAATGTTTGAATAAATCCATCAAGTTTTTATGACAGCCACCATTTAAATGTTTATATTTTAAAAATGAATTGGAGTAGAAATAAAAAAAGTTATGCGTTTCAAAACGAAAACACACTAGTGTAAATGTAGCCTCAGACTGATTCAGACTCTCTTTTTGAACTATTTGTTAAAAGAACTGGATAGTGAGAGTCAAATGGTTTTGGGAATCGGGCTGGGTAAAAAAAATGATTTTACAATTTTCGTTTTCGATTCTCACTTTTATGAAACGAAATTGATTCTTAAATCCCAAAAAGTGATTAGTCTAGCCTGTTTTCAGTTAACATTAATCAACGGAACATTGTAGCATGTTGCCAAGATTCTTGCCCTGGAAATCCTGGTTCAGTTTGGTCAAAAAAAACCACCTTATGTTCCTCAGACAGTTTTTTGCACTCTTCTCTTTGATTTGTTCTAACCTTTGGCAGTCTGTAGTACTCAAAATGTTTTTCCTGGTCCGACCGATTAGTACTTCCCAAAACATGACAATAATCAGCAGAAAATGCAGGTTTCATTCGGTGTTTGCGTTCAGTGCCGCCAATATGGCCTAGAGAGGAACGTTTTGCTAAATATATCCATCATATAACATATTCATTCAATTTTTTTTACTGTTCTTCAATGTATAATTTGTTATGACAGCCGTCTTTTAAATGTTTATATTTCAAAAAAACGAATTGGAGTAGAAATATAATTGTGTAATTGTAACTTTATTATTATAAAAGCTATAAAAATGTAGCAACTGACTCTCATGCTGCTTTACAGCATTAGATGAGAGAAAAATGAAAATTTGGCATATGCTGTACCTGAGATATATCCAAAATGACCGATAACGAATTGAATCGGAAATCGAATTGAATCGCAAGCTTGAGAATCAGAATTGATTCAAATCGTCAAATTTGTGTCAAAACACAGTCCTACAGGCTACACTGGTCACATTGTAAGGTTTTCATTCACTAAAAAGAACTGCTACATAAGAATCATTTGCTTGTAAATTAGACTACACTGATCACTTTATATGTTTGTTTTTGCATGCAGTCTATTATTATTGTGGCTGAGAAATTGTCGAATAGACATTACAAAAAAGCAGCTTTAGAAGTCAATATAAGTTTGTTTTATTTCCATATGAGTGAACATAAGCTTATAAAGACCAAACCAATAAATCCTTGTTCACTGAACCTGTTTAAGAAGTCTGTAAAGCATTTATACATTGTAAAGCATTTATTTTGCTGCAAGTATTTATATTCTGGAAGCCACACCAGAGAACCGTTACGAGGAGATGGCACAACATCTATTCAAGACAGGAAACCATGCAAGTTCGAGTTTTGGCAGGGCTGTTCACACCTGGCTCGGGCGTACACCTGTTTCCCACACTTTTATCTCACATCAACACAGTGTAGCATAGTGATATTGTGAACGACCCAAACTCATTGTCGTGCATTCATTTCAAGGAAACGCTGTGAAAGAAATCAGCACAGAGGAAACTGGTGCAACAGCAGTGCCAAATGCAAAGCTTCACAGGACAGGACATAGATCTCAGGACATAGGGTTTTGGGAGTAAGTCATAAGATGCAATAGCAGGATGTGTGTCTGGATGGACTGACCATGACCCATCGCTACTCCCTTCACATGTGCTGTTATCCTTCCCTGAGCAAGACACCTCCCAGATAGGCGGTCTACTGTCTCAGTCTGGGGTGGGACTCTAGAAATATTGTGTGAAATTATGTCTTGGGATCTTAATTAACTGCATATTCCTATCAATATGTATGTTTAAATGTGCAATCACTCCAAAAGGTTCTTTTTTGTTGGATTGGTATGATTTGTACTTGCAATAATATATGTACTGAATATTCTGACTGAAATCATACTTTTTAAAGTGCATCTGCAAAGTGTGAGGAAACTAAATATCTAAATGCATCATTTTTTTATTGTCCTGTGGTCATTAGATGCTGGAGGTTTCTTCTAAATTAAATCATCTATTTCAGTGGCATATTGCTTTCACTGAGAAAACCCCCCTTCATCTATACCCCTGCCCCCACCTTCTCATATAAATTGCAAGGGCAATCAGACAGAGAGCAGCAGTGGAACAATCAATGTGTGTGGTTTGGACAGGGTGGGGCAGTGGGTGGCGGTGGAGGAGGATGGGTGCGTGACAGGCGATGAGGTCTATGTCAGCAGGAAATGGTCAAAACTATCGGGAATAGGGGGTGTGGGAGACATTAAAACGAGCTTATTGGTGTGAAGAAATATGCTCCCATCCTCTGTCATGGAGTCATCACGAGACTATAGAAAATAAAGTACGCCCATATCATATGGATATACTGTATATATAATATATCCTTATAGATGTAACATGTACAAGCAATAAATCAATAAATTTTTTGTCAAAGTGTAATATTAAGACCCATTCTGCAGTTGCTTTGTGATTATATGGGGTTCAGTATCCACACAGAATGATAGAGTTAGCGTCCAAATAAGAATGCCACATGCGTCATGTCGCGCCAAAGTGTGAGCGCCGTGTAGTGTCGCAATGCATTCCTGGATAGATTAGATTTAAGATTTAAGATCTTGGAACAGCCAGACATGAAACATGTCAGCAATGTATAGCAAAGGGGAGATTAGCTGTCCTTTGTGAAATCACAAAAGCTGAGTCCTAGTGTTTTTTTAGTATTTTTTTATGTAGGTAACACTTTACAATAAGGTTTATTAGTTAACCATTTTAGTTAACATGAACTAAGAATAAACAACACTTCTACAGCATTTATTAATCTTAGTTAATTTCAGCATTTACTAACGCATTATTGAAATCAAAAGTTGTGCTTGCTAACATTAGTTAAAGCACTGAATTAAGATGAGCTAACAATGAACAATTGTATTTTCTTTAACTAACATTAACAAAGATTAATAAATACTGTAATAAATGAATTGGTCATTGTTTATGTTAGTTAATAGTACATAAACTAATGGAACCTTATTGTAAAGTGTTATTAGGGCTGTCAAACGATTAATCACGATTAATTGCATACAGATTAATTAAAGGTTTTGCACCTTTGCACTTTTATTGCACTTTTTGCACATATTTTTATGACCTCTGATGCAGCATTTAATAAAGATTTTTGATGAGGTATAAGCCTGGCATATAACCATGTTCGGATCTTAATTGTTTGCTTGCTCCATGTTTATTTGGATCTACGCACCAGACCAACTTGGGTTTTAGATTCTGGACATTTGGCGCTGCTCCTTTTCCGTGACTTTATATAATATAAATTCTATAAAAATTATAATAAATACGTATACTTGTAAATATTTCTTAAATATATACATGAATGTGCTTGTATTTATATATACATAATAATTACACACAGTACATACACATATATTAGACAAACTTAAACTTTTATTTTGTATGCGATTAATCGCGATTAATCGTTTGCCAGCCCTAGTTACTATTATAGTATTTGTTTTTATTTTCAATTAGGTTATATTTTTACATTTTCAGTTTCATTTTTAATTTTAGTTCAGTAATTTTGCAATTTTATTATGTACTTTATTATGTTTGTTTTTATGTTTCTGTTTAGCTTTAATTTATATGTATTTCTATTTTAGTAATTTTAATACATTTCATTTTATACGTTTTAAGTTTTTCATATAACGTTATATTGTTTTATTTTTTCACCTTCATTTCAATAAATGAAAATTATTTTTAATACTTTTAATTAACATAACACCACTGTCAAAATCAATTACTCACCCTCATGTTGTTCCAAACCTGTGCAAAAAGTATTTTAAAAAAGGTGTTTTTTTTTTTTGTTTTTTTTTGGTTCTTACAATGAAAGTCTTTGTATTGACAAAAACAGTTCTTAAAAAATATCCTTTTTATATTCCACAGAAGAAAGTGAGTCATACGGGTTGGGAACAACATGAGAGTAAATATTGACAAAATATTCATTTTTGGATGACTCCTTTTATTTACACATCCCAAACCTGAGTTCATTTAAATTTTGCAAGATTATGAATTCATGTGCTGAATATTCTACACTATGTCTGAATGTGTCTGTCATACCTGTGTGTAAAACTAAGACAACATTGCCTTTTGATTTTGGTCATGTGTCGGTTCATAATGCATTAAGGATGAATATTTTCTCTTTAACCCACAGCATGCCTCTCTCTCAGCCAGTCGTTCCGAGAAGGGCTCGGGATGGTCGAGTCGCTCACTCGGAGCCCGTTGCCGGAATTCCATCGCCTCCTGTTCGGATGAACAGCCTCACATTGGCAACTACCGGCTGCTCAAGACCATCGGCAAGGGCAATTTCGCCAAAGTGAAGTTGGCACGACATATTTTGACCGGCAGGGAGGTAAGACATACAGAGAGATGACTATATTATGTTAGGAAATTAAATAATTAAAGATTTACTAGGCTCTTCTGAGTGGCACTTAGATAAATCTTTTGAGTCAAGCTCTCAGTCTCATTATGGCTGCCTCACTGTGTCTAAACAAAGCACACACTGGCCTGTGCCATAGTTTTTGAGCTAGATGTAAAAAAATATATGTATTTAAACCCTTTCCAACAATGACTGTATGATTCTGAGATCCATCTTTTCACATTGAGGACAAGTGAGAGACTCATATGCAACTATTACAGAAGGTTCAAACGCTCACTGATGCTTCAGAAGGAAACATGATGCATTAAGAGCTGGGGGTGAAAACTTTTGGAATTTGAAGATCAGGGTAAATTTAACTTATCTTGTCTTCTGGGAAACATGTAAATATCTTCTGCAGCTGAAGGCATCTTCATTCTGTTCAAAAGTTTACACTCCCTGGCTCTTAATGCATTGTGTTTCCGTCTGAATCATCAGTGAACGTTTGAACCTTCTGCAATAGTTGCAGTAGAGTTGCAATAGAGTCCCTCAGTTGTCCTCAGTGTGAAAAGATTGATCTCAAAATCATACAGTCATTGTTGGAAAGGGTTTAAATACACAAAAATGCTGAAAAACCAAAGAATTTGTGGGACCTGAAGGATTTTTTTCTGAAGAACAGCAGGCAGTTTAACTGTTCAGGACAAACAAGGGACTCATGAACAACTATCACTAAACAAAAAAAAAAGCTGTGGATCATTTAGGTAACAACACAGTATTAATAATCAAGCATATGTAAACTTTTAAACATGGTCATTTTATAAATTCAACTATTATTTTCTCTTGTGGACTATTTGTAAACGTCTTTAATGTGAAATATCTTATTCAGGTCAGTAGTAAATAAAAAATAACGTGCATTTTGTATGATCTCTCTTATTTTGGTAAAATAGTTAACATTTTGCAGATTCTGCAAGGTGTATGTAAACTTTTGACTTCAATATATATGAAAATCCAGCTTTTTTACACTTTGACCAAAAGCAATTATGTCACCAACCTACTGAGGTGTGCACAGTTAGCATAACTTTCCACGTGATTGCTTCTTTTATATGCAATTTAGTTGTCAAGTCAATGTGTCAGCTATATTTTCATGATTTTTTTAAAACTTTTTGTCTTCTCAGGTTGCAATAAAAATCATTGACAAAACCCAACTCAACCCTACAAGCCTACAGAAGGTAAGAACTAGGTCATAACCGCTGCACTCTGTAAGTTTGTGATCCTGATTATGTCTTTGCGTGCTAATGTCTATCTGAGCTCAGTGCCCAAGACATAAGGTCATATTGAGGTGCTTGTTTTGGTCAAATAGTATTTGATTAGACACTGTTTAGCAGTGGTCAGTGAAAATGTCAACTTTGACCCAACGATTTTGATTTGCCACCATTGTGCTCTTAGATGGACTGTGCTCTCTTGCTGTTGTAATATATCTGGAGCTCCCTGAGCACTTTATCTGTGTGAAATCTGGAAAATAAAACAGTGAGCTGTTTTTGTCCTTGGTTTAGTTCTCAGTTAATATATTAATTCACTGGAAAACGGCAGATTAGATAAGCAATTCAAATAAGAGAAAGCTGTTTAAAATGCGGAAACTATGACGTTGTTGTTGTTGTTGCATTATAGACACCTTATCATATTTTGCACTTCAGCTTGTTTGGCTATGTGGAGATAATGTAATCCCTTTTTGTGCATTTGTCCATGAAATATAGCTTTACAAGACATTTTCTTCAGAATAAATATTTATCATTAGCTTAGCTATCATTACCGAGCATAAATGCTTAAAAAAATACTATAGAAAAATATAAAAAGTAATACATCATGATTGGAAACACATGCTTCTCATCTTTAGTATTTGTTTTCTTGTTTAGTGTTGTCTGAGGTATATCAAATTAATTTGGGATTAGTCATCTTAGTTGCAAAGTAAAAAAACAATGCATTTATGAAGTGCTAAATATTCCTTGCTGTCGTGCATACGGTTGAATGACTGTGGAATATTGTCTTTCTATGAGAGAGTCTGTGTGATAATCACACCTCTAATGTAAGAAATATGGTGTGCTGCCTTATTCAGAGGGTTTGTGATTGCTAACACAGCATTTCAAAGCTAAAGATTATTAGCTCTACAAGTTCTTTTGCATTATGAAGATAAGTATGTATGTAACAGCAGGTTTTAGTTAGGTTGTGTGATGGCACACTTATAGTAGGAGTTATATTTGTTGTTTTGCTAACAGTTTATCTTGGTATAAAGAGGTGAGTGATGACATGTGGTCAAAAACAAATGCAAATGATGGGTCAGATGCTTTGTGTAGTGTAGTATGTTGTGCTAGGTGAGGCTGAAGGTGACCTTTCTCAGAGTACAGTATTTTTGTACCTCTTTCTCCTTTCTTTGTTCTCTCAGTCACTCACATGTAGATAGTATCATTCCCAACCTTTGTTTAACTGTCGACTACCATTCTCGTTTGGCCTACAAAGTTCTCTCAAATTTTATATGTACTATAGTTTAGAGTGGGAAAGATGTTAAAAAGTATCTTATGGTCACCAAAGTTGCATTTATTTGATTGAAAATACAGTAAAATGTTATTTATTTCTGTGATGGCAAAGCTGGCATTACTTTGGTCTTCAGTGTCACATAATCCTTCAGAAATCATTCTAATATGCTGATTTGGTGCTTAAAGGGAAAGTTCACCCAAAAATAAAAACAATTACCTCATGATTTACTTACCCACAAGCCATCTGTCACGGCTGTGTGTTGAATGAGACGAACGACGACGTAATATAACGAAAAGTCGGTAACAAACGGTAACATCCGACAACCAAACAATGAACAGAATCCAACTTATAAAGGAGTGCTAACGATACAAAGACAGGTGTGGGTGAGTAACCAATAATGACTTAACAAGGAACGGAACAGGAAAAACCATGTATGGACACAAGAGGGAGAAACCAACAAAACAGTCCAACGGTGGTGTGACAAAGGGCAAAACCAACACAAACAGTCCAAGGGGTCTGACACCATCCTAGGTGTATATGATTTTCTTCTTTCAGGCGAATATAATTGGAGTTATATTAAAAAATGTCCTGGCTTTTCCAAGCTTTATAATGGCAGTGAATGGGTGTTGAAATTTTGAAGTCCAGTAAAGTGCGGATGATGTTGGATGTAGGCGTAGCATAAGCTCCAGTGAGAAGTGATGAACGTGGAAGCATAGAAGCGAGAGAAAAACAAAATACTGGTCACAAATTAAGTATAAAATGAGGATTTATAAAGAAAAATGTCGGAGGATTGGAAGGAAGAGGAGACTGGTTTTCCTTTGTTGTAAACAAAACTTGGTTCTCACGAGACTAGCATATTCTCACCGCATCTTACGCTACATCTAAATGCTACGTCATCCGCTGGAACGCCACTCTCTTGTGAACGTGCGTATGACAGTTAGCGGAAGCTAGTTTATAAAGTTGTAAATATGGATGTTTTTCTTCACAAATGCATCGATTTGCTTCAGAAGTCCTTTAATAACCCCTTGGAGCTGCATGGAATACTTTTTATGATGGATGGATGCACTTTATTGGACTTCAAAATCTCAACACCCATTCACTGCCATTATAAAGCTTGGAAGAGCCAGAACATGTTTTAATATAGCTCCAATTGTATTTGTCTGGACAAGGACAGTCATATACACCTAAAGGATGGCCTGAGGCCGAGTAAATCCTGGGGTAATTTTCATTTTTGGGTGAACTATAACTTTAAAAAACATTACTTATCATAACCAATGCTGAAAACCGCTGTGCTGCCTAATATTTTTTGTGTAAACCATGACACATATTTTTACAGGATTCTTTGAATAGAAGGTTCAAAAGAAGAGCAGTTATTTGTGCAGCAAACATAGATGTCTGTACTGTCGCTCTTGATCAATTTAATGTGTCCTTGTTGAATAAAAGTGCAAAATCTTACTTTTGAATGGTAGTGCCTAATAAATAATTCATGATCTTAAGCCTTCATTAATTCATGACGTCACAAACTATGACACAAAGTGATGATAAATGAGCTCTAAGGAAGGAATCATATACTCAATAGTGATTGAATCTAAAAATTGTGTGTCTGTGGTGGTTCCAGCCCAGCTCTTAACTTGCGGTGTCATGTTTACTGGAGTTCGAGAGGTTTTGTTAGTCTGATGTGGTCACAGCCTTGTTTCTGGAGATCTGCCAGCAGCCTCTTTCTCCTCTTCTTCTCCGATCTCCTCTCTGTTTAATCCTGTTCAGAGATGGAGGGGGGCAGAGCGCAATCAGCTGACCATGAACTTTCCCAGCAGCTGGATTTTAAAAGGGTTGGGAAAGACATGGAATTTGCCTTTAACGACGTGTGTGTGTGTGTGTATGTGAGGGTCGGAGGCCTGATCATGGAGGTGCGGGGCCCCATTATAAGAGCACGGTGCTACTTTAATGAAAAAAAAACCCGCTTCAGGCAGGGCGACGGAGTTGGACCGTGGGTGAAGAAGGGTAGAGGGGGTTGGGTGTCCCTCATTCAAGTCTCTTGCAGCCAGGAGCACCGTTCCAGACAGACGAACAATGGGGGCAACTGAACCCGGAGGGGGTGGGGGACTCCAGGGGGGCCGTAGCACAGGAACAGAGATCCTGAGAAAGCAAGCTTGTATACAAGAGAAGTGAGGAGGGTCTAGAACATGATATCAGAAAGTGAAAGCCATGATTTAAAATGGTTTGGTTGGCAACTCTGCATAAATTTGACAGCACTGTACAGTCTTGAAGTGGTGGAAATGCATTGATATATGACTGTTATTATTATAACACCACTTCTGGTATGAAATTTCCATTTTGAAGGTATAGTTCACCCAAAAATGAAAATTTTGTCATCAGTTACTCACCCTCATGTCATTCTAAACCTGAAAGACTTATGGAAATTGAGGATCTAATTAAATTAAATATCTTTTCATTTTTAGGTGAACTATCACTTTAAGGCAAGTTGGTTTACATAGTAACTCCTCAGTCCCAAAAAAATGGAATTATAGGTAACCTGAATGTCTTATAAGTGCAAAACCTTTTCAGTTTAGTTCAGATTATACTTGTATAACTGTTAAATCGCCGATCAGAGCAATTGCTGAAAGATTGCTAACAGGCCTAGCCAGATAAACTCCAAAGGGAAAAGAAGATGAAGTGAACTTGACATTTATGAGTCACACTGGAGATGCAAAACTGCCTAACGCTTCAAGATTATTTCTGATCAACTTCAAATACTCATGGATTACTTATGTAAGCGCCATCAATTATGAGATTATCACTATTTCTGGCACTGTAGGGCATTGTGTGTTGTATGTATCTAGGAGACAGATTGTGTTGAGTGAGCCCAGGGGCATCATGCACCTGTTTTGATTTTGAGGGGACACCAGTGGCAGTTCTGACTCATTTGATGACGACATGAAGCCAAAGACAATTCTCTTATAACTTGCTATATACTATATTGAGAAAATGAATCCAGGTTCAAATACCAACCTACACTACCATTCAAAAGTAAGAATAATAAGAAATTAAAGGAATAGTTCACCCAAAAATGAAAATTCTGTCATTAATTACTCACCAGTATGTCGTTCCATCCCGTAAGACCTTCGTTCATCTTCAGAACACAAATTAAGATATTTTTGATGAAATCCGAGAGCTTTCTGACCCTGTATAGACAGTAATGCAACTGACACATTCAATGCCCAGAAAGGTAGTTAGGACATTGTTAAAATAGTCCGTGTGACATTAGTGGTTCAACCTTAATTTTATGAAGCTATGAGAATACTTTTTGTGTGCAAAGAAAGCGGTCTTCGTTCTTTGTAAACAAGGGACAGCACATCCGGATTCTATGTCAGAATGCCGGCTCCTGCATCAGCACCACCACATGTATATGTCGTGAATGCGTGGCAAAGATGAAGGCTGACACAGAAAAGAAGAAATTGTTGAATAAAGTCGTTATTTTTATTTTCTTTGCGCTACGGCAGGGCGATATGGCAAAAGATTAAAATCTCAATTTTTTTCAGAACGTTTGAACGATTTTTTAAGATTTTTATAAAACTGGTCAACTTAATAATGTAACTACAATATGATTCAAGTAACTTTTTCTTTATGAACCCCCTAGTTAAAGAAAATTCTATTCCAAGGGCACAATATGTACGTTTTTGCCACTAGAGGGCGCATATTCAAAACAAACAAAGAACCAAAGGTGTAGTTCCATGATGCCTTGATGCGAGTGTGGAATCGTGGGAGTTGTAGTCTTCATCCCCACAGCCGATGAAATCTGTCGGGACTCGGGCAGAAATCATGTTCATGGATGAGCTAATGTATTAAAGACTTATTAAGGTCACTGTAGTATGAAGCAGGGTGGGGCTAAAAGTCGCGGAAGCAAAACGAGGACACGAGCGATTGCTAATGATGGACGAGCATGATACATGGCTCGAAAGCAGCGGAGCTTTTATTATGCCACAATCGACCGCTTACACTTCTTCTGGTCATGCGTATGAGGTAAAACAGCTCTGTTTATCATGCTAGATACTTGAGTGTGTTGAAAGTTCTGGTATAATGCTACTCTGTGCGTTCGTTACCTGTCTAATAAAATGCATAACATATTAAATTGTCTTTTGGGTTTCTGTGTTGTCTACAAAATAAAACTGGAAAATCAAGTGTATATGACGTTTCACTAGTTAAAATTGCTTATTTCTCTGAATTTGAACGTTCTTTGAATCATTTGGGATAGTGTAAGTACACAAGTCAGCAAAATATATAACACTGTTCTGGTTTTGGGGTATTTTAATAAAAAAAAATCTTACATATTGTGCCTTCAACATGCTGTAAATACTAAACAAATCACTTGTTAAATATCTTTGCAGAAAAGATGCATGAACTACAGCTACATCCTGTACAAACTTGTCTTATACGTATTATAATAATATGCTTTTAAAAAATCTCAAAAGTCAAGGTAGTTCAAATTCAAAATGACTGAAGGTATAACACCAGTAGACTATTGTTAACTATACATGTTCTGTAAAAACAATGAACAGCAGCCTTCCCTTTTTGAAAAAAATTTCAGCATATGCTGGTTAGGTATGTTTTGAAGCATGGCAGCTGGTTTGAGCTGGTTTAAGCTAGTCCTTAGATGGTCCTGAGCTGGTTATGAGCTGGTCATGTGCTGGTCCTAAGCAACTAGCTCCTGCTCAGGGCCAGATCATAACCAGCTTATAACCAGTTCAGGACCAGCTTAAATCAGGTGCCATGCTTCAAAACATACCTAACCAGCATATGCTGATTTTTTTTCAACAGGGCTCAGCCTGTCATCGTGATGCCAATATGAAATATCAGACATACAGTAGTAGTTCTTAACAGGTTTTTTATTCGATTGTGCTGCTATTCCATTGTTTATTCTGTGTAAACAAGGATGCATTTGACTGTTGCATTCGTGTCTCTTGCAGCATCTCATGCATGAAATGCCATTATAAAAACGTGCCGCTCAAGTTAAAAGATATTCACTCTCATCTTCTTGCATGTTGTTCCTATTCCAGTGTCCATGTCGCATCTTTGTCAACACAAATGTGCATATGTCAATGGCATCTAGCGATATGAGCGCGTCACACATGAGCGGTTAATCGCGTGCGCCAACATGCAGTTGGATCGTTCTTTTCTCTTTACTGTTATCATTGGAATATTGTTAAAAGTGTCTAATTCTAACATTTGGTAATATTTGTATTTAACATCACAATTTCTCAATTTTTAAAAAATAAAATCGTGGCAAAACATTGAATTCAAATTAATCTGTAAAATCAGAAAAATCACCCAGCCCTACGTTGCACACGAAAAGTATTGTCATAGCTTCATAAAATTAAAGTTGAACCACTGCTGTCACATGGACTATTTTAACAATGTCCTTACTACCTTTCTGGGCCTTGAACGTTTCAGTTGCGTTGATGTCTATGCAGGGTCAGAAAGCTCTCGGATTTAATCAAAAATAGCTTAATCTGTGTTCCAATCTGGTCTTATGGATTTGGAACGACATAAGGATGAGTAATCAATGACAGAATTTTCATTTTTGGGGGAACTTTTGTCCATTTTAATTTCTTTCTTTTAAAAAAATCTTTTTTTCCTAAATGATAAATCTCCAGAGCTTTAAAAGAGCACTGAGCAATAAAATATTCCTGTGGGATGTGCTGAAGCAGCCATGAAGCTTCTGGGTAAGCCAAAGGTTTCTCTTTGGCACTTCCTGTCCTGATGTTCGGCCCCCCAGAGGCAGCTTTGACCTGAGCTGTTGCTATGCCCTGATGAGACCATCTGCTTTGCTCTCTGTGGTGATCCAGCTCTCTTTCTCTCTCTGTCACTCACTGGGCTCCAGATCAATGCTAGGGAAATGGCGTGGGCATGGACTAATGCCCGCCAGCTACAGAGGTACTTTGAAATCCCACAGTGTGTCTCCTTTGGTAACGTCACTTATATATGTGAACAGTTCACTTTAAATGGCGTTTATTTGCAGTGTTTCTCGATACTCACACTGTTTTGTTTTCACATCTGAATGGTACGTTCTTCCAGGGCTCAGCTGGCTGCGCATGTGCACGTTAGACCTCTTTGGGTGCGAATGAGATGGAGTACAGAGAAACACAGGCGACTGCGGTCAAATGAGGATGCCATTAGCTTCCTGACAATCACAGTGAAAAAACCTTCCCTTTGGGAACAGAACGACGTAGACACAGGGATTACTATTATGACATAGAGCCACTGCTGGGAGATTATTATAACAATCATCAGTCAAACTAACATGATTCCTCTAAGTCTTGCTGATTTTTAGTAGAATATGCAGGGAAGCAGAAGCGCTCTTACCCTCTTGAGAGTATCTTACAATGTCTTCGGAGAGATTTTGATATAATGTGGCACCCATGTAAGCTCCTTGTCGGCGCCTCCCATAATGTGATACAGTTTTAAGAATATGAACCGCCTCATCTGGATGAATGGAAGATTCAATAAACTGTTGTGTTGCGTCTATAAATGATGTTTAAAAGGATGTTTCACACAAAAATGACAATTCTGTCATCATTTACTCTCTCGGGTCCCTCCAAACCAAATTTTAGTATCTTTGATATACTATTCTTTTGTTAATATTGAGAATTAGATTTGATTTTTCTTTTCATGTTTTGCCTGTTTTTTAATGGGTCCAATTTTTATTTATTTGTTTTAGTTTATTTTAGTACTTCAAACCAAAAGAAAATGAGAAATGTTCTTTTGGCAACTAGCTGAATTAAAATAAGTTATGTTTTTTATATTGTATTTCATTGAAGTTAGTGTTTATTTTATTTCAAGTAACAAAAATGTGTTTTATGGTTTTAATTTTAGTTTTAGTCTACAATAATAACCCTTTTCCAAACTTGTATGGTAGTAACAATATCCTTTGGACTCTAGCGTTCATCGAAATGTCTGAATTACTCTACGTTCCGCAGAATTAAGGTTTGATTGACGTGGTGAGTAAATGGTGTCAGAATTTTCATTTTTGGGTGAATTATCCCTTTAATTGTGGAATTATGTAACGGCGATTGGAGGCAAAATAGAATTCACATGCTAATATTCGTTGTCATAGCTATTATTTGATGTCAGAAGTGTTGCGTGGGTGTTTTTGTTCTCTTGTTCAGACATGCAAAAATGTCAAGCCTCTGATTTGCATATTTCACCCCCTCTCTGTGGAGCAGTTGGAGACGGTGTGGAAAGAGGAAGGCCTGGACAGAACCAGACACAGATGAAAAATGATTCCCAGTGGGATGTGGACGGCTGTGATATGCTGATGTCTGACTGATGAGTTTGATAAGGGTGAACAGAGGTTATTAGACGCTTTCAGTGATCTGGCGAAGGAAGAAATATGCCTAATCCTAAAGGACTGCCCCAGTGTAACGTGTCACACCTTGTCTTAACACTAGATATAATGCGATAAACATACGATAAACATCTCTTCCATGTAAATTTGGGTTTTTGTGCGTGACAACAACAGGCGCCTGGACATTATGTAAGTTGTTTGTTTCTATTTCTGTGTGTTTTATTATAATCTTACATTAATCCACATCAGATCTGCCTCCTTCCTGCTACAAATGCAAATGGCGACCTGCATATTTTCTAATTTTATAGTCATTTCACTCAATCGTGATATAATTGGGGGAAGGAGTTTATATGAATGTATCTCTGAGGGAAACTGACTGACTTTATAAAAGTTTCGATGGTATTTTCTTTTCATTTTACCTCAGTATAATGCATAATTAAAGCAGTGTTTTTCCACCTTATTTTTGCAGTAAGAGTGGGCCATTTGTAAATTTGATGGGTTTGGCTTCCGGTCTCATCCGCGTCCATCTATTTTAAGCTGTACAGAACAGTTTGTTTTGCTGCTTGATATTGCACATTGGTGTGTCTTACAATGTTATTTTTATGTATTATCTGGTTTGTAGTGCACGTTTTTATTCTTCTCGTTATTTCCGTATAGCAGCAAATGAACCGGAAATCTCACCTATAAGTTTACTTCTGAGGTAAATAAGAACAGCACTGCTTTGTTTACAGTGGTAACTAAGGAAACACTGTATTGCTGCTGTTTCATAAGCGCCACCTGCTGTCAGAGAGTGAATTTGCATCTCATTCTCTGCTGTTTTTATCTTATTCAGATGTTTTTTGTAGTATCGTTTCACAAAACTAAAGTCAGACCATTCTGTTTTTGCTTCAAATTTCGAAATTATACAATCTAATTTAGATTATAAACTGCTCATGCTGAATGCATTCAGCATCTTTGTTTGGATCGTGATTAAAATGTAGTGGTTGTCTCTAATTTTAAATAGAAAGGACAGGCAAAGCCTTAGTTTGTTTATATGAGGAATTTTTATTATTATTATTAATATTATTTGAGTTATAACATTTCAATTTAGTTTTGTTATTTGAAAGAAATGTGCAGCATTTTGTCCAAGCAATAATAAAAGGACACCTCTTTATTTATAATTTGTCATATCTTTCTCTTTTTTTTTGTAAAAAAATGTAAAAAAAATTGTATCATGAAATCAGTATCGCATCGTAAGTTGAGCAATTCATTACATCCGTAGTCACAATACAGAAGTACTCCTGATAACCTTTATATTTTTTAAAATGGGATTTTAAATATATATACAAACACACTCTATATGTATATATATGAATACATTACACATGGAAATATTTCTTAAATGTACGTTTGTGTTTTTCTATATACATGGAAATATACATATAAATATACATAGCACACACACATATGTAAACACAAACTTTTTATTTTAGATGTGATTAAACACAATTAATTGATTTGACAGCACTATTATATATATATATATAAATATATATTATTTTTATGTCATATTGTCTTTGTTATCTCCAAATCGGTGTTGTTAATGTTAAATAAAACTATCAAAAATAGTTTTACTTAATTAAAATTAAGCTGAAATAAATCAAATAAAATATAATAAATGATGAACAACTTGCAGCTAGCTGAAATAAATTTAAGTTGAACTAAAATTACTAAAGCTGACATAAAAATAAACAAAAGCTAAAAAATGACAAAACACAAATTTACTAAAACTTTAATTGACATTAAAAAGAAAACAAAATATAAAAATAAAAAAATCGAAATATTAATAAATGCAACAATAATATATAAATAATGAAATAAAATAACATATCAACTTTATATTTTGCAATAGTGACTTTATTTCAGCGTCACCCTAATATTTCACAATGTGACTTTATTTCTTCTTTTAACTCTATGCAATTATGCAATTGCATTTTTTACTTCAAGGCATAAAAAGGTGTCTCAAATGAATTTAAAACACACTTAAAACACTCCCAAATCAGTTTCATCTGTATATCTTTTTTTTTTGTCTGTATATTTCTCGGTAAGCATAGTAACTGAATGGCAGATGTACGGTTATGGTTTTCGCTTTTTCATCTGTAAATACAGCTCAATCAGGCTCTCAACACAAGGCCTGGATTAACCGGCGGGAGGCCTGCGGTGGGGGTCAAGGTGAGGAGGTCCTGCGCAAACATGGCTCTTGTGCTCGACAAACGTTTGCGTCCAGCACCACCAACACAACCTCATTCAACCACAAGAGAAAAACTGAGAAAGAAAGAAACTATTATAAGCAAATTTTGTAGGCAAATTCCTCTCAGATCACCTCAGGGTTTGATCAACAACATGAAAAATAGACAATAGAAACATGAGAGAAGGGGAGAAATGGAGCAGTTATGCTATCTAAAGCGAGTCGTGCAGGCAGAGGCAGGTTTTCCATCAGGTGCTAAGGGAGCAGCACAGCGTTGCCTGACTGAGGGGGTGAGATAAGTCCTTGCTTTAATACCAGGTCACCATAGCAACGGTGACGTGAGGCCAAAGCCTGGGAAATGAACCAGGAAGTCCCGTCTTTGAGGAAAAGCAGGAGAGATGCGTGAGGAGAGAGAGAGAGAGAGCGAGGGAGGGGCTGGATTATCTGATGGATATCTTTAGGGCTCAGGTGAACAGCTGATGTGCAATTCAATTAAAGCCGCTCTCAAGGGACCGTCGTATATGTATGTGCCAGGTGACGTTTGATGTTGTCTCAGGATACCCCTTATGTCATGTGATCATTCAGCTTGTATGACTGCTCATGAAAGCAAAAGAAATACACTTAGACATTTCAGATTGAGTCTTTTTTCCAGTAAAACAATAAAACAAAATTCCAGAAACTACATCTTTTATTAAGAATGCATTAAATTAATCAAAAGTTACAGTAAAGAGTTTTACATTCTATATCTATCTATCTGTTGTTCTGTCATTCAATCTATCTTGTGTTCTGTCTATCGTCTGTCTATTAGGGCTGTGTATTGCCAAGAATCTGGCGATATGATACGTATCACGATACAGGGATTGCGATACGATATGTTGCAATACACTGCAATACTGTAAACAAGGCGATATATTGGGATATTTCTTATTTTAAGAATAGGATATACTTTAAGGAAAGCTGTAATTAAGAACACACCACCATATGCAAACCTTAGCAAAAAGTTAAGTTCAAAAAGTTCAAAAGATCAGTCCCTGTAACATCCTTACTGAATTACTTTTTGTGCAGTACGAGTAAAGGGGGAAAAATAAAATGCCTGCAGGATTCTTTAGCTATTAAAATGTATAAAATGTAAGCTTTTATAAACAGAGCGTATATATTTTTAGACGCTGCTTTACAGGTTCAGAGTTTAAGTTTACAATTGTAACATACAAAGGCAATGGCATGTTTTAAGATCAATCAGTGCAAATTTCTTTCAGTTGAAACTGCTCAGACTCACATTTTAGTCTGGGACTAGGTTTAAGCTTGGTCTGTGAAACCGGGGGACAATGTCAAATCATTTTGATCTGAACTTAAGAATTGCATCTGCTTAATATCAATAAGAAATAATGTGCTTGCAGGAATCCTAAAGAAAACAAAATAATTGTAAAACAATTAAATAAATACATGTATTGAATATTCTTAGAAGCTTTTTGTTCTGAGAATTTCACAAGTTTTGGATTTCAGAAGATTTTAGTTTGTATTTATGTTCTGCGTGGAATCGCCAACTAAACAAAACGCCCCCACCACGAGAGAAAGCGGCAAAAGCGAGAGAAAGCTACCACACCGCCCGCCGCGAATACCCTTTCACACGGGACGCGGCAACCAGCGGAACCGCCGTGCGGCCGCCACCCCTCCACACAGCAGAAGCACTCCGTGGCCTGTGCAGCCGAGGTGGCGCCCGCGCCGCGGTCCCAGGGCGGGCGTTACCACAAAAGCCGAAATGACGCCATGCTTCAACTTTGTACACCAAGGCGGGAGCAGGAACTGTTCTTTCATCCTACATTACTAGCAGCGAACTATATTAACGATAACATTAGTGGTGTGCCTTTATGCTAACATTTCCTGTCACTGTTTAAGTTCAGAGATAAGAAGACTGCCATCTAGCGGTCGGGATATAAACTCAAAACGAAGCATCTGCCATGAATTTTGTATGATTTTTTTTTTAAGTATGATATTCCGTTTTTTAAAATCGATACAGCATCGCCAAACAAAATATCGCGATACTCACGTGTATAGATATTTTCTTACAACCCTACTATCTATCTATCTGTCAGTCTATCTATCTATCTAACTATCTATCGTTCTATCTTTCGATCGTTCTATGGTTCTGTCTATTCTATCTTGCGTTGTTTATCTATTGATCCTTCTATCTTGCGTTCTATCTATCTATCTGTCCATGATCTATCTGTCGTTCTCTCATTCTGTTGTTCTATCGTTTTATCGTTCAAACGTTCTATCTTTCGTTTTATCCATCTTGCATTCTATCTATCGTTTGATCGTTCTATCGCTCGATCGTTCTGTCTATTTTGCGTTCTATCTTTTCTCTATCTCTCATTCTATTGTTCTATCTATCTATCTATCTATCTATCTATCCATCCATCTATCTGCCCACCCGTCTGTCATTCTGTCGTTCTGTGTGTGTGTGTAAATTAAAATAATTAAAATTAATTAATTAAGTGAATTAAAATGGACCTTTTTTTTCATTCCTTTATTCACATTTTCAGTCTTATTGTGTTAAATGTATTAATTGGACAGTGTTATTTGACCTTGATTGTTGATATTTTTACTATAAAACAAGACAAAGATATGGTTTTTGCGGTGCAGATCTGCTGATTCATGGGATGTATTGAACATTTAATGGACTTGTGAAAACAGAAGCACACTGGAATTGATTTGAGACAAATTACCTGTGTAAACTAGTGATATAACAGCTCTGTTTAGTTTCAGCACTTGGTCTCTGTAACAGAAGGGATGAGAAAGTGGATTCGATTTCCTTTCTGTGTACAGTGATTGTGCTGCTGGCTCAGAGTCTTTCGCATTAGCGGGGTCATTATGTAACCTGTCTGCCTTGATCAGTTCAATTCGCATTTGTGAGCATCTGTGTTTGTGTGTGCCAGCCGTACATGCGTAAAACAAACAGATTAGTGACCTCAAACAGATGCCTACTGTTGGTGTGTCCCACCAGAACCGCATTAGCTAATACATTTTTCCGTGAAGTGTTTGACTTCTTCTGAACATGCAAAAATGTGAATTGACCCTGAGTGCACATGATCTGCAATTTATGTTGTCAATCCTTAAAAATTTATTTTTGGACCTGCATCGTCTAAAAACTAGTCCTACTTGCTTCTGACACCATGTCGTGATCTCTTATCTCCCTGACTGACTGAAAAGGCATCATGTTTCCTAAAATACATGTGATGGCAATTGGACCATAATGTTATCTGCAGTGTGTGTCTGATGTAAATAAAGGGCAAACCTGCTCCTGTACCGGTTTTCTTAGGACAAATTATGCCCAAAGGAAGACGTATGAGCATCGAGAAGCGAAACAAAACACCTAGGGGGGCTGTCAGCATGCAGACAGTATAAATCTTGAGAGAACTGCACTGGAATTCCTTCCTGCTCTTTAAAGCAGCCGAATATAAAGCCGCATGAGGCCATTTGTCTTCAAACGGCCTTGCAGTAGAGACAGAAACTCAAACGTTTTGGAAATGAAGTCAGCAAAAAAGGCCTTCCTTATTCTCATGCTCTGCTAGCAATCAAGAAATTTAGTTAATCATCAGCTTTGTTTTAAAACGTACCGAGCTACCTTTTTGCCTGCTGCCTACATAGGCAGCTGCCTTTTATGGGAGCATCCTACCCTTCATTGAACCTTATGACATAGGCAACAAGTCAAACTGCATAGCACACAAAAACCTCGATTCACAAATAATTTTAGTAATGAATGTTGCTAAGCCAACACTGTGATGCTATGTATAATCATAAAAATGCATAGTATAAAATATTGGGTAATTTGTTTCTGTTTTTAACCAATACTTTTGAGTATTAAAATGAAAGTTTGACATTAGTTTGTTGTTAAGCTAATAGCATGATACTGTATCAGGGTTATATAGTTAATTAATTTTTTATGGTTTTACTTGAAATAAAAGAAACATAAACTCAAATAAAATATTATATGAAAACTTTTTATTTCAGTTAATTTTTATTTCGATTAATTTTTACATTTTTTTAAAAAGAAGTCTCTTCTGCTCACCAAGCCTGAATTTATTTGATCCAAAGTACAGCAAAACCAGTAAAATTATGAAATATTTTTACTATTTAAAATGAATGTTTTCTATTTAAGTATATTTTAAAATGTAATTTATTCCTGTGATTTCAAAGCTGATTTTTTAGCATTATTACTCCAGTCTTCAGTCTTCTTATGCTCATTTTTGCTCAAAAACATTTATTATTATTATTATTATTATTACTATTATTATTATTATTATTATTATTGTTATGTTGAAATCAGCTGAGTAGAATTTGTTCAAGTTTCTTTGATGACTAGAAAGTTCAGAATCAGATCTGCATGTTTTACCAAATTTGCATGTTTTCCCCCTAATAAAAGTAAAAATAAATAAATAAAAATTATACTGACTCCAAGCTTTTGAATGGTAGTGTATAATGTTACAAAAGCTTTTTAGTTTAGATAAATTAGCATCTTTTTCTATTCATCATAGAATCCTGAAAAAATGTACTCAACTGTTTTAAATATTAATTATGATAATAATAATAATAATAATAATAATAATAATAATAATAATAAATGTTTTTTGAACAGCAAATCAGCATATTAAAATGATTACTGAAGGATCATGTGACACTGAAGGCTGGAGTAATGATGTTGAAAATGTAGATTTGATCACAGGAATAAATTACATTTTAAAATATATTCTAATAGCAAGCAGTTATTTTAAATAGTAAATATATTTCACAATATTACTGCTTTTTCTGTATTTTAAATCAAATAAATGCATGCTTGGTGAGCAGAAATTACTTCTTTTTTTAAAAAAAAACAAAAACCTTACTGTTCAAAAACTTGACTGGTAGTCTGTATAATCAAAAATACACAGCACACAAATATTTTGTTTTTTATATGTATGATGTTGCTATTTAACAACATGATTATATAAAATTAAAAATGCGTAGCACACAAATATTGGGTAAAATATTTTTGATTAGCCTGAATTAGCTTTGAATGAGGTCATTAGAGAATGATGTTAGCATGTTGCTAAGCTAACAACACGATACTGAATTTAATCATAAAGATACATAGCAAAAATAGTGGGTAAAATAAAACATTTTTAGTTAGGCCTGCATTTGTTTTTCTCACACAGCTCATGACACTGCATTCTGGGATTGTCTTCTCCATAGAATACGTAGGATGCTGTCTTAAAATGTGGCCAAAACAAAGTATAAGACAGTATCATTAAGTTGTCTTCATGTTGCCAAGGCATGTGATGCCTAAAAATGCTGCTTCTGTAGGATTTGGAACAAAGCCATTGTATTCGTAATCATTATGTTTATACTGTGTCGAAAAGTAAACTTGGCCCTCATTCCCTATCAGTTTGTTAAGCTTTGTGTTGTGATGCTTTTTGTCAACTTGTGATTTTGGCCCAGGGGTGGGAAAGTGAAGCTGCACAGGCTCCTGTAATGAAAACGAATGGTAAATGGAAACTAACTGATGGGACACACAGAGGGCAGTGAGTGAGGACAAAAACAGGACAATTGAAAACATGGCCTCTCTCTCTCCCTCTGTTGTTCGGACGTTCTCCCAGGGTGACTGAGTACATTTGGGAAGAATGAGCTCAAGCGGTGTCGTGTCGTCAGCCGTCGAACCATTCCGCTTATCATGCGTGTTCACTCTCTCCTCCGTCCTTTACCTTTCCTTTCTGTTTCTCCGACTCACATGTATACTGAGTCTTCGTGACGCTTTGTCTCTCAGTCACGCTCTCTCTTTTTCTTGATCCGTCACTTCTCTTTTTGACTCCATCTCTCCGCCCCTCTCCTTTTGTCAAACAAGGTCCTTGCAGCAATCAAGTTCTGCTTTCAAACAGCAGATAGATGCTTCTCACATAGCTTGTTTGTCATTTTATCTTGGCCATTAGGTTGAATTTCCTAAACTTAAATAGGGGAATGCACAAAAAAGTAAACACTGTCATGATTTTCCCTCATGTAAGCCCACATGGCAAAATAAAATAATAATAAAAAAAAAAAAAAAAAAAAATATATATATATATATATATATATATATATATATATATATATATATATATATATATTCAGGTTCTTTGATGAATAGAAAGTTCAGAATCAGATCTGAAATAGAAATCTTTTGTAACATTATACATTTCTTTATCATCACTTTTGATCAATTTGAAGCATCCTTGCTAAATAAAAGTATTAATTTAAATCATTTTCCCCCAATAAATAAAAGTAAAAATAAATAAAAATTATACTGACTCCAAGCTTTTGAATGGTAGTGTATATTGTTACAAAAGCTTTTATTTTAGATAAATGAGCATCTTTTTCTATTTATTATAGAATCCTGAAAAAATGTATATATATAAATGTATATATTAGGGGTGTAACGATACATGTATTCGTACCGAACCATCTCGGTTCGGTGCATGAGGCCTTACAACGAATACAGGCAATTCATCCTCAATCCAGAAGGGGGCGCCCGCTGTAATGCAACTCTGTTTGATAATCGCCGGCAAAAGAACAGCGAATGCCAGGAGTTGCGCACTTGAAAACAAAGCCCACTAGACAGTGACTATGTGCTGATTCTGACGCGTCTCTCACTGACAAAGGAGTATAACGTTATAACTTTTAAGGCTTGCGCATTAAACTGTCTGCGAAATGGAGCTTTGTGCTCTTGTATCCTTTCTCTCTCATTCGGCACAAATCCAAATATTCCATAATATTTCCGTATTTACGATGCATCCAAATGCTAAACTATTCTTTATTATGTAAATTATAGACTTTGTACTTCAGTCACCGTTTTAACGGTGACACAGTGAGGCGGGCGCGCTGATGTTTGGTTCATTGCGTTTTATTTTGATAAAGTAACGTTACCAGCTGCGCTGTCAAGTTAGCAATGCTAGAAGCTTGGAACTGATATGTTTTGTGTTTGTGTGCGCCGGCGTGATTACTTCAACTTTCCTCATACCAGCAAAATCAACTTAAAAAAACAAATGAGACAAAAGAATGTCGCTTTCTGCAATTTGAGTTTCCTTTTTGTCACAAAACTGAACTGAAACTCAGCAAATATGGGCTACGTTACGTGTCGCACAGTTTTTCCCCCTTGTCTATCAGTTAGCTTAATATATTTAAAGTATTTATTCCTTGTATGTATATATGTACTGCAGATTTTATAGCCTATGACATTAATTTGATATAATATTTAGTATTTTCACATGTAGGTGGAAAAAATGAAAAATAAATGAAAAGAAACCTAGCATGTAGATTTTTTTTTCTGTTGTACCGAAATTGTATCGAACCGTGACCCTCGAACCGAGGTACGTACCGAACCATGACATCTGTGTACCGTTACACCCCTTTTATATATATATATATATATATATATATATATATATATATATATACATACATACATACACATATATATATATATATATATATATATATATAATTTCAAAATATATTTCATTAAGCTTCATTGTTTACACCTTTATTTAGCATATATTCAAAACATGTTTTGGCCATAAAAAAATTTTTTTTTGGCAAATGGGAGGAAATGTTGCAAATTGTGAGGATACTTTGTGTGTAACAGCAAATCAGCTTTGTACCACAAGACTGTGATTCTCAGCAGTTGACATGCTGCAGCATAGCGCTGATGTCCTAGACAACAGAATGAAAGATTGGTCACAAGATGGGTCTTTTTTTGGCTTGATCCCTTTTCCGTTCAATTTAACTGCTGTTAGAAAGGACAGGCTGGTCTGTGAGCAGACGGCACCATGGGTTGTGTCAGAGAGTGTGGGCTGTGTTTTGTATTTATCATGGGTTTCAGTGTAAATGATATTTATGGATTGGCACAACTGATGAATCCACATCCATCAGTCTCTGCAGGGTCATTGTGGCTGCTGATGTTTTATTGATGTAATCATTGAAACGTTTCTGACAGAGATGACTTTATTAACCACTAAACATGACCGAAAAGAAGATGTGAAAGTCTGAGACCACCAGTGAAAATGCTTTGATTACATTATCAAATTAAAAGTAAATAAGTACATATTAATTATATTTACTTAATGTAGCTGTTAATTATATATATGTATTTTAATTATATTAAGATTTAATTATATATACACAATTGTATTAATATGCTTTTTTAATTATATGTTATGAAGTATAATACTTTGTATATTTCCATGTTGTTGTTGTATAAACTAATGTTTTTAGCTAATTTTACTGATTTCTTTCTCTCTTTATTTCTCTTCAGCTCTTTCGAGAGGTACGGATCATGAAGGGCCTCAACCACCCAAACATAGGTGAGTATTTTGATGTTTTTGAGTAAATGTTTGCTACACCAAAATGTTAGAGTAAAGCCAAAATATTGACATCTGAGGCCTCTCAAAACACATCTCTGCAGTTCATTCAGTTCATATTATTTGAATCTGTACCAGTGTTATATTAGAATTTATTAGTATTTTAAATCGGCTTTTAATTTTATATTAGCCGTTTTAATTTTGATTTTAGTTTTGGTAAGGCAACACTTCTAAGTTTAAGTTTTACGTCAGCTTTATTTCAGTAAATGCTGAACTTCATGTTGGACTGTTGAACTTCAGAAATTGCCAAAAAAAAAAAAAAAAGAAGAAAAAAAAGTCAAATGTCAAATATATTTGAATATATGTAAGTGCGAATGAGATATGAGAGCTACGCTGAGGAAAACATTTTTAGTGAAAATGTTTTCAAACATTGGGTATATTATTGAAGTTTGCCTTGAAAATAAAACAAAACAAAATAAAATTTTAAATATATTTTAGAAAATACAAAAATGTGAATAAATTTTCTACCAATACATTTTTGGTCATTTTTATTTTTAAAATATTTAAAAAATACAAAATTTGAAACTAAATATATTTTATATTTCAACATGTATTTCACCAAGCTTTACTATTTACAGCTTTGTTTAGCATATTTTTTAAAAATATTTTTGCCGGAAAAATATATTTTTTGCCAAGGCAAAGTTTATCTAATATTTATATTTTATTTTTTCATGTTGTCCGAACTTTATGTTGGACTGTTGAACTTCAAAAATGACCAAAAATAAATAAATAAAAAAAAAGGTCAAATGCAGTGTGTCATATTTGAATGCTACCAGTCAAAAGTTTTTGAACAGTAAGATTTTTAATGTTTTTTTAAAGAAGTCTCTTCTGCTCACCAAACCTGCATTTATTTGATCCAAAGTACAGCCAAAACAGTAAAAGTTTGAAATGTTTACTTTTTAAAATAACTGTTTTGTATCTGAATATATTTTAAAATGTAATTTATTCCTGTGATTTCAAAGCTGAATTTTAAGCATGATTACTCCAGTCACATGATCCGTCAGAAATCATTCTAAAATCATTCTGATTTGCTGCTCAAAAAACATTTATTATTATTATCATGTTAAAAAGTAGATTTTTTTCAGGATGCTTTGATGAATAGAACATTCAGAAGAACAGCATTTATCTGAAATAGAAATCTTTTGTAACATTATAAATGTCTTTATCATCACTTTTGATCAATTTAAAGCATCCTTGCTAAATAAAAGTATTAATAAAAGCATTAAAAAAAAAATACAAAATTTTATTTCAGATAAATGCTGATCTTTGTATCTTTTTATTCACAGAATTCTGAAAAAAAATGTGCTTAACTGTTTTAAATGTTGATGATAATAATGATAATGATCTTCTAATTTGTGAATTTCTTATATCTACAGTTCAGCTCTTTGAAGTGATCGAGACGGAGAAGACGCTTTACCTTGTAATGGAATACGCCAGTGGTGGTACGATTCCTCCCCACTTCAACATGTACACACACTTTAATGCGCTGTGTTAGAAAAAGTTACTTCAATGTAGCAAATAATGTTGTTACTCCTAAAAAAAAAATGAGCAGATTATATTTTCACTCTCTCTCTCAATAAAACCATATGTACCATCTAGCTTTGATAAGCTTCTGCATGAATAATCGCACGTGTCTCCAGTCTTTAAACATAACATGCATGTGTTGCATCAATCATGAACGCAGCTGCACATGCTTCATGCTTTATCTCTCTTCTCATCTCTCCCTTCCTTCCCTCCTCTATAGGTTTCATGTGCATTCACTGAAGCCAGGCCCACACAGCTCAGCGATTATAGTGATTTGCCGCTAGTAAAGATGCTCATAGTCAAATCAGGCTTATTTTAACTTTAGCCCGTCCTATTCGTGGAGCCTGAATCGGCTGCTCTCTTAATGAATCACACGTTTCCACTGCTAATCTATCTGATGAGGCTGACACACGTGCCAGAGTACGGACAGGCACGCGTACAGCGCTAACTTAAAGGACACGTTGGCAAGCTGCCTTCTCTATTTCCTTTCCCTGCTTTACATCTCACTGGAAGCTTATTCATTAGCCATCCCTTCCTCTAATGAATCTCATTCTGTCGTCAGTGAATATGTAGCAGAATGAAATATTGCGTCTGTTCGTTGGGTATTAAGTAGCTAACTTCATTAGGCAGGAAATTCACAATTGATTGTCCATAATTTATCTAGATGAGTTATATTAGTGAAATCCTTTATCCATCCAATGTGTCTTTATCTTAATCTTTACTCATACTTTTATGTAGTTTTATGTAAGAAAGTGTATCTGTACTATATGGATTGCTGAGCAATATTAGAGATATATTAGAACTCACTTCAGTTTGTTTAAATGATATTAATAATTGAATAACTTACATTTAATCTTTAGCAAATCTCAAAATAGATAAACCTTTTTTTTTGTACTGTACATTATAATGCTGTGATGGCTAAATTCATTTTGTTTCACAGAATGGTTCATTTTAATTAAGGGTCGACTGAAATGTGTTTTTCAGGCCCGATGCTGATACCAGTTATTACAGATCAAGTAAACCGATAACCAATATTTTGAGCTGATATGATGTTGGTGTAAAAATGAAAATGAATGTCAAAATTAAGAATAACAAGGACTCTTTATTATCTTTATTAAAATGCTTTTAAATTATGTTATCGGCAAATAGGTTTTGAAAATGACTGATACCGATAACAATAAAAAATGCTTAATATCGGTGCTGATAATCGGCCTGGTCGCTAAAAACAGTCAACCCCTAATTTTAATTTAATTTTCCTTTTTTTATTTATATATTTTGTTTATTTTAGACTGTATAGTGTAGAATTGTAATATCAGCTGACAAATTTAAATCAAGGCAAACTTGTATAGCACTTTTCACAACGTACTTGGTCTAAAAGCAGCTTTACAGATATTCATAATGTTCATGTTTATAACATCATAAAATCTTCTTGTGTTATAGTTGCATTTAGCAGATTAGACCTGGGCGATAATGTAGTTTACATTTTGTGATGATACACAAAATTAAGCAGTTGAGACATTCTATATAATATGCATCTCACCCTACACAATCTCAGTTATGAACCAAAAAAAAAAAAGATCAATTATTGGCTTTGTTTCATGTTTTTTAAGATGTGATACAACAATTTTAATTGAATTGTTTTTGAAATTAATTCAATTTTGTACCTTTTTTTTTCTATGTTAGGTGAAGTGTTTGACTACCTCGTATCCCATGGGAGAATGAAGGAAAAAGAGGCGCGTGCTAAATTCCGACAAGTAAGATGGAATCATAGACTATGAAACTTGAAACTTATTTACCTTTGATGGAATAAAAATCCTGAAAGAAGCAAAACCAAGCTGTATTTTCTTTTTTTTTTTTTAAATAGTTTAAATGATTAGTTCACATCCAGAATAAAAATTTCCTGATAATCTACTCAGCCCCATGTCATCTAAGATGTTCATGTCTTTCTTTCTTCAGTCGAAAAGAGTTAAAGGAGAAGTCCACTTCCAAAACAACAATTTACAGATAATCACGAAGAACAAGTCGTCTCGGGGAGTAATTCGTTCAGTCACGCATGCGCAACATCCTATTAGATTCTGTACTGGAATTAGTTCATCTGTTTCGAGTCTTCTGGTTTTTCGAGTCGTTTGTTCATCTTATGGGGCTGTCATGTGATGCTGATTTTGCTAAAAATGAACGAAATGACTCGAAAAAAGATTCCTTCATTTTGCTGAACGAGACTCAAAGGTCCGAGTCGGTAAAATAATCCGAACTTCCCATCACTACTACGAATCACGTCTAAGTTCATCGTCTGTGTACTCCGGCTCAAAAAAGTAGAGTATGGCGAAAAACTCCATCTTATTTTCTCCTGCAACTTCAGAATCGTCCGACGTCGTTGTACCTTTTTGTTTGTAAACAGCGTTTGACTTACTTGCACTTTCTTAGTCTTTGCACGTTCGCTTTGTAAACACTGGGTCTGTAGATCCGCCTACGTTCTGTGTGACCTTTCGTCGTGATTCAATAGTACGTTGTGAACGTGCATGCCAGAACGTGTGCTACACAAGCTTTTGCGCTTAAAAAGTATACAAATTTTTATTTTTCAAAAAAAATGACCGATTGTTTCGCTAGATAAGACCCTTCTTCCTCGTCTGGGATCATTTAGAGCCCTCTGAAGCTGCATTTAGACTACATTTTGGAAGTTCAAATTCGGGGGCACAATTGAAGTCCATTATATGAAGAAAAATCCTTAAATGCTTTCCTCAAAAACCATAATTTATTTACGACTGAAGACAGAAAGACATGAACATCTTGGATGACAAGGGGGTGAGTAAATTATCTGTAAATTGCTGTTTTGGAAGTGGACTTCTCCTTTAAGGTTTTTGAGGAAAACATTCCAGGATTTTTCTCTATGTAGTGGACTTCAATGGGAGCCAGTGGGTTGAAGGTCCAAACTGCAGTTTCAGTGCAGCTTCAAAGGACTCAGAGGAATGAGAGTCTTGTGTAGCGAAACAATCTGTCGTTTTCTAAAAAAAAAAAAAACTATTTAATTACCATTTAACCACAAATGCTCATCTTGCACTACCTCTGCGATTCGCGTCTAGGACTTCACGCATTACATAAACACACTTGAAATGTCACACGTGGTTAGTTCTTCAGCTGTGTACTCCGGTTTCAAAAAGGAAGGGTAGGACGAAAAACTGCATCTCATTTTCTCCTCAAACTTCAAAATCATCTGACATCATTGTTTTACCTTTTTTTGTAAAGAGCGTTTGACTTTCTTTGCACGTTCACTTTGTAAACACTGGGTCGGTGCTTCTGCCTACGTCACACGTGACCTTTCCAACTTGTCGAGCTAGCGCAAGACAAGCATTTGTAGTTAAATGTATATAAATTACAAATCGTTTCGCTAGAAAAGACCCTTATTCATTGCCTGGGATCATGTAGAGACTGCAATTTGAACCTTGAACCCATTGGCTCCATTCAAGTCCACTATATGGAGAAAAATCCTGGAATGTTTTCCTCAAACACCTTAATTTCTTTTCGACTGAAGAAAGAAAGAGATGAACATCTTGGATGACATTATCAGGACTTTTTTATTTTGGAAGTGAACTAATCGTTTAAAGATGCTACCATTTTTTGTAATTGCTATAAAGTGTTTCTTGTTTCAGAGCTGTCATTGTCAGTGTTTCTCTTTCAGATTGTGTCTGCGGTTCATTACTGTCATCAGAAGAACATTGTTCACAGGGACCTGAAGGTTATTGTTCATTCTCATGACTTATATGTCCTTTTACTACCTTGGGAGCTTTCATAAACCAGTAAAGGCTTTACCATTACACACTTTGCTCCCTTTTAAAATGTCCCCAAAGCGCAAAACTATTAAAGTCCCGCTCATGGTCGTATACCCCATCTTATATCTCACTCAGGCGGAAAACCTCCTGCTTGATGCAGACTCCAACATCAAGATCGCTGATTTTGGCTTCAGTAATGAATTTACGCTGGGCAGTAAACTAGACACGTTCTGCGGCAGCCCCCCATACGCCGCCCCGGAGCTCTTTCAGGGGAAGAAGTATGACGGGCCAGAGGTGGACATCTGGAGTCTGGGAGTTATACTGTACACACTGGTCAGCGGATCACTGCCCTTTGATGGACAAAACCTCAAGGTAAATTATTCAACTTAGTATAAGAAAAAAGGAAAGAAAAGCCTTGTAAAAGAGTACAGGAATGTATGAGTGTGTCAAAGTCATCCAACAATCATGTTTATATAGATACATGTTTTAGTTTTATATTTTTAGCAGTGGTAGATGTGTTTGGACTAATATTAAATTATAGGTAGATAGATAGATAGACCAATATTTTTTATATTATGTTAGATAAACGATAAATGGCCGTCATTAACAGTCTTCCATAAAAGCCGTTTCTGCAACTGAATAAAAAATAAAAAATGTTAATTGCAACTTGTAAAGTTAGAATTAAGATATAAACTCGCAATTCTGAGAAATGAAGTCTTGAAGAATTGAAAGAAATGAAGGAATTGTGTAATATAAACAAATCATGCTTTTTTTCATAGAATTGCATGATGTAAACTCGCAATTATGAGTTATAAAGTCTAAATTGTGAGAAATAAAGTCGCAGTTTTAAGAAATTATGTCAGAATTGCGAGAGATATTTTTTTCTCAGAATTGTGAGTTTATATCTCGCAAATCTGACTTTATAACACGCAACTGGGAGTAGTTCTGAGTCATAAGTGGGAGTAATTCTGAATCATAAGTGTCAAGTTTTTTGAAATTGAGATTGATGCATCATCTGAAAGCTGAAAAAAAAGCTTGATGTATGGGTTTGTTAGGATAGGACAACATTTGGTGGACAACTATTTGAAAATCTGGAATCTGAGGGTGCAAAAAAATCTAAATATTGAGAACTTCAAATGAAGTTCTTAGCAATGCATATTACAAATCAAAAATTAAGTTCTGATATATTTACGGTAGGAAATTTACGAAATATCTTCATGGAACATAAAGTTTACTTAATATCCTAATGATTTTTGGCATAAATAAAAAAAATTGATCCATACTAGAGATGCGCGGATGAGCTCAAATGTCACCCGAATCCGCAGCTTCAAATAAATTATCCACCTGCCACCCACCCGCACCTATATTTTTCTCTGATTTAGATAACCGCACCCGACCCCGCACCCAATCGTCATTTACAGTTATTCTAATTCTTAGTTTTGCATGATGATATGATGAATGGATGGTTAATTTTTAACAGCAGATTGATTCAGCTGATCTGCACATCGCTGCACATTTATATAAGCTTAATCACTCGTGCTTTTAAGCCAAATCCACACTAAAAAGAATAATGTTAACTGACATCTGGGCGTGACGTGAAATCGGTTGGGTGTTTGAACACCTACTGGATCCTTGAACAAAAGTTTACAGGGGTGCACCCAGTTTAAGAAATTTCTGATAGTAAAATCTAATTTTTTTAATCTCTTGACATGCTCTCGTGTATGAACAGGCAGCAAATCTGGCGCGGACAGAGCGAGCACGGGCACGTCAGGCGCAATCATCAAACATTTTTCAAAGGAAGCTGGCACCACGGTCCTTACCGTCTTTACTGGGTGTTTTGAGCGAATAGAGGGGATTTAGAAGTGGGTATATGCAAAGCCGACTGATAAAGAAATGGGTAAATTTTTACACTACTCAATAGCATTAACACAGGCGTAACTCTCTTCAAACTTTATTTGGAATGTCACCTTTTCTGTCACTGTAACTACAGGTGAACACACACACACACAGACACATGCACACACACACAAATTAAATCATTTGCCTGATGAAAAAAGTATTTAAAACAGGTTCATATTTGAGAAAATGTAGTTAATATTTGCGACATTATTGATTTATCTCATCTACCCGAGACCCACCCACAAATAATCAGAATGCATTTTTTTATTACCCGACCCACCCGGCCCGCGGATATAACCGCTATCCGCACATCACTAATCTATACAATGTATTTTCGGCTATTGCTATAAATATACCTGTGCCTCTTTTTTAACTCATTAGCAGTAGCGAGTTTATTTCTCACAATTATGAGAAAATTCAGAATTGCGAAAAAAAAAAAAAAAAAGTCAGAATTGTAAAATATAACTCACAATTGCGAGATACAAAAACGTAACAAAACAGTATTTAAATTGAATTAAATTCATTAAAATAAAGGACAGAAATCTAAAATCAATCATTTTTAATGTTAAGTGAATGTAATATCACCAAATTATAATGTACAGTATGGAAAATAGATTATAGTGAATTTATAACAGCAAAAGGGTGCTTCACAGGGCTTATTGCTTTTATAAAATGGTTATAACATATACGCAGTAAGGTTTCACAAAATAAAACAGACCAAATCCACTGTATTGATGTTAATAAAAACATTATTCATTATTCTTTTATTTAAAAAATGAAATAAAAATGTATATACTTTTTAACCATGAATGTTCATCTTGCACTAGCTTAAATTCACGCTTTACATAGTCACGTTGGAAAGGTCACATATGACGTAGGCAGACGTACCGACCCAGTGTTTACAAAACGAACTTCAAATGCCCTTTACAAACAAAGCTAAAGTAAATGACAGATGAAGAACTAACAGCATGTGACTAACCTTTGCGGTTGAAAAGCATAGAAATTTTTATCATTATTTTATTTATTTATTTTTTTGCTCCGAAATGGCCGAACGCTTCGCTAGACAAGAGCCTTATTCCTTGGCTTGGATCATGTAGAGTCCATAGAAACTGCAATTCGGACCTTCAACCTGTTGGCCACCATTGAAGTCCACTATATAGAGAAAAATCCTGGAATGTTTTCTTCAAAAAACTTAATTTCTTTTCGACTGAAGAAAGACATGAATATTTAGGATGGCATGGGGGAGTAAATTATCAGGATATTTTAATTCAGGAGTAAACTAATAAAAAAAAATAAAAAAAGGTGAAATTCAGCTATTGAAGAAGAAATTACATCTACACTAAATAAATGCGTATGTTTAGTTAAGCTTTATTTTTAAGGACATTTGTGTTTACTTTTTGTAACTTTTTAATATGTTGATTCACAACTAATATTCAATGTAAAATTTCTCTCATGTCATTCTGAACTGTCTAAGACAACATTTTGAGACATTTTTTAAGCCTCTGCACGTGCAGCAGTTTTTCTTATGAAATGCTTTGCTCTGAAGTAATGTAGGTCAAGTGAGCTGTGATTGTTTCTCTGCGCCGTGGGGGCGATTCGGTGGCTGACTGGTTCAGAATTAGATTAGGTGTTGAATAGATGTCTGTGTTTTTCCCTCAGGAGCTGCGTGAGCGTGTGTTGAGGGGGAAATACCGTGTGCCATTCTACATGTCTACTGACTGTGAGAGCATCCTGCGCCGCTTCCTCGTGCTCAACCCCACCAAGCGCTGCACCCTGGAGGTGAGGAGGAGCAACTGCGGCCCGCAATCGACCATCACAGCTGATAACATGTCTTATTGAGTTTGCATGGATCTTGCGGGCTTCCGCTCACTCTATCTGACTTTCTGTTCTTCCCTTTCAGCAAATCATGAAGGATAAGTGGATGAATGTCGGGTACGAAAACGACGAGCTGAAGCCTCATGTAGAGCCTGTGGAGGATTATAACGACAGCAGCCGTATAGGTAAGAAAAACTGCCACAGCTTGCCCTTTTGGCCCTTTTACATGACTTTTACTTGCATCTTGTTCCTAAGATTGCTTATTTACTTTATTTATTTTTCATACAGATGTGATGGTAGGAATGGGTTACTCCCGTGATGAAATCAAAGACGCTCTGAGCACACATAAGTACAATGAGATATTTGCCACGTATCTGCTGCTAGCCCGCAAGAATGAGGTGAGATTGCAGCTGACATGAGAACAACCTGTGCGCTATGCTATAAGTGTGTAATATCTTATATGTTTCCCATATAGGATGGCACTGAGTCCCGGTCGAGCAGCAGTCTGTCTCTAGCACGGGTGCGGCCCAGCCCCATTACGAATGGCACCAGCAAACACTCGTCCACCTCCTCCTCCAGCTCCACCTCTGCCTCCAGTCACACTAAACCCCAGCGCAGTGCCTCCACCTACCACCGCCAGAGGAGGCACAGCGACTTCTGTGAGTCCCTACACCCCTCAGGAATCATTTAGTTTTTCTAAGTTTTCTAGCCTAGATCAGAGGTCTTCACAGGAGATCCATGGTAGTGCTGCTGGGGTCTGCCAATTATAGTTTGACAACTGATGTGTTTAAAAAGTAATTTAAGTATTGACCTTAAGTGTCTCATATAGCTTTTTTGTTAATTATATTGTTTTGTTATTTATTCTGTTTTTGCCATAGCCTTGCTGCTGACATGGTGTAAATAAATAAGTAAATAAATATATATATATTTTTTGTGAAAAACATAAATAATATTGTAATATTAATAACAATTAATAGTAGAACTAATAATAATAATAAATATTGTTGTTAAAATGAATTTATATTAATAATATTTATAATTTACTATTAATATATGCCAACAACATTATTATTATTGTTGTCATATATTAATGCTAAAATACAAATATTACGAATAATTAACAACCATAATTATTACCATTAACAACAACAACACTAATAATAATAATAATAATAATTATTATTATTATTATTATTATTATTATTATTATTATTATTATTATTATTATGTATTTATTAATAATAAAATTAATAATTAATATTAATTGAGATTAGCAATCATTTTTGTTGTATATGCAACAAAAAAAGATTGTTTTTGATGTTTTTTGCATATATTTATTACAGATATTATTAATATCAATTGATATATCAATACTTATTATTACTGAATAATAATAATAATAATGTATTATTATTTAATAATATTATAATAATATATTATTATTATTATTATTATTATAAAATTTTAATAATTAATATTAATTGATATTCGCAATAATAGTTAAAATTACTATTATTATTATTATTATTATTAACAGTAATTATTGTTAATATTAATTTATATTCATAATATTTATATTTTATCATGAGTATGTGCCAACAACAAAAAAGATTATTGTTGTTGATGTTTTTGCATATATTAATTACAAATATTATTAATATCAATTGGTATAACAACCAAAATGATGATGATGATGATGATGATTATTATTATTATTATTTAGCCATTTATTAATAATAAAATGTCATTCATCATTACTCAAAATCATTAATGTAAATTAACATTAGCAATAATAGTTATTAATATTACTAATAAAATTACTATTAGTATTTTTATTGCTATTATTATTATTATTATTATTATTATTGTTTAGGCATTTATTAATAATGAAAGAATAATTATTAATAAAAATTAACATTAGCAATAATAGTTGTTATTAATAATAATTAAATTACTATTAGTATTTTTATTGTTGTTATTATTATTGGAATTTATTAATAATAAAGTAAAGTTTTGGATTGTGGATCATCATTTTAATATAAATATTAACAGAAATAAATATATATTAATATCATATTAATATCAGTTAACTTTATCAATATTATTAATAATAATTATAATTATTATTTATTATTATTATTATTATTATTATTGGCATTTATTAATGATAAAATTCTCATCATATTAATATCAGCTGATATTAACAATGATAATTATTACTGTTAGTAGCAGTAGGATGTATTTCTTCAGGATGGAACATATTAGTTCTATAATTATTAGTATTAGTGTAATTATTGTACAATTAGTTTATAATTATTCATCTTAGTAATAACATTTATTATTATTAACTACAAGTTTATTATTATTATTATTATTATTACCATTATTTAATTGTCTTTAATTTAATGTTTGTCAGGTGGACCATCAGTGCCAGTAACCCACCCCAAGCGCAGCCCCACCAGTACAGGAGAGGGGGATCTAAAAGAGGAGCGTCTGCCCTCAAGGAAGGCCAGCTGCAGTGTGGTGGGCAGTCGTAGCATCCCCCCGTCCAGCCCCATGGTCAGCACAGCCAACAACCCCAACAAAGCGGAGATCCCTGACCGCCGCAAAGACATCAATGCAACAACGGTAAGCAAGCACAGGAAATCATGTACATCCTGTTACAGGAAACATTAATTACAATATTAATTGTTAAGGAGATTGTTCACGATTGTTCACAAATTCTGTCTTAGGTTTGTACACTATAGTCCACATCTTTTAAAACCATATGATAGATTTATGTGAGGAATCAACTAAAACTTAAGATGTAAACCTTGCTTATAGCCATGGTAACCATTTACTTTCATTCTGTGGAAAAGGGAAGCTGGACATTCTGCTATAAATAACTTCTTTTGTGTTCCACAGAAGAAAACAAAATCATGCAAGCTTTGAAAGACAAAGCAAATGATAATGGATTTTTTCATTTTTAGATGTACTATTCCTTTAATAGAGTAGAAAATATAAATCATGCTGATGACAGTTCAAGTGGCGTCCATTAAAATGTTACATAACTTCCCACACACCAAATACATCAATAACAACTTTTCCCCTGGGATAAAATGGCACATGTTCAGTTCACATTTGTTATCGGCGTTCTCTGGTCATAAAGTGATGTTCTCTTAGTTTGCAAACAGCTCGTTCATGAAATGTTCTGGGGAACAAAATGCATGAATTTCTGTGTAAGAAAAGCTTGTTATAGTTAGAGAGCAGCAGTAATGCAATTGAGGTCAAAAGTTTACACGTACCTTGCAGAATCTGCAAAATGTTAATTATTTTACCAAAATAAGAAGGATCATACAAAATGCATGTTATTTTTTATTAAGTACTGACCTGAATAAGATATTTCACATAAAAGACGTTTACATATAGTCCACAAGAGAAAATAGTTGAATTTATAAAAATGAATTTGGTTCTTTATACTGTGTTGTTACCTGAATGATCCACAGGTGTATTTGTGTATTTGAACTCCTTTCAACAATGACTGTATGATTTTGAAATCCATGTTTTCACACTGAGGACAACTGAAGGGTTCATATGCAACTATTACAGAAGGTTCAAACACTCACTGATGCTTCAGAAGTAAACATGATGCATGAAGAGCCGGGGGTGAAAACTTTTGAACAGAATGAAGATGTGTACATTTTTCTTATTTTGTATTTAGTATTGCCCTTCAGAAGCTATAGAAGATACTTACATGTTTCCCAGAAGACAAAATAAGTTACATTTACCCTGATCTTCAAATTCCAAAAGTTTTCACCCCCACCTCTTAATGCATTTTGTTTCCTTCTGAAGCATCAGTGAACGTTTGAATCTTCTATAATAGTTGCATATGAGTGCCTCAGTTGTCCTCAGTGTGAAAAGATGGATCTCAAAATCATATAGTCATTGTTGGAATGGGTTCAAATACACAAAAATGCTGAAAAACCAAAGAATTTATGGTACTTGAAGGATTTTTCTGAAGAGACTTGTGAACAACTATCACTATCACTCGTTCAGGTAACAACACAGTATTAAGAATCAACTGAAGTAAACTTTTGAACAGGGTCATTTTTATAAATTCAACTATTATCTTTTCTTGTGGACTATAAGTAAACATCTTTTATGTGAAATATCTTATTCAGGTCAGTATTAAATACAAAAATAACAGGCATTTTGTATGATCCCTTTTATTTTGGTAAAATAATTAACATTTTGCAAATTCTGCAAGGTGTATGTAAACTTCTGACCTCAACTGTATGTCTGTGTTAAAATCCATCTTCTTGGTTTTCAATACCTGCATTATATTTCTACTTTAGAACAACATCCCTGCCAGTGCCATGACCCGTAGAAACACTTACGTGTGTACGGACCGTACGAGCACCGACAGACACTCCTTACTACAGAATGGGAAAGAGAACAGGTAAAACGTGTCTCTGTATTTTATTTTTGTATATGTGCATTGACGTTTCATAATTGTACACGCTGAAGCTGAAATTTTTTTTGTCTGTGTGCTTGTTTATTGAGATGGATTTGGTCTGTTATGCTTCAGCAGTGGCAGATGGTGACTGCTTAGCTGTCCTTCAATCACCCTCCTCTCTCTCTTTTTCCCTCTCTTCGGGGGAGGCCCAAAGACTGGGTGTCATGTGACTTAAAGAGAGCGAGAGGAGGCACGTGGATTGTCTGGGTCACAAGGCTGCTTGAGTGGTTGACCTAAAGAAGCCTCCTTCCCTTGAGCCCAGCTAGTACAGTACACGTGTCCACACACGCAGAGTCACCGTCACCAGAATGTGACGAATACACAGTAAAATCTGAAATAATTTGTAGAATTTAATACAATGTTTTTTATTGCAAACAGCATTATCAGGGTAATGATTTGAGTACAAACTAAATTGATATTTGATTTTTGACTTTGAAATAATGTAAAAAGTTTAAATAGAATTTGTTAATTTTACTGTTTAAAATTTTAAATCACACACTGAACACACTCAGCCCAGCCAAGCTGTTTCAAACCCCTTCATCACACTCATTTTCTGCCCAGAACTGCTATTAATGACTGCTGTGTTTCCGACCAATGGAAGCTAATATGTGAAACTCTTTTATAGGAAATCCTGTGTGTGTGTGTGTGTAAGCTCCATCAGCGCAGGGTTATTTAGAGCGTTAAGTGAAGTGGCCCGGGGCCAGTGGGCAGACTGAGGCAGCATGTGAGATCAGTTAGATTTATGCCAAAACTGAGCGAGACGGAGGGGACAGAGGGAGTCTGGTGCCAAGAGCTGAACGTCTGCGTTTTGAACCCGTCTGAACTGAGACATTAGTAGTGCCAGTTGCTATGGACAGCATCCCTATTCCTATTGCTCATCAAAAGAAGAGGTGTGCTACTGCTTGTCTAAGCGATTACCAACCAACCTGTTTACCAACCAAATCTGCCAACCACTAGGGCTGGGTATTGACACAAATTTTGCGATTTGATTTCTATTCACAAGCTTGTGATTTGATTTGATTATGATTTTGAAATTATTCGATTTAGAACAGTATGATTTTTAATGCTTTTTAAAGAAGCCTCTTCTGTTCACCAAGCCTGCATTTATTTAATGCAAAATACAGCAAAAACAGTAAAATTTTGAAATGGTTTTATTTAAAATAACAGTTTTCTATTTGAATATATTTTATTCCTGTGATTTCAAAGCTGAATTTTTAGCATCATTACTCCAGTCTCATGATGCTTCAGAAAGCATTGTAATATTCTGATTTGCTGCTAAAAAAACATTTATTATTATTATTATGCTGAAAACAGCTGAGTAGAATTTGTTTAGGTTTCTTTGATGAATAGAAAGTTCAGAAGAACAGCATTTATCCGAAATAATAATCTTTTATAACATTGTAAATGTCTTTGTCATCACTTTTGATCAATTTAAAGCATCCTTGCTAAATAAAAGGATTAATTTTTATAATTTCTTTCCCCCCAAAACAATAAAAACAAAGAAAAAAATGTATACTGTTTTATAATTATACTATTTTACTGTTTTTGCTGTACTTTGGATCACCTGAATGCAGGCTTGGTGAGCAGAAGAGAATTAAAAAAAAACAAAAAAACATTTTGACTGGTAGTGTAAATCAGGTACAGAACAAGGCAAATTTTCTTAAAGGAAAAAAAAAATCTCTCAACTAATGCTAATGCTATAAGATGCTACATTATAATATTGGGGGTTAAAATGAACTGATTTGCATACAAATACTTAAATTACACTCAGTACACTCAAGTTCTTATAATAAAGCTATAATTATAAAGCTATAATTTTTTTTTTTAATCTAAATGGTGTCTGTCATAAAAGCTTAATAGATTTATTCAAATAAAAATATTGAAGAACAGCAAAAAGTATAATGAATATGTTATATGGTGCATATATTTAGCTGACTAACAAGTTTATGGTCACAGAGTATGTTTTTTTTCTGTGGTAAATGTGACGTTACTTGACATTGTTTACATGCTGTTATATTGACGTCTTTCCGTGGTTGAAACACGCGATTGATGATTAAGCGATTACATCAATCTGGATATAGATTTTGTCAAGTTGTGCTCTTTCTTTTGGCATATCTTCGGAGGTTTAATCATGTCTATTTCGTGCTGAAACTGGCAATGTTCATGTGCGCATCGCACTGCCGCTTCTCTTCAACGGAGGCACTACAGTGATCTGTCACCCCTCATTAAATGCTATTTATTGTTTGAATATTGTAATAAAATAGACAGAATTTGAAATCTGAGACTTTATTTTATATCAAAAGTAACAAAGCAGAAAGCTTATTACAATTTATTGTACGATTTATGCCTTCATTAAATGAAAACGGGCTAGACTAATCGATTCTTGGGATTTAAGAATCAATATTGTTTCGTAGAAATGAGAATCGATTAAAATCGAGAAATTAGCAATACCAGTAACATTGTGGGTGTGAGTTGTGAAGCATCAATTTTTTTTCTTGTTCTCCTTTTCTCTTTGTCGTTTGACTTTCTCTTGTGTCCCTGGTTCAGGTTAGTTCAATAAACAGAAAATAAAGTGATTTCTTTCGCTTTCTCCATTCTCTGCGTATCTCTGTCTCCAGCATTTAGATGTGCAGTCGTGTGCAAGCTTTTTTCCGCTAAGGGTTCAGGTTTAATTTGCCTTAAGTGGCGGTTTCTGAGGTGGGAGTAAGAACACAAGAGAGCTCATGCCTCAGTGACTCAGCATCCTGCCTCACATTTACGCTCAACTAAACCCAGCCAGACCTGCCTCTCTGAGCCTCAAGATCTGATATTGGTCTAATCATATCACTACCGAGCTGCTACTGTGTTTCGTTTTGGACTTGTGGCTCATCTCTTGTCTTTTGGATCAAGTTCTGCTACCAAATCAGCTGTATTTAAAACTAGATTTTTGCATTTTTGTAAAACTTGGTAGCATAACGCTAGATTGGTCTGGCTGGATATCATTCCCGTCCATAGCAGTGTGGGACGACTTACACAACTTCAGTTTAAGGGGAATTTAATTTCCTCCCATGTTTTCTTGTCTCTTTCCTCAGCTCCTTGTCGCATCGATTACCTCCAGCCTCCCCGTCCACCCACAGCATCTCCGGGGCCGGGGCCTCCAGCTCCACATCTTCCGAACGTTCTCGATTGACGAGGGGCTCCACCATCCGCAGCACCTTCCACGGAGGCCAGCTCCGGGACCACCGGCCTCCCACCCATGCACCCCCCACCTCACCCACCCTCTCCCATGAAGCCAGTCCTCTGCCACACTCCCGTAGCCGTGCCACCACAAATCTGTTCACTAAGCTGACCTCAAAACTTACCCGCAGGTAAGAAGAAAGCGACGGTTTTATCATGTGAACTGGAAGGATTTTTTCGAAAGTAAACTTTTGAAAATGATAGATCCAAATAAAATCAAGTTATACATCATCAGTTCCAATATATTGTTCCATCTCCTTCCAAATATTTCACCTATTAGACTTAGCATTGTTTTATCTGAGGACATTTAAGGCCTGTTCACACCGGAGAATGCTAACTATAAATATAACTACAATAATAGTTACATTAACATTCGGATTCAGAACGATAACTGTAAACATAACTATAACAAAAACTACATTAGCATCCACACCAATTGACGATAACTAAAAATATAACTATAAAAATAAGTACCATAAATATAAAGATAACTATAAAATAACTATATTGGCGTCTACACCAATGGACAATAACTATAAACACAAATGCCAAGTTCTGTCATGAAACTCTGGATGGCGCTGGCTGATGAGTCCTTATTGCATACTGATGATATTCACAGTGTTAAACTACTCAGCACAAGCTGATTGTTTTATGTTGCATCTGCAGCCAATGTGCTTGTTGCTCTAAATTAAAATAGCTGATTAGCATTCACTAGAGCAGTTTTCAGCGTGTTTTGTTTGCAGAGTTCCTCTGAAACCCTCCACCACCCCAGCTCCACCTGTGTATGTATTGGCAGTTGCAAGTTCCTGTACTTGCTTTGCAGCAGCAATAATCTACAACAATAGCAATAACCAACAGCAGCAGCAATTCAGCAGTGCAGCAGATCTAATAAGACCAAATACATTAACATTGTCATATCCATTACCATGCTAAAATCTTCTAAAAGTTGTCATAAAAGTCCACACCAACAGACACTAAGGGCAAGATTTACTAAACAGGGCAAATTAGCATTAGAGCGCAATTCCATACAAGCACCGATGGGAGGGGAAAATTCTGTGTGAGATTATTTCCATAATGACCAGCACGATCTACCAAGAGCAGCGCAAATTACCACCTGCTTTTAGACATAATGGCAGTAATTGCGCATGCACAGACTTTAGTAAATCATGTTGCATGGTTTATTTTAATACTCTCCTCCCATAAATTTTGCATCTGAAAGGGAAACTACTTCAACTGCATATTCAGTAAAGTCAGGCGCAAAAAAAAAAAAATTCATTAATTAAATAATTTTACACCAAAAGGCGGTTTGCACTGGTGCAAGCTGTTAGTAAACCTGGTCTTATCTCTAATGATCACTATATTAGCACTCACACCAACGGATTATAAATCTAACTATAACAAAACTATATTAGCATTCATCCCAAGATAATGTAAAGATAACTTTAAAAATAACTATAATACCAATGAATGATAGCTATAAACATAACTACAAAAGATTTTGAAATTAACACCCACACCAACGAACAATAACTATAGATATAACTATAAGAATAAATATTTTAGCATCCACTCCAAGAACAATAACTATAAGGAGAAACTATGAAAATAACTGCATTACTGTCCAACCTAAGAACAATAAGTATAAAGAAAACTATATTAGTGTCTACACCAATGGAAGATGACTAGAAACATGACTATAACAATAACTAAATTAATGTCTACAGCAATGGACGATGACTATAAAGATAACTACATTAACGTCCACACCAACAGTCTAATGTCTAACGTCCAGTCTAATGCTGTGTGCACACCAAACGCGAAGCAAATATTCTTATCGCGTTATCACTCTAGATTACTGGTGGGATGTTTTTCATCGTGTAATGCCTTCCTCCATTTTCTGGTACAATCGAACGTGTCAAAGTGGATGTGTCAACGTGTCATGCAAATTTTCCGCTCGAGTTGAAATTTTCCAACTTATGCGGAAGATGCAATATCTATACAGGTGGAGCTGGGGAGGTGGAGGGTGTTAGAGGAACTCTGAAAGCGTGCTGTGAACTGCTCTAGTGAATCCTAACCAACTATTCAAATGTAGAGCAGCAAGCTCATGGGCTGCAAATGCAACGTGAACCAATCAGCATGGTCCGAGTAGTTAACGGTGTGAATATCATCAGTTTGCATTAACGACCCATCAGCCTGCACCAGTATCTATCATCATAGTTATTTTCCACTGGTGTTTATGTTAATATAGTTATCGTTATAGTTTTGTTTATAGTTATCGTTCTTGGGGTGGATCGGGCAATCACGTCAACCAATTTGCATTCGCCCGGTGTAAAATCGCGTCTTTGCATTGTCCACACCAACAGAAGATATCTAAAGTTATAATTACATTAGCGTCCACACCAACAGACGATAACTATAACGATCACTACATTTGCATCTACACTAGCAGAAGATAATTATATTAGCATTCACACCATCAGAAGATAACTATATTAGCATCTACGCCAACAGTAACTATATAAACTAAATTTGTGTCCATACAAACAGCCAATAACATTCTATTAATCTTTGAGGTGGATTCTGATTGGCTGTGAGAGTTTTCATTGTTCATCACCTTGAAAAAAATATTCTGAAAGTGTTTCTAAAGAAGTAGTTTCTCTACGTCTCCCTATTCTCTCTGAATTTGAAGAAAATGGTATAGTTGTAGTTATTATTATAGTGATCATCTCTGATGTGAACAGCCCATTAGCTGCATAATATCAAAATGACACAGGCTCCACTGCAGGAGCCAATCAGTTTACAAAGTCATCTTTCATTTGGTTAGGTGCCCATTGTCCCGTAGAATCTGGGGAGGTAATGGAGTTAGATATGGGAGCTTTTGGAGTCCGTAATGTAATTGAGATGTTCAGTAGCATGTAGGAACGCTGATGGGGTGCTTTGCTCTTCAGCATCCTCAGTGAAATTGTTTATGTGCCTCTCTGGGCTGAAAGCCAGAAAGACAGACTTTTGCAAGGATACGCAACTAGAAGCTCTTTATTAGATTAGAGCAACACTTCCATCTCTTAAAAGAAACTTCCCGATTAGATTAACCTATCTAGGGTGACATCCAATGGACAAAGTCCTTTTTCCGCATAAGTTTGCATATGTACTCTCTGCATTAACTCTTCCTCAAGCCTCCTCTGTTATTAACCGACAGCTTCAGGCACCTGCTCCCCCTCGTGTCCCTCTATCTCTTGGTCTTGGCTATTGTTGGGTGCTCAGTGTTTCTGTTTTGTTTATTTGTTTCTTTGCCTTTTTTTCCTTGCTGCAATCTTATTTCTCTCTCGATCTTCCTGTTCCCCTCCTTCTTTCTGTCTACCTTCACTGTCCTTTTTCCTTCCCTTCATCAACTCTCAGGGTCAATCTTGACCCCTCTAAGCGCCAGAGCTCAAACAAGTCAGTCTCGGGCTGCACTCTGCCACAGGGATCAAAAACAGTTAGTAAGTTTTCTTCCTGTTTGTGGCCTTTTTCCATCTCTCAGTCTGTCAAAATACTCACAGTCTCACCGCTCTCTTTGGCACCTTTGTTGGCGCTGGGTGTCAGAGCACCTCCTTGAGCTTGTACACATATTATATAGTTGAATTTTGAATGGATAATTTGCCCAAAAATGTCAATTTTTGGATAGTCATCATACTCACCCTCATGTCATTCCAAACCTGTATGGTTTTCTTTATTCTGGAATATGTGAGATGTATTCCAAGCTCCAAAAAGCACATATCATATGACACGTATGCCCGTAAACTTTTGTGAGCTAAAAGGATGATAATCGCTAATATATGCTTCCGCCATCAGTCTGCATTATTTAAAGGGATAGTTCACCCAAAAATGAAAATTCTGACATTAATTACACCCTCATGTTGTTCCAAATCCGTAAGACCTTGGTTCATCTTCAGAACACAAATTAAGATATTTTTTAATGAAATCTGAGAGCTTTCTGACCCTATATAGACAGCAACACAACTGACACATTCAAGACCCAGAAAGGAAGTAAGAACATCGTTAAAATAATCCATGTGACAGCAGTGGTTCAATTTTTTGAAGCAACGAGAACACTTTCTATTCACAAAGAAAACAAAAATAACAACTTCATTCAACAATTTCTTCTCTTCCGCGCCGTGAGTAATTAATGACAGAATTTCATTTTTGGGTGAACTATCCCTTTAACTTATTTTTTGAATAATCAGGTTTAAAAAAATTCCTGATTTAAAAAAAACTGCATTTCCCATGATTCTGCAAAGAAATCTCCACTAGTCAGGGAATCTCTGCAAATCGCACCAAAAGAATTCTTTAGCATCCGCACGCTCCCATGAAGCACTGCAAATGACATAATTGTGAACCTGGACCACCAATAATAAGGGTCATTTTTTTAAATGTTTAGAATAAATTAGCTTTCCATTGATGTATGGTTCGTTAGGATAGGTCAATATTTGGCCGAGATATAACTACTTAAAAATCTGGAATCTGAGGGTGCAAAAAAGTCTAAATATTGAGCATATCGCCTTTAATTGTCCAGTTGAAGTTCTTATCAATGCATATTACTAATCACAAAATAAGTTTTTATATATTTACGGTAGGAAGTTTACAAAATATCTTCACGGAACATGATCTTTACTTGATGTTTTTTGGCATAAAAGAAAAATCAGTTATTTTGCACCATAAAATGTATTGATGGCTATTGCTACAAATATACCCGTGCTACTTATGACTGGTTTTGTGATCCAGGGTCACAATTGTCAATCTCTGTAAGTACTCACATTTTATACCTTTGAAAAAGTGGAAGGGAACAGTTAATGCTCTATGTTAAATCTTTTGTGTGAAATCACACAATAGCTTAAGGCTTGATACGCTGAAAATCTTCCTCTTTGCTGTGACTCTTAAATAATTTCAAATATGGTACATTAAGACGTTCCATGCAAGGTCTTGTCACAACGTATGCGAATTAAGTAACTTTTTTTTTTTTAGAGTAACAGCAAAGATGACGACTCGCATACAAGTCATATGGACTGATTTCACAGGTCTTTATTTATCATTTCCACAACATGACAGTCCAAATTGCGTATTATGCAAAATATTTTTGCTTGTGATAAGAAGAAAAGCATTATGTTGGAAACAACATGAGGGTGAGTGACGATTTCAGTTTAGACTATTTTGATTATTGTTCATGTATTTTGTAAAACTAAATTTCTGATGTTTTAACATTTGATTGATGCTCAAGGGGTCTTTTACACCAGCACCATCCATGTATAACTTTTTTAATGCACTCATTCATGCATTTCTCTCACCTTTTACTCATTCACAGGAATGGCACTTAGCATGGTCTGAGGAATACCTGATAAATGTGCCTTTATCAGGTTTCTAGTGATTGACTTGACACGATTAGAAAATGCAGTAGCAGCCATTTAAAACAATTTTATCTGGACTTTCCTATCACAAAAGCCTAATTTCCAACAAGGCCCAGCTGAGCAGGGGCTTCCTCCCTTCACTTTAAACCCAGATTAGTTATATAAAATGTATTTCATCCTTCATGCCAAATCCTACTCACCGTTGGCCAAGCTCATTCGCCTCCCCTGCTTACCACATAATTTTTCTGTCCAGATATGGTTTATTTACATCCAACCGAAACCCCTCCATTTTCACTGTAGCGTTTGAGGAAGAGGCCCATGTACTGTCCCTTTAAGAGGGAATCCACTGGCCACCTCATTTGCTACATCATGTGAATGGAAAGTTTCACAAGCGCTCATAAAAGCATTGTTGAATCGTAGCGCCCTCATGTGGACATCAGCCAACTAGCACTTTCTTTGTTTACAGCTATATTAATAACTACTAATATTGTTCTAACGTCATGTAGAATAGCAGATTAATAAACTATAACCAGGCACGCAAGAAATGAATTTTTATTTAGATAATGTTATTAAAGATACAATTGTGAATGTTTCTTTAATTGAATGTGTGGTTACCAAAAAAAACAAAAACATAATATATTAAATACATAATCCTACCCTGTAAATCCATCACTGTCGTCACTTTCTTTTGTTGTCAGTGGTGATTTTTGTGGACTGCTGAAGGTGACGTCAATGTAACAGTGCAAGTCTGTGGTGTTAGATGTGAACTCTTGCGATTGGTTGTTTGTGGAGGGCGGGATGAAGGTTAATTGCCGCTCTGTTGGCTGGTTGATTCCTAACATGAACCTTTGTCTTCTTCTTGAGGGTCACAGACGAACCTGAGAGAGTCTGCAGATCTCCGGTCACAAGGTGAGTGTTTGCATATTCGTTTTAATACACAAAAATGACTGAGGAAGTAACATAAACCGTCCATCCTCCAATTCTGGATCAACTTCTTCATTGCAGAAAACAAGCAAACAGCTCAAACAGAAGAAAGACAGAAAATAGGTAGAGGAAAATAAAGAATAATAGCATGAAACGATCATCTAGGTCTAGAAAGAAAGAGAAACTTCTTCACGTATGATTTTAACTCTCTGTCACTTCTTCTTAGCTACAGATACAACTACAAAAAGTCAGGCTAAAAAATACAGGTAATTTCTAGCATGTGATCCGTGCCATGGCAGATCAGATTGATCAGAATGTGACTGCATTTTGTTAATTAAATAGAACTGTGTACTGTGTGCATCAAAACTAGCTTAGATGTATGTAGATTTTGTTTAGATCCGTACTTGTCCTTCCCTTTACCTTTTCCATGTTCACTGACACTGGTTGGCTGTTGCATTGGAAAAGTCACATTTCTTTTTTTGTTAACATGGATGTTTGAATGACATTTTTTAATTATTAATCTCAATACACATTATTGTTAAAAGCTGCCAAGTGTATGTACTTTGAATGCAGTTTACATTCGGTTGAGATTTACATGTAGGAATAATGTATGTAGTGCATGACAGGTGGTGAATGGCTCCACAGGAATCTGTTTTGAGTTATGTTAATTTCAGCATAAACATACAGTAGTGCTCTACCAAATATTCTTTGCTTGATTATTGTTATATTTTATCCCTATATTTGAATGTGCCCATTAATTTAAGTATGAATGCTTTTATACACTACTGTTCAAAGGTTTGGGGTCAGTAAGATTTTTATTAAAAGAAAGAAAGAAAGTAATACTTTTGTTCAGCAAGGCTGCATAAATTGATGAAAAGTCACTGTAAAGACATTTATAATGTCTTTAAATTGAAATGTGCTTTTTTGAATTTTATATTCAATATAAATTCATATTATATTCACGTGACATTGAAAACTGAAGTAATGGCTGCTGAAAATTCAGCTTTGCCATCTCAAGAATAAATTATATTTTAAAATGTATTAAAATAGAAAACTGATTTTTTAAATTGTAATAATATTTCAAAATATTACTATATTCTTGATCAAATCAATGCAGCCTTGGTGAGACTTAATTCAAAAACATTAAAATAAATAAATAATAAACCCTAAACTTTTAAATGGCAGTGTATTTTCTGACATTTTATAAAAAATTAATGGCATTCACATTTTACTCAGGACTTCCGAAATGTTCTACAGCTTTTTTTTCCTGATAGTCACACTGAATTCAAATAATGTTCAGAATGTAAGTGTTTTTGAAAATGGTTTTATTATCCTGAAGAACTCCAGTGTCTCCTGACAGGTAACAGGTTTTAGTGTTTATCTGAACATTTTCTCTCTTTTTTGATTGTAGAAGTTCAGACTTTTTTTAGGATGTTTATTTTAAACTATTTAGTTATGATTTTGTTAGTAACACCTTACCAGAAGGTTCAGTTAACATTACTTAACACATTAAGGCATTTATTAATCTAGATTAATGTTGATTTCTTCTCATACAGTTTTAGTTTAAAACAATTAACATGAATTATAAACGAACAATAGTGTTAAAGGATAAGTTCACTTCCAGAATTAAAATTTCCTCATAGTTCCTCAAGGTTTTGAATAAAACATTCCTGGAAATTTTCCATATAGTGGACTTCAGTGGGGATCAACGGTCCAAATTGCAGTTTCAGTGCAGCTTCAAAGGGCTCTACACAATCCCAGCCAAGGAATAAGGGTCTTATCTAGTGAAACGATAAGTCATTTTCTAAAAAAAATGTAAGAATTATATATTTTTTAACAACAAATGCTCATCTTGCACTAGCTCGACCTCACGCATTACTTAGTCGAGTTGGAAAGGTCACACATGACGTAGGCGGAAGTACCGACCCAGTGTTTACAAACCGAACATGCAAAGAAAGTCAAACGGCCTTTACAAAAAAACGTAAAACAACAATATTGGACGATTACATAGTCGAAGAATAATGCGTGAAGTTGCGGACGCGTATTGCAGAGCTAGTGCAAGACGAGCGTTTGAGGTTAAAAAATATATAAATTGTCAGTTTCGCTAGATAAGCCCCTTATTCCTCAGCTGGGATCGTGTAGAGCTCTTTGAAGCTGCACTGAAACTGGAATTTGGACCGTTGATCCCCACTGAATTAATTTCTTTTGAACATCTTGGATGTGAGATCATGGCGATGAGTAAATTATCAGGGAATTTTTATTCTTGAAGTGAGCTAGTTCTGTGATATTGATTAAAAAATGTAAAAAAAAAAATTTAGTTGATGTTACCCAGTGCTCTACCTAATATAAACAAATGGAACCTTACTATAAAGTGTTACCTTTTTTATTTACTGATGATCAGTTTAGTTAAATAATGTGAAGTTTGGATTTTTGCTTTTACATATTTCTAATATATTTCTCTTTTGTCCCCCCTCTCCACCTCCCATCCGCTCATTCATGTCACCGCCCATCACCCATTTCTCCCCCATTTCACCTCCTCCTCCCTCCACAGTCGCTATCTATCTGGGTATCAAAAAGCGACAGAGCCCCGGACCCCCCGATGCGGCTGGGATGTGAGGGTGCGGAGCCCGCGGGACCCGGCCGAGGTGGTTCTGGCTCTGCGGGAGGCGGCGCAGGGCTGCGGTTGCCAGGTCCACCAGGCCGGGCCCTTCCTCCTCTCCTGCACCCACGGAGCCGCCGGCTCCCGCGTTGCCTTCGAAGCGGAGGTGTGCCAGCTGCCCAACGGCCCCGCCGAGACCAGCGGTGTTCGATTCAAGCGCCTGTGGGGGGCGCCGCTTGCCTTTCGGGACATCGCCACCAAAGTGTCCAAAGAACTGGAACTCTGAGGGCAACAGGGGGTGGAGGGCAGGGACAAAAGCACGGGACAGAAAGATGGTATGAGTGGACGTAGCCCTGCCCACACCCCCGCCCCCTCTAAGCCTACAAAGACTGGCACACATACATTGAGAACTGGGCACCCGCTCACAAAAAAGCCCTGCTGAAGGAACTCCCTTTACCAGGCCTGATTTTACCTGGTATCTTAGCCATGTTGTTTTTTAAAACCCATTTTTTTTGTCACGTGTTCACTCTGTACATTGTCATTCCTTTTTAACTGCTGCTATTTAACTCATTTTTTGATTTCTATTCTTCCGGCGTGAAGAGTACGTTTTATTTTACCCTCGTTTAAGTAACCACATTCACAAAAAAACGTGTGAAAGCCACACCATTTTGAACCGTAGACAACACGCGGAGCCGCTGACAATGCAAATGTGCTGAAAGTGATAGCATTTTCTTCTCAGTTTTTAAAAATCTTGTTGGTTGTCTAATTTGCGATTGATGCAGGTTGAGTAGGTGATGTCTGCTTTCCTGAGCCTCCTTGTTTTTAGATTCGTCATATTACATGGTCACACCGTAGCACTTTAGGGCTGAGTGAGCAACATCACCTGTTTAAAAGCAGTTCTCCCTTCAAATGGTGCAATTTATCCCCTTGAGCCAAGTCGAGACACAATGCTCTTTGTGTTGCTATTGTATGTTACGCTAAAAAAAAACCTCTGTTATCTTGCCGGAAGTGCACTCTGCTGAATGGCCACAAACAGACTGTTGACTTTGTTTATCTCTGATTTGACGTAGTAAGTCCTCATCGTCAAGATTGGATTATGTCTGAGCTGTGCAATGTGAGAAAATGCAAGAATGATTAATACACCATCTGTCTGAAATCCAGTGATTTGTCTGTTTATTTTGTTCTGTTCAAAATATAACATATTTATTTAATGGAGGTTTTAAAGAATTATAGTGGGAATATATAAGAACTACATAATAACAGAGATTTTTTCAAAAGCCAAATCATACAAATCATACTCATTTGGTAGCTCTCAATCAAATATGCAGAGTAGGGCCCTATGACATTTTTATTTATTTTTCTGGACTCCTTTTTAATGGTTAATTTAACTTTTATTAATCAAAAAGCATGTCTAATTAATAAAGATCATGAAACTTATACAAAATTAACATCAATGTATCAAACATTCTACAAAAATTACATTTAGTGCCCATGAAATATTTTATTTTTTTCTCACCTTTTATTTAGTGCTTATCAAACGATTAATCACAATTAATCAAATCCAAAATAAAGGTTTTGTTTACATAATATATGTGTGCGTACTAAATACACACATATGTATACATTGTTTATATATTAAATATATTTATATATAATATAAATTATATTAATATAAATATATACATGTAAATACATGTAATTATTTTCTAAATATATACTGTATGTGTGTGTATTTATATATACATAATAAATATACATAGTATACTGGCATATATTATATAAACAAACTTTTATTTTGTATGCCATTAACCACGATGAATCGTTTGACAGCACTAGTTTTATTGTTTTAGCATGTCTAATTATTTGAATGCATTAAAATAATTTAATTTATTCTAATGTATTCTTAAAATGGCCGTATGATTGTTTTTTTTTTATTTTGTTTTTTGTTTTTTAGAAATTCTGTGTTGTGTATTTAAATTTTTCTGATTATCAAATGAAGGCATAAAACAGTTTCATTTATATTTTAATTAATGAAATTTAAACAAACTTGTATTACTTTAAAACATTAAAGTGTGATTATTCCTTGAAAAAATAAAGTTTTAACAATTTTAGTAGTAGGAATAGTTGTAGTAGCATTATATACATTCTACTGAACAACAGTAATAGCCTATTTCTGGCACTTTTATTTTGACGGGTTGCCGTGAATACCTTTACATTTCTGTGTGTATATGATATGAGGCTTGTTGTACTCAAATGACACGGTAAAATGCTCATTTTCGGAGATGCTTTTAGTGTATTTATGTCCTCATTTAGTGAGACGGCAGACGCCATTATGTGTAGTAAAGGAAACCGCGCGTCTGCGCTAATCATTCACAAAGAGACAGAACATGCAGAATTCATATTTAAATAGTGTTTTTGCGGCTTAATATTCACAGACACTAGTCCATAACGCGATTTGATCTAAGTGTAATGACCTACATTCGATTAATTCATTCAAACTTTGACTTACTCCGTTACATTTCGCGTTATATAGTAAATTCAATTTTTATGACTGGATTCCGAGATTCCGTCCAAGTTTTCCGCATTGCGGAAATCATAGCGCCCTTCCAGAGTAGGTATGTATGAATGAAGGTAAGCTATGTTTGGATTAGTGTATGTGTTTTTCAAATCACACTTTACAGTTTGCTCTCAGATCTTTTTCTAAGCCTGTTAGTCATTGAAGGAAATACCTAAAACATATTTGCCTTTGTACCAGCAATTTCTATTCATTTATTGCATTTCAGGTTGAAATATATTGTGTAAAATTCTAACTTTTTATAACTCATACAAATGTGATCTGAATGTGATAAGTGAAAGAAATTAAAAATCGTACTTGAACTATGACTTTCGGGTCAGCTCACCTGATTGTATTAATGAAAGTGTCAATTATGTATTGATGTTAAGCTTTGAGAATTCTGAATGGATCCTCCACAGTTGTGTACATTAAGTACATATTAAGTTTTCAGCTGTGTCTGGACATACAAATCAAGACTTGTCAAGAATATAAAGGCTTAAAACACAGGTCGATTGTTACATGGGGCCGTTTATTAACTTTGTACAACCAAAAAAAAGTTTAGGTGAATACAACATAGCTAGGCTTTTCTAGCTATGTGGAGGTTTGATCCCAGGATGTTACAGGAGAAACAGGAAGATAAGAAGGAAAAGTGCAGGAAAAAGAAGACAACAGGAAAGAAAGGAAAGAGGAAAAAAGTAGGAAAAAAGGGAGCAGGGTGGAGTGTCTCTTGGAAAAGTCAAGATGGCATGACTGCATGAAAGAACAAATAAAAAAAGAAAAGCACTTTTGCCACTTTACTTCTGGGCAGGGATCATGTCATCAATGGACTCGCCCTTCTCCAGTTTCTTTTCCATTTCAATCATGAGCTTCACACCATCAACCACCAGCTGCACCTGCTGCACCTCGGAGGAGCCCAGACGGTCAGCGTTGGAGATGTCGAACACACCACCGACAGAGGCAGTGTCCACACCACCTGCACAATAGAAGTACAAAGAGTCTCTCAAAATGATGATCAGAGTGCGACTCTCCGTCATTTTATACATTTAGCGATTTCAAGCCCACCTGTGCCACGCTTCTGAAGACGCAGTCTGGTCAGGATCTCCTCAAATTTGGCATGTGTGCTGAGTTTAGGCAGCTTGACGTGCACACCACCGCGCAGGCCGGTACCCAAGTTAGAGGGGCAGGTCAGGATGAAACCAAGATGCTCGTTCCACATGAAACCGTGGTTGTGCTTCTTGAAGATTTCCTCAATCTGCAAGATACAACAAGGAGTCAGGACTTTGGTTGCTTATCTTCGCATTAGATGACCAAAAGATTTAAAGTACAGCATGATTAGGTAGTAAGTAATGAGGTTTACCTTCTGCAGGCCAACACAGAACCTCCTGAAGACCTCCTTCATGTTGCCGCCCAGCTGCATGGAGATGACACGCAGGTGATCTTCCTCGTTCACCCAGACCAGGAAGGTCTTGTTGTCGTTGTGCCAGATGCCTCTACCGTCAGGCCAGTCGCGAGCCATGCCAGCAGCCAACAGCAGGGGGGACACAGGCTTGTCAAACAGGAAGTGGTCAGCAATGAGCTGCTCCTGCTCCTTGTCAGTCATGTCCTTCAGAGGGTAGTACTTGCCCTTGAACTCGCCATCCAGGCTGTTCAGAGCTGCGAGAGGAACGTCAGTCAGACCATGCATGTTGCTTTGGACATAACGGATATAACGTTAACAAGACTCACCCTCAATGGACAGCTTCTCCACAGCTCTACGCTCACCACGGCTGTTGTGGGGAGGCAGAGTGAATCCCTTGATGCTACGTCCGGTACGCACGCGGCTGCTCAGAACGTAGTTGGGGTCAAGGTCATCACCACCCTGCACAGAGGTAAAGATCAGCTGCAGTAGAGTAAAACAACAGGGTAATGTAAAGAACTTTAGCGTACCTTCAGGTTCTCCCAGTTCAGATCAGTGCTGTGCTTATCGGTGGGCTTGTAGCCACCGTGACGGTCAGAAATGACGGTGTCGAACATATCCTTGAAGACTTCGTAGGACTCCTCATCACCAGCCACGCAGCCGACGGTCATGATGAAGGGATGGCCTTAAATTGGGATCAAAAGGTAGTGCTTTATATATCTTCTAGAACAAGGGTACCCTCGAGGGCCGATGTCCTGCCTTAACACACCTGCCTGGTTTCTAGCATGCCTAATAAGAGCTTGATTAGCTGGTTCAGGTGTGTCTAATTGGGGTTGGAGCTAAACTCTGCAGGACACCGGCCCTCCAGGACCAAGTTTGGGCACTCCTATTCTAGAACAACTAAAACATTGCTTGTGGTATCTTGAGAGATGGGCTGCTATGGGGAAATGCATTCAAACATGTTCTACCTACCAGGGTTGTCCACACCGGTCTGGATGCAGTCATCCAGGGTGAATCCACTGGGGGTGGACTTGCCCCTGAGTTTGTTGTAGATGTCCTTGCTCAGGACCTTGGCCATGTGGTTGTTGTGCTGGGAGAGGTCAGGGTACTCCTCCTCCAGAGCGAACTTCATCTTGTAATCGTTGTGGCAGTTCTTAGTCATGATTGCACTTTTCCGGCGATCTGCTGATAGACAAGTAGTTAGGTAAGTTGGCAAGTAATTACAATGTGCTTTGGAGACTTAGATGAGTCTGCAAATCTTGTCTGCAGTGCTGTTGGACAACCAGGAACATTGTCCCAGGTCTACTAAGGTGGAGCTTGCTTAGTCATTAGACCCAGGAAACAAGGGGAACCAGCGTCCCTCATCGCTGACATTGAAACAGAGAGTTATCAACTACTACCCATTTGCGTTCGGTCAAGGATAAGCATCGCAAGTTTCCAGAATAAGGTGCCAACAGTTGCAGACAAGAATAATGCGTGTCCCAAGTAAACTTCAGTCTCCTAGTAACAAAATATGGTGCTATGCCTAACCAGCACCTCATATTTCTACACAGAGTGGTGGTTGAATAGCTCGCATGCTTATATGCATCAGACAGCAGGTGATATTTTTAGCATGGTTGCCAAACTCACTCCCGTCACTCAAAGCAGATAGCACATTCACCTCTCTAATTTCTGCTAGGGGTGGAGCATGCACACTCGCCCCATAATTGGTATTACACCCACGTCGATTTAGCTTTTGCAAAACGCTTACAGTTTAAGAGTGATAGATCGATCTAATCTATTGTCTACATATTCACAGCTTTTGCATACAGTTGCATACAATAGAATGCAATATCTGAAGTATAATAAATAGACTGTTATTTCCCCCAGATGACCTTGCACCGAATTACAGCAGGCATAGACAGCAAATCTACTCCAGACTGCTCTCTTGTTAGCTTTTCAATGCATTATGACTCTTTGAAGCTTATCAGGCAAGGACAAGCCTTCTACGTCATGAGCAAAGCAACTTTAAAAATATGAAACTGAGCATTTCTAATACTCCAACAATCAAGAGAGTAATTCCAGAAGAATCCAGATATTGTGCATCAGGGATCCAGTCATTAACACCAATGAAGTTTGATTAATTTGTATGGGGAAATACTTTGGATCAACCACACATGTTTGATGAAGTACCCCTTATTCCCTCCCTTGTAAAATCTCTGAGTTTACCTGTACGGGAGAAAAGGTAACAGTCCTTGGGATCAGATCCTGTTCACCAAGCCAATGTAGGGGTTGCCCAACTTTGCAAGATGTCAGACCTTGGTTTATATACTTCGATGTTTGCTGCCCATTGGTTGCCCGGCTCATGCATGCTTGAACCTCATTGGACAGCTGCAGTCCTTGATAGGGGTTTCAGCTTCTAAAAGGAAAGAAGCCACATCACAACACCCGAGACGGGGAGACAGCTGTCCCAACCCCCTCACAGTGGCCTGTTCTCTCTCTTGCTCAGTTATGAAATAACTCAAAGACACTGCAGAAGCACAAAGAAAATTCATTCTGTCATTTTAAGAACTATAATGCATTCAGTTATTAATTGTATAGTACTATTGTGTTGAGTCCTAAACTGTCTTTGCTACTTTATCCATTTGAAGGGAAAATCATGAAAAAGGACTACAACCAGGAAATAGAGTTAAAATTGCCTTTTATATCTCATCTGCAGCTTTTATGCTAAAACATATTGTTTACTTATTAAATAGCATACATTAATGACTGTTCTCACTAAGGTAGTAGTTGGCTCGATATGCATCCATGTCTTGTAAGATATACTTTGCGTAAGAGAAGGCATCATGTGTCCCTTGAGGTAAAGACAGTCCGTACTGTACCCAGTAGTGTTCTCAGTGTCCAGTTAGTGAGCTTAAAACCATTGCATGCAAATATGACATATTTTTGTTAATTATAACTGAGAGAATGTGCATACATGACACTTTTGATTGGTTTTCAAAAGAATGGATTTATGTCTCGTTTGATCTTATCTCATGTCAAAAATGTACCTGTCGGAACGTTTTCGCAAGGTGCGAAATATTTACCAAATTAGTACATTTCGCTGCAGTTTCCAACAAAAATGAACACTAGAGGCGGTAAAACAATGAGCGCCTGTAATCGTTTTCATACACAGTTATGATTTCAGCTCCGGACGTAACAAGCTTGCTTGCCGAATTGGACTTGGGTACATGTCCTGTGAAAAACATGACTCACGATAAAAGATGAGAGATTGAAAAACAAGCCAAAACGGCATGTTTGCGATTGCATTTTTACATCACATTCACTTTTGTTCATACTATCAGGTAGGTTTAGGTGTAGTGCAGATGGTACGTTATTTTAAAACATCACAGAGCATTAGAGTTATAGCGCCACTCAACGGACATTTCAAGTCCGAACTGCGGCGACATACAAAACCATTACATAAAACGTACCATATGTACGTTCATCTGTTCTAAGGGGAAAAACTGAACACTCTTTTAGCACCACTCAGTGACACTCGGACATTTCACATCGAATATGTCACGAAATGAAGTACGTATTTCACATCTTGCGAAAACATTTCCACAGGTACGTTTTCATAATGATATCAGCTTGCATTTGACATGATGCTATGATGCCTTAGCAGCCAATTTGAAACCATAAATAATACAAATTCTTCATCGCAGCTGCCTGTCGGTCTTGGAACTATGCCAAAAATTTTGGACATCCATAAGCATGACTAACTACTTTTTTTTTTTACCTATTTCATTCAACCCTACATTCCCAAGGAAATGCACTGGAGTTTTCTTTTGAATAAGTCAAACTCAAGTGGCCTCCATTTGTTCATTAGTGTTCCCTCCCTGGGAAATGCTTCAAGAGCACATGACTGAGCATGTGACAGGTGGGTGGAATATTCAGGAACCCTGTAGAGAAAAAAAAACCCATAACATTAATGAAGGGATAGGTTTGTGTAACTGTGTGTACAGTACTGAAAGAAGGAAGAGGACAACTCAACCATGCCCCTTACTCTATATTAATACCTAGGGTAAAGTTTCACAGTTACACCCTAAGTGTCCCAACGTGACAACCTTAGTTTAACCATTATCCCTATCCTGCTAATGTGCCAGACCCTTGACAGATCCCATTTGTATCTAAACACTGATGTGATCTAAACTTCTATTTTTTACCTCAGGATTACTTGATATGAAAATAAGTACAAAGAAAGGTCAAAATGTTGTATCAAAGTCCTATTTTGCTGATGCTGATTAAAAAACACTTTGTCTTTGTCTGTTATTTTGCAGGAGAGTCTTTGCATTTGGTGGAGAAGTCAAGGGCTAAAAGTGGAAAGGAAAAAACTCAAGCTCACAGTCTGCTCCAAAATTAGCAGCCACGCATCCAACACCATAGCATGCCTAGCAGTGAGAGAGGACAGCCACGTATCAGCGTTACCAATGGAGAGCAGGCATAATGGGGTGTGTGGGGGTCCCCATGAACAGAGAAAACCCCTTATCTTATAACAGCATACACATATGTCTTTTAGGAAATAATGGGTAGGGGGTCGTTGCAGAATCGACATACAGAGTATCACGTCTACATGCACTGTAATTTGATGTAGAGAACCTTCTAAACATTAGATCCAGGGTTGTCTACAGCTGTTTGGACAGAAGGTATGTAGAGGGGTTGCAATGGTACCTTCTTTGGACCCCATGGGGAGGGCATGACCTCTGAAAGCTCAGTGTCAAATGTACAGCCAACAAGCTCGAATTGGTTTTGAGAGCAATTATTCTTTTATCTCTGACTGTAAAAGATAATGAACCTCATGGATAAAAAATGCCTCGCAAATGAGAATTTTACTTTAGGTTGTTGCACTTGTCTGCACATTGTTATATAACTCAACAGTCAGCTGAGTACCTTGAGATATATTTAGCCGAATGTGTATGATGGTCTCCTGCTATCCGATTGCTCAGGATTGTACGATGCACATGCTTTCAAACCAATTTACATGTGACAAAAGTATTTAGATTGTGTTTGGCCTCCACTTCAGGTTTTAAAAGTTAACCGAATAACCTAGCCAACTCACCATTCAAATTAGTAGTCAGCAAGTCAAGCTGCTGGGGCCCAGGCAGATGAAACAAGAGATGTAATTGAGCTACAGTCAGAAGACAGCCAGTTTATTTCATTTGATCTTACATAAGAGGCAGAGGTGGGACGTGTCCCATGACCCCATGACAAAAGTGATTACTTTTTATTTTAGCGAATGTAAAATTAATTAGCATAAAAAGTTTAAAAAGATATACCCTAAAATGGTGATTTTAGCCTGTCTTTCCTCAGAAGGTTTGACCTTTATTAATGAACAACAATTAAACAATTAAAATCATGGAACAATGTCACAATTTTGAAAGAGTTTCTTGAAATATTAAATGTGTTGTAATAAAATATATATATATTTTTTAGACATTTTGCCTTTATTATGACAGGACAGATTAGAAGTGACAGGAAGCGAAGTGGGAGAGAGAGATGGGGGCGGGATCAGGAAAGGTCCTGAAGTCGGGATTCGAACATGGGATGCCCGGAGTGCAATGACGCTTGTATGTGGGCGCGCTGCCCACAAGGCTATCGGCGCAGACAATAAAATATTTTTAATCATTATATAAATTTAATTACCAGATGAATAATATCTGTTTTCCACCCTTTTGCCACATTTTTTCCCGTTTTGGATCCATGGCTGTGCACCATTTTCCTGATACCACCGGGGTGGCGGTTGCACTGATGGCTTAGGCCCGTCATCGCTGCTTGCAGCTCTATTTTCATTTAGTCTTACATAAGAAGCAGAGGTGGGATGTGTCCCATGACCCCGTGACAAAAGTGTGGGACTGATGCTGATGTGTGACCTTTGTATATTTCACTTTATGCAAATAGGGTGTGTTTATGTTTTTATTTTAGTGAACATAAAATGAATCTAGCATAAAAAGTTTTAAAAGATGTACCCAAAAATGGTGATTTTAGCCTGTCTTTCCTCAGCAACAATGTCATAAGTTTGATTTGAGTTTTTTGAAATATTAAATTTGTTGTAATAAAATATTTTTTAATCATTCTTTAAATTTAATTACCAAATGAATAATATTACCTGTTTTCCACCCTGTTGCCACATTTTCCCCATTTTGGATCCATGGTATGAAGACAAATAACTATTTATATCAATTTATACAGTTATTATCAGTTTATACAGGGTTTGTAGTGTTGACTGGATTCATCAAGCTCAACCATTCAACCCTGTTACCCAAAAGAAAAAAATAAATATAAAATAAATATATATATATATATATATATATATACAGGGGTTGGACAATGAAACTGAAACACCTGGTTTTAGATCACAATTAGTATGATATTGGGCCTCCTTTTGCAGCCAATACAACATCATTTCATCGTGGGAGTGACAAATACAAGTCCTGCAAAGCAGCCAGAGGGATTTTGAGCCATTTTCCTCTTGCAGAACAGTGGCCAGGTCACTATGTGATGCTGATGTGGGAAAACGTTTCCTGACTCACTCCTCCAAAACACCCCAAAGTGGCTCAATAATATTCAGATCTGGTGACTATGCAGGCCATGGGAGATGTTCAACTTAATTTTCATGTTCATTAAACCAGTCTGTCACCAGTCTTGCTGTGTGTATTGGTGCATTATTATCCTGATACAGAGCACTACCTTCAAGGTACAATGTTTGAGCCATTGGGTGCACATAATGAAACTTTACACTCTGCTCTAACTGGTGTAATGTACAGTAAGTGAAGATTGGGCACCAGACAGCGCAAATATAGCCATGAAACCTCCAATACTATATTGGCGAGTGTTTCAGTTTCATTGTCCAACCCCTGTATATATATATATTTAAAGAAAAAATATCAAAGAAATAATTTTCTTGTTTTATAATTTTTCTTTATTATTAATAATAACTTTGTCTATTAAAATTTGGCCCCAAGCTAGCTAGAAACAGCTTAATTTAGGGTAAATGTGCAACTCTGTTATCATTCTACTTTTCCGTTTTTTATTTTATAAAAAACTATAATCAAAATTCATTTACGCATGTCAAATGTAAATATGATGCCCAACATGTGGTGTGTTTTTTAGTGCTGCAGTGCATGTCTGTAAATCTTTGTGAAAATAAACATTGCTGGATAACTCGTCATTGAGTCGCTTAGGTCCAGATATACTTTCGCTTTACTTTCACTGTCATTATAAAGATCATAGTTTTTTATTTTACAAAAACTGAGATTTACAAGAGATTTTGAGCACCCATATGCACATCCGCTGCAATCTCTTCCGTTGAAATCAGAGTTGGTCAGCTGGCTTACGCTACAGGCACTATGTTTAGTGCTAGGTTGCAAGGTTGTCTCTTTCCCTATGCCATCTCGCCAGATTGAATTGCACTGACTCAGTTATGAGTCCCTCGTTCGTCTGTCCCTCCCTCTGCCTGTCCATTGACCTCTGCCCTCAGAATTTAAAGTGACCATAACCAAAATGCATTTATGCATGCGTAATACCCCACATGTGTTTTGTTTGTCCAATGCAGCAGTATGTATCTGCACATCTTTGTGAAAATAAACATTGCTGGATAACTTCATCGAGCGCTAAGGTGCCAGATATGCTCTCGCTTTGCTTTTACTGTCAGTGGAAAGGTCATTAAGCATTTGATTCACATTCTGACACCTTGCTGGCTCTGTTTAACAGTCAATCCATACTCTTACCAACAGACGCATTGACTCTCTGTATATGCGCTGCTTTTACAGGACTCCACCTTGAAAGCACAGATATAACGGCTAGATTTAACAGCTGTGCTGTGAGTGTCACCTGGGGTGTTGAGGGGCTTCACGCAGACATGTTCAGTGCATTTTCTTTGCTTAGCACAGCTCTCCCATAACCTGTCTGCTTAGAATAAAGCCTCTCCCCCTCTGGCAATCTTCACTCATTTATACTTTAAAGGGAAAGTTCACTCAAAAATGAAAATTCTGTCATTGAAGGAGAAGTCCAGAACAAAAATTGACAAATGATGTTCTCACCCCTTGTCATCCAAGATGTTCATGTCTTTCTTTCTTCAGTCATAAAAAAAGTATGTTTTTTGAAGTAAACATTTCAGAATTTTTTTTCCTTATACTGGACTTCTATGGTGCCCCGATTTTGAACTTCCAAAATGAAGTTTAAATGTGGCTTCAAACGATCCCAGCTGAGAAAGAAGGGTCTTATCTAGCAAGACAATCAGTTATTTTCATAAAAATAATACAATTTGTATACTTTTTATTGTCAAACGCTTGTCTTGTCTCGCTCTGCCTGAACTGTCTTTTTACAGTTCATGACAGTTAGGGTATGTTGAAAAACTCCCATCTCATGTTCTCCCTCAACTCAGGATTCGAAATCATCCTATATCGCTATTTTACCTTTTTTGTCAAGGGTGTTTGATTTTCTTTGCATGTTCACTTTGCAAAGACTGGGTCGGTACTTCTGCAGCGATGTAGGATGATTTTGAAATGATTTTTGAAGTTGAGGGAGAAAATACGATTGGAGTTTTTCGACATACCCTAACTGTCTTGAACCAGAATACACAGAGTTCAGGGAGAGCAAGACAAGACGATCATTTGAGATTAAAAAGTATTTGAATTGTATTTTTCTTTTTAATGAAAATAACCGATCGTTTCGCTAGATAAGACCCTTTTTCCTCACTTGGGATCGTTTACAACTGCATTGGGATCATTTGAAGCCGCACTGAAACTGCATTTTTGAAGTTCAAAATCGGAGCACCATCAGTCCATTATAAGGAGAAAAATCCTGAAATGTTTTTCTCAAAAAACATAATTTATTTACAGCTGAAGAAAGAAAGACATGAACATCTTGGATGACAAGGGGGTGAGTACATTGTCTGTAAATTTTTGTTCTGGAAGTGGACTTCACCTTTAATTACTCACCCTCATGTCGTTCCAAACCCGTAAGTCCTTTATTCATTTTCAGAGCACAAATTACGATATTTTTGATTAAATCCGAGAGCTTTTCGACCCTGCATAGACAGCAGCACAACTGACATGTTCAAGGCCTAGAAAAGTAGTAAGAACATCGCTAAAATAGTCCATGTGATCTGTGTTTCATCCGCAATGTTATAAAGCTACGAGAATACTTTTTATGCACAAAAAAAAAACAAAAATACCAACTTTAAGACTGGGGGTAATAGTTTAAAAATGTAATTGTTCAATTATTTTGTTGTACTTGGAAAGGCGTTTAACAACTCACTGAATTTGATAGATATCTTGAATTTGAAACTGACAATTTCAGACAGGAATGTCCTAACATACAAATTGAATTCAGTAGTGCGACATAAACTGTTAAGTGTGGTTGAGCAGAGACAACAAAGAGGGAGAGAGATAAAAAGGGGGTTTCAGTAGTTCTATTGACTTTGGTCTCATCACATTTAGAGATATAGATTAGCTCTCTCGCTGTTTGAGAACATTGCCCTGCACTGGCCCAGCCAAGCTGCCCTTATTGGGAGTAGATCTGCCCCTGACTCCTCTAGCAGCTGAACCATTAATCACTCCAGTCTCATATATCTGCCCACAGTTGCTCCGTTGCTATCACGCTCCTTCCACTTTATATCCCTGGACTCATTTTTCTTCTTAAACCACATGCTGGGTTTACTCTTTCCATGCAGCAAAGTGTGCCAATGTCACATTTATTCCTTTTTCAGTTGCATTCTGTAACAGAAACCTCCCTCTCCTCACTTCGCACGCTCTGTATATGTTAAACCAAAGACGATTCCTAGATGCATCCTGATCTGCATGGTTCCTATCGTTAAGTTAAGCCTGTCTGATGGGTCTGAGGCTAATGCTGCTTATTTTACACACCCAGACAACACCCCCTCCTTCTTACCCCAACTCACCCTAAGCAGCTTTATTGAAACTATGCCAATGTAGCGTCACAGAGAGACTCCCCCATATGCATGTCCAATACAGAGTCAGTCTAAAGTGATTCGTGACTGTGTGATGCAACAAATATATTTACATTTACCTTCGCAACAAGTAATGTGTAATGTTTTTGTTGCTCTACCTAGATGGCTTATCATCATCATTACTTCACCTATTATGTCTAAAAATGTTGTCTATTTTCACAATGCTAGTGAACTGCCTCACTATTGCTGTCATTAATGAAGCAGTCATGGCATTTCTAATTTGTTACTTGAAATGTGAGGCTTTGGAATCATAACTGAAATATTTACATACACTGAGTTATTAATTTTAATCACTCAATTAGTATGTTCACTCTCATTTTTAGGGTGCTGCATTATAGTATGGTTATCTAACTGAAATGATTAAGAATTAACTACACTGTATCATCCAAAATATCATTCTAGTGTGTCTCATGTATTTGTTTATAATGCGATAATGCTCGGTTAGGCGCAGTTCAAAGCTGTGGCAGATAGGTGGCTTGTGGTCTCTCGCCACACGGCGCAGTCGCGGTAAATGGTGTGAACTGACGGATCAGGTAAGCGCTGTTAATTCAGCCTGTCTGCGACGCAACAACAGGTGAATGAATTACCGCGACGGAGACTCTATTTGGCTGTTACATCCATTAATCGCGACTACATCAAGGAAATAAAAATGTGAGGTGGATTATTTTAGTCGGAATCGTCTGGCTGTAAGTTGGGACGCGTCGCGGCCACTTGTCCGAGTTACTGCAGGTAAATAAATATCAGCTATTGACACTCACTCATCGGCTGACAGTTTCTTTACACGACCTGGAAGAATAAACAGCTTTACAATGCGGTTTAATAGACTATTACACTCTCGTTTGGTTGTCAGTGTTAGTTTTTCCCGAATTAGCCTTCGTTACACCTGCTAATCTGGTGAAAGTCAGCATGTTTAACATTTATCATCATTAAAAATTAGCCATTTTATAGAGTGTCATTGTTTATTATAGGAGATATTAATTCAATTTATTCATTTTAGGTTGGCCATCTTATAACTAATATTTTCTCTATGTATATCTTTTTTATATAATTATATATATTTGTCACTTATATTTAAATGTAAATATATATCTGTACTTTCTTTGTTTACACAACACGTGTCTGGAAATAGACGATTTAGCCTCATATCCCTGCTGAAAAAACAAAACAAAACAAAATTTGTAATGGTTTTACTGGTTATAATAGGACTTGTATTGGTTTTAATGGAAACTGTTATGGACCCTGTTGGTCTCTACTGGTAATTGGTCACCTTGCATTTGTGGCTTGTTAAAACCAATAAATCCTAATGGAATACGTCCCAAAATACACTACAGAAAACCATTTTTTAAATGGTTTTAATGGTTAAAAGTTGATGGTTTGTAATGTTTGTATTTGTAGTGGAAACCATAAAAAAATTCTGTGATGGTTCTATTGTTTTTTTCAGCAGGGATATCAGAGACTGAACACTTTAGTATTAAATTGACAGATCAAATAGATGACATTTCTGTCATTATTTATTCACCCTGATGTCAAACCAAACCTCTAAATTTAAATGACTTTCTATCTTTTATGAAGTTTGTGGATTTTAGGTGACATTTTAGCCATTCTTTTCAATATATTGACAGTAAACAACAATTATTGACAGCTGTCAAGCTCCAAAATGACAAAATGTGACTCCTGCTGTTCTGTATTCCAAGGCTTCTAAAGCCATACAATAACTTTTTGGGTAACATTTTACAATAAGGTTCATTAGTTAACATTAGTTAACCACATTAGTTAACATGAACTAAGAATGAACAGTACTTCTATTAATCTTAGTTGTTAATTTACTAATGCATTATTAAAATCACAATTTTTGTTTTTTTAACATTATTTAATGCGCTGTAAACTAACACAAACAAAGAATGAACAACTGTATTTTATTAACTAACATTAACAATGATTAATAAATACTGTAATAAATGTATTGTCCATTGTTTGTTCATGTTAGTTGATACATTAACTAATGTTAACAAATGACACCTTGTTGTAAAGTGTTACTGCTTTTTGTAACAAACAGACTTAAGTTTACGTTGTTATTCACTGAAATTTTGAATTGGATGGCTTGGAATATACCACACTAGTCACATGAAAACTTGAAACATGAAAAGTGTTGAAGTGGTGTCATTTTAAACATGTTAGAACTGAAAAGCTTTTCCAACAGCAATAGCCAAAATGGAGAAATATAATTTGACACAACGTGCAAATTAGCCGTTAGTCCACTCCACCCTTTAAGCATGCCAAACTGGAATCTAATGCACTCATCGTTTTGTTATTTTCTCAATTGATTAAACCTAAACTCATATATCCGTGTTGATGACCTCATCGGCCTGGCGTAAACATTAGCTCAGTCCTTTACCTCCCCAGAGAGATCTCTGTTCCTACCTGTAAACTGATTCTTACCTAGCAACCCTTCTGCTTGTTTTCATCTGCTGGGGTGGCAGAGAAGCTTCACTTTTCTCTCTTAAAGGGATAGTTCACCCAACAATTAATATTTTGTCATCATTTACTCTTACTCTTGTCGTTCCAAACCTGTATGAGTTTCGCTCTTATGTTGAACATAAAAGAAGATATTTTGAAGAATGCTGGTAATCAATCAGTTGATGGTTACCTTTGACTTTCTTAGTATTTCCTTCCCTACGGTGGAAGTCAATGGGGACTAACAACTATTTGGTTTTTCAGAATTCTTCAAAACATAGTTTTTTTGTGATCAACATAAGAAAGAAACTACTACAGGTTTGGAACGACATGAGGGTGAGTAAATGATGACAAAAGTTTCATTTTTGGGTGACCTTTTCATTTGAGGCTGAAAGGGGTCTCTGCTTAAAAGTACCCCTAAAAATACATTGTAAAAAATCCATAAAATAGGACACAATGTACTGTATTAATATGAAGTAGTTGTCTGTATTAATTTTTTACAAGTGGTTTACCTGTATTTTATCATTTCATAAGTATTTTGGTATATTGGCAGATCATTGCACTGTTTTATGGTTACATTTTTCAGAAAATTAATGAATAATGTCTTGGTGGAAATTATATATTCTTTATTTTTTCTTTTCCAGTGTACATTTGTTTTATTCTGTGTTGTATTCTCTTGTGCATCCTGAAAAACATGTACAGTACTGTGCAAACTAGTATTTTCACCAAGAAAAAAAAATGGTTTTAAGTCAGTTATTTCTATGTTTTGCTGTAGTGTGTGAGTAGGAAATATCAGTTTACATTTCCAAACATTCATTTTGCCTTTAATTGTAATAATAATTCAGTCAGATTTTTGTTTGCACAAGAAGTCTAACAACAGCCAGTGCTCCACACAGAGATCTGATCTCATCATCATCCAGTCTGTCTGGAATGAAGAAACAGGATAAACTGAGACTAAATCCAGAAACCGTGGCAACGTCTCCAAGATGCTTCAAGAAACCTACCTGCAAAGTACTGTTAAATGTTTTAGGCACTTGTGTAAAAATGCTGTAAAATGGGGATGCTGTCAAAAATAATGCCATAAATAGATTTTATTTATCAATTAACTTCAATTAACTAAATTAAACCAACATTTGGTAAACCATATTTGCGTTTAAAACAGCTTTTGCCCTAGGTACATTTGCGCATAAGTTTTCAGGTAGCTTTGCATGTAGGTTTCTTAAAGCATCTTGGAGATGTTGCCGCAGTTCTTCTGGGTTTAGTCTGTCTGTTTCTTCATGTCATTCCAGACAGACTGGATGATGGTGAGATCAGATCTCAGTGTGGAGCACTGGCTGTTGTCAGACTCCTTGTGCAAACAAAAATCTCACTGGATTATTACAATTAATGGCAAAATGAATGTTTAGAAATGTAAACTGATATTTCCTACTTACACACTAGAGCAAAAGATAGAAATAACTGACTTAAAACCATTTTTTTTGTTAATGAAAATACTAGTGGCCTAAGACTTTTGCACAGTACTGTATATTGACCATTTGAACACATAACACACAATTTGTGTTAGTGCATTTAACTTTACATGTTGTGTTCCCATCTTTATTATGATTTTTCTTTCTTTGCAGCCAAATGATATCTTGCTTTTAGTGTGAATTAAGGTCAGTTCCTGAAATTCTATACTGTATGTGATATAAGTTTACCTGTGACCCTTTTCTTTTTGTTTAGTAGTTGTTTGTGTGGAGTTTGTCTGCACATTTTTCAATAGTTTACGTAGCCAAAGTGTAGCAGAATGTGCTCTGCAAGTGTAATTTTAATGCTGAGGCTTTTTTATGCTGCATATAGCATAGAAAAGTATAAAATATGGAAGTGTGGAAACATGCTATAAAAGTGTTTGATATAGAAGTAACATAAATACCCATTTACACCAATTGTTTGAAAAAAGGCCTGATATCTGTCTATCTTAAAATTACAGTAGTAATCTGAAGTCTCTTATGCTGAACAAGGTTGCATTTATATTTGGTCAGAATACAGTTAAACCGTAATATTGCGAAATATTATTACAGTTTAAAATAACTGTTTTCTATTTTAATATATTTTTAAATGTAATGTATTCCTGTGATGCAAAGCTGAATTTTCAGCATCATTACTCCAGTCTTCAATGTCACATGATCCTTCAGAAATCATTCTAATATGTTGATTTGGTGCTCAAGAAACATTTCTTATTGTTAGCAATATTGAAAGAAGTGTGCGTTTGTGAAAACAGTGATTAATTGTTTGTTACTTTGAGTCAAAAATTTAAAAGAACAGCATTTATTTGAAATTTTGTAACATTTTAAATGTTTTTATTTTTGCTCAGTTTATTGTGCGCATAATAAAAGCATTCATTTCTTAAAAATAAATTTCCTCATATAACAATTTTATTTGGACTATATGTAAATTTCCCACTTTGAAAAATCGTTTGCATTGCAATACTCAATATAGTAACCCAGAAATCATGTTACTTTCTGATAAGAACTACAGTTCGCAAGATAAATGGTGTGGAAAAAAACATTGGCGTTTTTTCATGCTCAGTTTGCACATTAAATGCATGTTAATTAATAGTACATGCATATTTTCCCCTATTTAGGCACTGAGTGTCAGACATGTTATCAGGGGAGGAAATCTTATGCAGTACCCAGCAGGTGATCGCAGGGCTGGAGGCCCTGCGTGGAGAGAACCGCACGCTGCTGGACAGCCTGCAGGAAACGCTCCAGAGCCAGATGTCCAGCGAGAGTGGCAGTCTGGAGCAGGAGAAGACCAACATCATTTTACAGTCTCTGGAGAAGATTGAACTGGGCCTAGGAGAGGCGCAAGTAAGTCATCTTCATTCACTTTCTGTCCCATAAAGAGCATTTCCACTCACCCTAGTCGCTATTTCCCGCTCATCCAGGTGATGATGGCGTTGTCGGCACACCTGGGCTCCTTGGAAGCAGAGAAACAGAAGTTGCGTGCTCAGGTGCGGAGGTTGTGCCAGGAAAACCAGTGGCTGAGGGACGAGCTGGCCCGGGCCCAGCAGCAGCTACAGGAGCGGGAACAGGAAGTGGTTACTTTAGAGGAGCAGAACAGACACCTGCAGTTCATGAGCAGCATCCGCAAGTACGACCACGAAGAGCTGCCTATGGTAAGGGTTCATCTTGAAAACATTCATATGGTGAATATATTTAGGTTCTTAGGCTAGGCATTTGTTCTAGACTAGCTTTGAGGATTTGGGTTTTTACTTGTTTGTTTGATTGTTTTTTTTTTTTTTTTATAAGAAAATGGCAATTACAGTGCCTTGCGAAAGTATTCAGACCCCTTCATACCCACATCAATTTACACTCTATACACCATAAATGACAAAGCACAAAACAGATTTGTGACAACTTTGCAAACTGGTTAAAAATAAAACACTGATATAAATACATTGCATAAGTATTCATACCCTTAACTCAGTACTTAGTTGAAGCACCTTTACAGCCTCAAGTCTTTTTGGGTATAATGCGACAAGTTTTGCACATCAGCATTTGGCAATTATCTGCCATTCTTCATCTCACCTCTCAAGCTCTGACAGCTTGGATGGGGGCTGGCAGATATTTTCAGGTTTCTCCAGAAATATTTGATTGGGTTCAAGCCCAGGCTGTGGCTGGGCCACTCAAGGACATTAACAGAGTTGTCTGTAAGCCACTCTTGCTGTGTGCTTAGGTTCATTGTCCTGTTGGAAGGCGAACCGTCTGCCCAGTTTGAGGTTCTGAATCCTCTGGACTGGGTTTTCATCAAGGCTATCTATATATTTTGGTGCATTAAGCTTTCCTTTTACTCTGAGGAGTTCCTCAGTCCCTGGCGCTGAAAAACAGCCCCACAGCATGAGGCTGCTACCAGCACACTTTACTTTTGGGATGGTACTCTACAGGTGATGAGCAGCACCTAGTTTCCTGCATAGGTGTTGCTTGGAATTGAGGTTCAGCAGACCAGAGAATATTGTTTCTTACAGTTTGAGGGTCCTTTATGTGCTTTTTTTTGCAAATTCCAAGTGGGTTTTCATGTTTCTTCATTTAAAGCAGTTTAACATAATGCTGCAACATGACAAAACATGAAAAAAATATGGGGTATGAATACTTATGCAAGGCACTGCAAATGCACACAATTAAATAATTTTTGACAAAATTACATATTGATTTATTTATTATTATTTTATTACCTCATATTTTTATTACCTCGGGTATATTTTTTGCTGTGGTTATTTCTGATAAATAAGTAAACTCATTTTTTTAGGAAACTTTCTAGAGGTAAAATTGTGGAAATTACAACGCAGCAGTGAGACAAATCACAATTTGTGTAAAATCCATATAAATTATTGGTTATGTTTATTTTATTTTCTGTTTGTGTTATAGTTTTATACGTAATGTAATTCATATTTTCATGATGGATTTTCATATTTTATCAAAAGTATGTGCTTGTGTAATTTGTGTTGGGAGCCACTGGTCTAAAGGTTATTCAGAATATTAAATCATATGTTAATGCTGTTTGTTTCTTACAGGAGGATAAGGCTTCTACTTCAGGGAATGAGTCCCTTGATGATCTCTTTCCTACTGAAGAAGAGGAGCAATCACACAGTACAGCTGTTCCTCTACACATTTGTTTAGAGTTTTGGCCATGTCAGCTGTTAGAGCAAGCAAAGGTTTATTTGATGCTAGATTTAGGGGAGTATAAGGTTTCAACAAGAGGAAATTGAGAAATTGGTTTAAACTCATGATCAGCACAGCTCAAACTATGGGACCATGTGCGCATGTCTCATCACAACTCTTGTATTTGCAGTGTCTCAGCCACACAGTAGTGCCGCTGCCGCTGCCCAGCAGGGAGGATATGAGATCCCTGCCCGACTCCGAACTCTCCACAACCTGGTGATCCAGTACGCCTCTCAGGGCCGCTATGAGGTGGCTGTGCCGCTTTGCAAACAAGCTCTGGAGGACCTGGAGAAATCTTCAGGCCACAGCCACCCAGATGTAGCTACCATGCTCAATATCCTGGCTTTAGTATACAGGTCATTTCTGTAGAACATCACACATACATCTAACCTTTAAGGAGTAGTTCACCCAAAAATGAAAATTCTGTCAATGAAAATTCTGTTAATTACTCACCCACATGTCGTTCCAAACCTGTAAGACCTTCGTTCATCTTTTCACACATTAAGATATTTTTGATGAAATCCCCAGAGCTTTCTGACCCTGCATAGACAGCCACGGTTGAACCACTGATGTCACATGGACTATTTTAACGATATCCTTACTACCTTTCTGGACCTTGAACGTGTCAGTTGCGTTGCTGTCTATGCAGGGGCAAAAAGCTCTCGGATTTTATCAAAAACATCTTAATTTGTGTTGATGAACGAAGGTCTTACAGGTTTGGAATGACATGAGGGTGGGTAATTAATGACAGAATTTTCATTTTTGGGTGAACTATCCCTTTAAATGTAAATGTGATTATTATCTGTATTAAATATATAATTTAATAAATAACATTAATATTATGCTTCACAGGGATCAAAACAAATACAAGGAAGCTGCCAATCTCCTAAATGATGCATTGGCCATCCGTGAGAAGACGCTAGGCATGGACCATCCAGCAGTATGTACTGTTTGAAGATGTAATGTGTTACTGTAATAGTTTGCTTTTTATTCTTTGGAAAGTCAATAAAGTTACATATGCAATCTACATACATTAGGTTCCTTTCCTTGAGTTTATCTTTGTGTTTGTAGGTGGCAGCTACTCTGAATAATCTGGCTGTGTTGTATGGAAAAAGGGGGAAGTATAAAGAGGCAGAGCCGCTGTGTAAAAGAGCTCTGGAGATCAGAGAAAAGGTACTGACACAAAAGAGTCAATGGTAATCCCACCTTGTGCTTTCTAGAACAGCTGTCAGATAAATTTATCTGTACACTACCGTTCAAATGCTTGGGGTCGGTAAGATTTCTTTTTGAAACATAATTGAAAAAACAATTTAATTTAGCAAGGATGCATTAAATTGATCAAAAGTGACATTTTTGGCTTTTACATTACGTGTTAAAAAATCGTTTCAAATAAATGCTGTTCATCAAACTTGCTATTGCACCAAAATATTAAGTAGCACAACTGTTTTCAACACTAATAATATTAAGAAATGTTTCTTGAGTTGCAAATCATCATATTATAATGGTTTATCTATATCCAGTAAATCAGTAACAACTGCAAAACTCATGGATCCCTCAAATATTATTTTGGTTTTGGAGTCAAACAGGTTGAGAACCACTGGTCTATAGTTTAAATATCTTGCCTATCTTTGTCTGTGGACAGGTGCTTGGGACAGATCACCCTGATGTGGCCAAGCAGCTGAATAACTTAGCCCTCCTATGCCAGAACCAGGGCAAATACCAGGAGGTGGAGCAGTACTATGAACGTGCGCTGCACATTTACCAAAGCCAGCTGGGTCCAGACGATGCCAACGTGGCCAAGACCAAGAATAACCTGGTCAGGATAGGAAATGAGTTTCTTTGTCAAATGCTAGTGTTTTAATAATGATAGTAGTAGTACAGTTGAAGTCAAAAGTTTACATACACCTTGCAGAATCTGCAAAATGTTTGTTATTTTGTAAGGTTCAAATGCTCACTGAAGCTTCAGAAGGAAAAATTATGCATTAAGAGCCAGGGGTGTAAACTTTTAAACAGAATGAAGATGTGTATTTTTCTTATTTAGCCTAAATATCATATTTTTTTCATTTAGTACTGCCCTTCAGTCTACAGAAGATAAGATGTTTTCCAGAAGACAAAATAAGTTAAATTTACCCTGATCTTCAAATTCCAAAAGTTTTCACTCCCCGGCTCTTAATGCGTTGTGTTTCCTTCTGAAGCATCAGTGAGTGTTTGAACCTGTAATATTTGCATATGAGTCCTTCAGTTGTCCTCAGTGTTTGTTGGAAAGGGTTCAAATACACAAAAATGCTGAAAAACCATGAAACAAGGGACTCATGAACAACTATCACTAAACAAAAAAATCACAGCTGTGGATCATTCAGGTAAGAACACAGTGTTAGGAATCAAGTGTATGTAACCTTTTGAACAGGGTCATTTTTTTTAAATTCAGCTTTTATTTTCTCTTGTGGACTATATGTAAATGTCTTTTATGTGAAATATCTTATTCAGGTCAGTGCTAAATAAAAAATAATATGCATTTTGTATGATCCCTCTTATTTTGGTAAAATAGTTAACATTTTGCAGATTCTGCAAGGTGTATGTAAACTTTTGACTTCAACTATATATTATGCATGTTATATGATATACCATTCATGTGCTCTTCAGGCCTCGTGTTACCTCAAGCAGGGGAAATACAGGCAAGCTGAGGCTCTTTATAAAGAGATTCTGACTCGTGCTCATGAGAAGGAATTTGGCTCAGTGGAGGGTAAAATGAATTTTCTATATACTGTAGTTTGACCTACTAAACATAGTTGTTCTATAGTAAAATTATATTTCTAAATCTATAAAGGGGACGGGCGGCCCGTTTGGATACATACAGAGGAGGGAAGCTCTAGACAGGTATGTTTTTGATCTAAATATCTATATTTTACGAAAAGGAGTAGCTTTTTAATGTACATTTTCTTCTGTGTGTGTACTATAGGATGGTTTGGGAAGTCTGAAACGCAGCGGATCGTTTACCAAACTCCGAGAATCCATAAGACGAAGCAGTGAAAAACTTGTTCGAAAACTAAAAGGAGTTGGAACGCAGGAAACAGCCCCTCGAGCTGCTGGGTAATGATATTCTGCATATTGTTCAGCTCTCATCACTTTTTATGTAGAAGAGAGCAGTATTTTTAACTACTCATTTATTTTTAAACAGGATGAAGAGAGCCAATTCTCTTAATGTGCTTAATGTGGGTCTCAAAGAGAGCCAAGAGACTGCTATGGTAAGCATTGAGTCTTTGCTTTTAAATTTGCTTAAGTATTTTATATTCACTAAGGCTGCATTTATTTGAGCAAGTATCAAGTAATCATTTATTTTGACACAGTAAAAACTTACATATGTTTTCTATTTGAATATATTTTAAAATGTAGTCTATGTCTGTGATGGCAAAGCTTAATATTCAGCATCATTATTCCAGTCTTGCGTGTCACATGATCCTTCAGAAATCATTCTAATATGTTGATTTGATGCTTGAGAAACATTTCTTATGATTATTAATATTAGTAATATTGAAGACAGCTTTTTTTTTTTAGGACAGTAGTGCTAATTTTTGTGGCAACTGTGATACTGATAATAAAAGTCTATTTTGTATTTTCAGAAGCCCAAGAGGCTGACAGACGCTCGCGGTTTAAGTTCCAGCACGCAGAGTTTAGCCCGCCGTGCATCTCTAAACAGTGACAGCTAACTTTCAGGACTCTGGGGCAAGGCAGAGATGTCAACCTCACATCTGGCTGGTCTGTAATGACTGCGAAGATCATATTTGACAATAATATGAGGATATAGTGTGTGACAATGAATGCAGCTTCCCTAAGACGCACACTTTAATGCAGTCTACTAAAAATGCTCCTGGAAAAGGAAAGCACACTTTTTTTTTTATTTTTTTTACTTAAACTAGTTGCAATATAAAATGTCACAGAAATTTATAATTTATTGCATTTTAAAGTTAGGACCATATTGAGGTTTTGATAATCAGACTATATAATATTACCACAGCTTTTCCACGAAAAAAGGTGGTCATATTTAAATTTTTGCTCAGGCAAAATCCAGCCATTTCGATAGAAATCCATGCAATCAGGAGCTCCACACAGATTTCGCTCATGGTCATATAAATTTGCCACGTTGACCAGCAGTATGCTGTTATTATGAAAGTCTCTATTTCGTGAGCTTCGTGCATCACTACATTATTGACAGTGGACCTTTTTTGCCTGTAAAATTTCTCTGAAATGTGCTAATGTGATCACACCTTAGTTATGAAAGCCTGTTTCTGCCACTGAATAAAAAATAAAGAAAAGGTAATTGCGACTTTTTTTCCCTCGCAGTTGTGAAATATAAACTTGCAATTGCGAAATGTAAACTCGCAAATCTTACTTTTTTTCCCCTCAGGATTGTGTGATATAAATAAACAATTGCAAGTTATAAAATCAGAATTGACCTTTCACAAAAACCGCTCTTCTTAGTTACTGTTGCTATGTCCGATAAACAATGCTGCTCTCACACATCATGTTCTCACTCAGTGAAAAATACACTGCAGAGCAAAAAGGAAACTGACAACACACCGACAGACAAGACAGAGCAGGTTACTTCTGGTATGAAACAAGGTCTCAGCTTTTTTGTTTTTTTTTTAAGAAATTCAAACAATAAATAGTTTTGTGGCTCTTTAAATCAATCGACGCGTGAATCGATAGTCTTTTCTTATTTACATAAAGGACGAAATAAACATGATTGAACATCAGAACCTATTTTATTTCAGTACATACAGTTTTTCAAGTTTAATGCTGCATTCACGCCACGCCGTGATTCCGAGATGAAAACACGTGACATTCTACTCTAGCTGAATTATGTGTTTCTATGGCAACACTATCAACGCCAAAGCCCTCACATGTTCCTGAATTCCTAATTACAACTTGTAAACTCAGAATGTTTTTAGAATCACGACTTAAATCAGTTACAGATGTACCTCGTGACCGCCGTCAGGTTCGTTGTGACCCTACTTAGGCGCTACTTCCCAGTCCAACAACATGGAAAGCTATGAGTAAAATGTCACGTGCTGTCATCTCGGAATTACGGTAATTACAGCCTTATGAGGGCAGCATAAATCCACCGAAGTTACTCTACTCTCCTGTCCGATTTGTTTGTTGGACAAAATGGCTGATTGGATGTCATGATTGGTCAGATCGCCTGTCAGTCAAGCTGTTTGCGAAGGGCAATTGTGAGAAATAAAGTCAGAGTTGCCAGATAATCTCACAATTCTGACTTTTTTCTTAGAATTTGTGAGTTTATCTCTGGCAATTCTTAACGCAGTTGGGGGTTATTAAGTCAGAACTGGTGAGATATAAACTCGCAATTCTGAGAAGAGTCTTTTTTCCCCCTCAGAATTGGACTTTATAACTCGCAATTGCCAGTTTGTATCTCACAATTCTGAGAGAAAAAAAGAAAAAGTCAGAACTGCATGAAAAAAGTCAATTGCGAGCAGAGGTTGCGTTAGACTTTAACATTGTCCGTCATTTTGATGGACAGGGTCATAAAAATCCGTCATAATCTATTATCATTTTAATTTTCATATTTTAATTATAATAACACATTTGATTGCTTTCATTTTTAATTACAACCCTACAGGACGATATAGGCTTATGAATTCATTTTGAAAAGAACAGATGAACAAATGAGACTGCGTAACTTTTTATGTTTAACACCATAACCCGCAGGGACAGCGGTTTTAACATATTCTCATTTTTATGAACCAGTCCCAATCGATCTTTTGGTCTATACTGTTTTTAGTTGATAAATGAACAGCTTGTGCGCCTCCAATCCAATAAATCGCAATAGGCTAAGCTTTGTGTTACTTTTGATATTAAACAAAGTCTCAGATTTCAAATTTCATTTAAATTAAAGCAATATATACCGTTATTCTGCTCTTTAATGTGGCTTGATATATCGTTGGTGCTTCTGAGTGTTCGCCTGCGTCTAATCAAAGGCATAGCAAAACATTCCTGACAGTTTAATTTTGTTCTGGATCCAGCGCTCTGCTGTTACACTGGAGCGCACTCGCCACCAACTGGACAGGAGTGGAAATTACAGTTACAAGTTACAATAGATCACCCTCAGTGTTATCTGTCAAACTGACGGACGGCCCTCAGATTTTTCCGTCACTGACAAAAAAAAAATCCGTCAATTACGGACAATCTTCGGTTAGCGCGACCGCTGATGGCGAGATATGGGCCACGTTTACACAGCAGCAGAATACGGTGGCAATACCGTATTTGAGTCTTTAATACGGTTACGTTCACACACAGTAAGGTTATTTACGGGTGTGACAACTGTATTCTATAACCGAACTCACACCCGTAAATTTTCAAGACTCACACCCGCATTTTCGGAACACTCGCGCTGTGTGAACGGAACAGGATGGACAACTACTTGTCTGTCAGGTCATTCAGTGCGAGAGAGCCACTCTGCCGCACAAACGCGCGTCTACCGTGTTGTGTGCTTTCGGTAACTTACAGTGATGGAGAAATGAGCATGTCATCTGAAAGTTTTATATCCAGTCTCCACCAGAGCCGCTCCCTCCCGTCAGTTTTGCATTATTCGCGCAGCTCAAATGCTCCGCTCTCCACTCAAATTTAAAAGCTGCTGTCAGTTAATGATGAATTTGATGGATGAACTCTCGGCTAGATTGGATTTATGTCCTGTCAGAAACCGGTAATACTTTCAGTGTTACGGACGTCGCCATATTTGATATTGCTTTGGTCTGTGTAGCTATGGTTACTTGTAAGGAATATGGGCTTGACTCCTGTTGCACGTTCATACAGACAATAGGGACTTTAAGCAGCAGCCACAGATGGAACGGCAACGGCATTCCGACGTCATATTGCACGTTCACGACTTTTAACTGCCACTTCTTGACGTTCTAGCCGTCTACTACGGGAGAACAGCTGGTTTGCCGTAGTCTTTACAACGTCACAGATTAGGTAGATAAATGTTACATTTTATAGTATATACCACTGTAATTCCATCAGTATACGATTCTACCATTAGTCATTCATTTAATCTGTGTTGATATGTTTTAAACTTAAGCCAATTTTAACAATGTTTTCATTTGTACAAAGATATGTCTGCTGTTGGCATCAGCACCTAGTTGCTTAATGATTTTTACGTTCTCGGCTATGGGGGGGTTACAGCCTACTTCCGGTCATCGTAGCCGTTTCATTGGAAGCTGTTGCTTAAAGTCCCTATTTCGAAAAGCGACTGTAAGCTGCTGTGTGAACGGGACATTTCGAGACTCACACCTGTAAGTAAATGCGGTTGTCAATCCCAAAAACTGACAGTGTGAACGTCAGAAAAAGTTGGAATTCTCACTTTATTCCTCGCAAATGAGTTTATCACAATTTTGAGAAAAAAGTCTGAATTGGGAGTTTATATCTCGCAGTTCTAACTTTATAACTCGCAATTGCAAGTTCACATATCTTGTAATTCTGACTCTAATTTCTCAAAAAAGTCAGAATTGCAAGATTAAAAAGTCGCAGCCTTTAACCTTGTATTTTTTATTCACTGGTAGAAACGGGCTTCCATACTTTAGCACCGTTTACTTTAAATTGTAGCATTATGTGACAAACATTCCATGTCTTCACAATAGAATTATAGTATTGGAATTGAACAATTTGCACTTCAATCTTCAAATTGTTTCTAAATGCACTTAAATTCCTAATGAATCATCATCCATGATGTTACATTCCAAGATGAATGTAAGATATGCTGTTGTACTTCTGTATTTCTGAGTTAATATCAACCAACTGTGGTACATACCTGTGCCTATAAAATAAGGGAATTTTGATTTTTCAATTTCAAGCACATGTTGTACATTGTATATATGCATGCTGTGCTTCTTGCTTTAGATCAAGTTCTTTCCAACACAATAGGAAGGATTTTATATGAACAGAATTTCAGGGTACAGGACTAATACAGTATATGACTTGAATCTACTGGATGTAGTTACTGAGAGGTTAGACATCAATGAGCTGTTACATAATCTGAACTGTACGTGCTATACGTTTGAATCATAATACATATTCCATGATCTAAGGAAGTATATTTATATACTGATTGTTGCTGATGGACCAAATAAAATTGTTCTACCTCTGTTAAAATCAAAATGTGTAAAAAGTGTTTTTACATAACTAGGTGATTGGCAGCTGATATGGCCCAATCAGTAGTTAGATCCAACACCTGGTGTCCTCCAGTGGTTTCCCCTTGTGTTTGTGTGCCCTCTACAGCTGCTTTTGAGGCAGCATGTTTCTTTTCAAACAGCAAAGAATGACACTGGCTAAAGAACAGCATTTATTAATGCTTCTAGGACTGTTGTAGAAAACACCATATTAAAGTAAAAATAAGAATACATATATACAAATCTGCTAGACTTTGTTCCTTCTGTTTGCTTTGAGACCTCAGGCTTGTTGAGCGATCTGAGCAATCTTCTGAAGCATGTCCTCAGACTGCAGTTGTTCCAGGGTCAGCAGAGACAGGCCCAACTGATCCTCCTGCCACACAAACATGACAAACACTCAACATGAATAAGAACTTAAGCACCTCACAACCTCATCCCTGCAAACATATCACTGTGCTCTCACATTTTTTTTATGGTTAAGATTTTTAAGAAATTAACTTATTGAATGAACACACTAAGCTTTAGAGGTTTAGATCATTGAACAGGATGAGGATGGTTAATGTGGTCACCCGTGCGTTCACCTTACCCGTCTGAAGGGCTGGGCCATCTGTCGAAGAAAGTGCTTGGCTAACTGCACAGTCTCATCAATGGTCAGATTTAGGCTTCCATCTGTAAGGTGTTCCTGGATCCAGCGGGGCAGCTTTCCTCGCTTATCCGCTCTTGCGTAACGCTGAGAAAAATACAACAATTAAACAAAAATAAATAAATAAATCATGCTACCTTCTCACCCATTTACCTACCTTGTCGGCAAAGATCATTAGGCCGTAGTCTGTTTTGCCTCGGATGGCTCTGCCCACACATTGAGCCGCATGGCGCATCGCATCAAACGTCAAAAAGTCATTTTCCCGGATTTGAAACTGATCTCTGAGGTATTCCAACCGTGCCTGATTAAAAAAAAAAACAGGTCAGGGTATTTTTATTTATTACAGAATGCATTTTTAAAGCCTAAAAATTAAAAATGCATTCAAGATCTGGTAGAAGCAGCTCTGTGAACCTTGAGGATTCGGCTCTGGGTGTAAACGTACGGCACTCCAAACATGATAACGGCACGACCAAAATGATGAACTGGGGGTTAAAAAGAAAAACTGATGAACAAATGTTAGAACTTAATTGTTTGAAAGAATTTGCTAATTAAAAAAGGCTTCTGCAGGTCTTATGAAAGTAATTTTAAGACTTTGAACCACTGATGTCACATGGACTATTTTAACGATGTCCTTACTACCTTTCTGAGCCTTGAATGTGTCAGTTGCATTGCTGTCTATGCAGGGTCAGAAAGCTCTTGGATTTCATTAAAAATATCTTAATTTGTGTTCCGAAGATGAATGAAGGTCCTACGGGTTTGGAACAACATGAGAGTGAGGAATTGTTGACAGAATTTTCATTTTTTGGTGAACTATCCCTTTAAGACCTTTCTAAGGTCTTCATTTATGGAAGGGCGAATTACTACTTTTTTAAGACCTGCAGAAAACCTATATAAAGAAATGGATTAAAATTAAACAAGGGACTAGTATCCACCAAAGTCAATCCCCTCTGACACTTTTCCTCTTGCCACTGAGAGCAGAATTGCTCCTCTGCCATTCTCACAGGCCTGAAAGTGAAAGATAACACAAGTGATTACTTTAAAACAGGGCACTTAAAATAAAGTCGACATTACACAACACGATTACGGAAAATAGGATTAGGGAGAATTAAAAACCCAATGTTTACTGACTTCCTGATACTTCTCCAGGGCCATGCTGGTCTCGGCTGCATCCTGGGTTTCTATGAAAATGAGCTTGTTTCTTTGGATGTTCTCAAGGATGCCCTATAAATCCAGTGAGAGAATGAGTTATGATTATCATAAAAGAACTTTCAATGATCTGAGATGGAATCACGTTGTTTTTTCATACCTGTTCATACCATGAGGCCACAATGTTCTCCATGTAAATGTAGCTTGTGAAGAATGCAACGATTCCATCGGGAACGATGCCAGACATTTCCAGCAGCAGGTTTCCATAGTTGCGGATCACAGCTATGGGATGTATTTTAAATAAAATGGTTGTGTTTTAACTGCACTCGCAAAATAAAATTAATCAATAATACAAACAAAAACACAAAACAGCTCACCAAAATCTTCTCTGGTCTCAAACTTGGAAGTCATCGCTACCTGATCATTCCCTCGGCCAACAATCTGTGTTGGTAGAAGTTGGAACAACATAATAGTTTAAAATGGTTTAAAACACACACACACACACACACACATACAATTAAGAAATAAAAGGAAATACGGTACACTTCTGGAATTACACAGAATGAAATGTAATTACTAAATTTAATATATAAATACTCTTTCTCTTAAGCACCTTTGTCAGCAGAAATTTTGAGAATATTTTTGCCTATATGAGGGGCTTCCAGTATTGTGTTGGACAACAGGAGGCATCTGAGTCAAAAGGGCTGAGAACCACTGATTTAATGTGTTTTTACACAACAATCAAGCATATCTTAATTCAAATACTCAAAACTTCAAATGGTAAATTACACACAGTTGGGTGGCATTGCCAGTCATAACTCACAAGAGGACACAGGCAGGTTCGTGCCAGTGTCATGGTGAAAGATGCCATAGTGACTGGGCGGAAATCAAGGATGCGTGGGTAGATATCCAACGGAGAGAGTGTCTGATTAGAGAGAGAATCAAAAATGATTTTAAACTCAAAATAGTGAACCAACTGCATACGATTTAGTAAGCAATATTTGTGTTTTGCAAAAAACTACAAGTGTAGGCTACTGGTGTTGGATGAAATGTTCCCCATTTTAAACCAATTAGCAAGCTAAAGCAAACCCATGATAAATGCGGCCTGCATGCTTTAAGGTGAAAGTGGACTGTGTCTTACACAGATGGCATGAGTGTTACAGTAGGATTATAATGAAGAGATTATGGAAAGATGGGGCATATGGATTGAGGAGCGCAGCTTACCCCTGATGTGATAATGACTGACTGAAAGCGGCCAAACACTGGCTTTATGGCGATTGAGGGGTCCATGCAACTGCATAGAAAGAATCCAAAGTTAGTGACGAAGCTAATAAACTGAATTTACAAAAAGACATTTAATAGAAAATGCATGACAAATTGTATTAGAGCTGAATTAACGCACCTGAAGTGAAGAACAGGATTTGCTATTGTTGGTGTTTTATCTTCAAAAGGCTCAATGATGATGGTGAAGCCTAAAAGAGAATGAATACACTTAAGAACTCACTTTTGAAGGAAATCATTATTAGAGTTCAAGATATTAGCGGTGTTCAGGTGTGGTTACATTAGCTAAAACAAATTCACGTGTCTCTGTGTGAATGAACAATGCAAAGACATGCGGTTTCGTGTAAGACACACATACTTACGCGTGCGTTATGCTTGCAGTGTTTTCAGCCTCTGACACCTCATATGTGTATATATATATATATATATATATATATATATATATATATATATATATATATATATATATATATATATAAAAATAATAAAAATAAAAATAAAACTGAATTTGAAAATGTATTTCATAGGGCCTTAAAAATGTAAATTTTGTTAATATTTTAATAATTGCAGTTAAATTCTGTATGTTCAATCATTTCAATTAATCAGACATGTTTTTTGATTAATATTTTTTTAAATTTAACTATTAAAACAGAGTCTAGAAAAAAAAAAAATAAAAATAAAATAAAATAAAAAATAAAAAATCCAAAAAAATTAAAACGGGAAAAAAAAAAAAAAAAACGGAATTTGGGAAAAAAAAAATAAAAACAGAATTTGGAAAAAATAAAACGTACAGTCAAACCAAAATTTATTCAGACACCTTCAATATTTCTCACATTTTTAGAGTTTATTTGCTATAGTTTAGAAAATGTTAATAAAATATGACAAGAACTAAGAGTTAAACTGTGTCAGAACAAATTCATCTTAATAATGTCAGATAACTTTGATAGAAAGGTATATAATCGATTACAATCAACCAAAAATTCAGACAACTGTTAGTATGACAATATTTACACAACTATCAATACTTTATTGACCAATTACCAAGCAATGCTTAATTTTGTTCTGTCTGTGGTATAAAAAAAATTGCATTAGCAGTTAAAGAAAAATCACTTAAGCAAAACATGGTCAGGTCAAAGTGTCTGAATAATTTTGGTCCCAAATAGTTATCAGCTGAACTGGTAGTCCACCGTATGAAGGATTTTTGGGTATTATATGTCACAGTTTACTTTAATTTGCTATCCTCAGGGTGCCCAGCAAAAAAATATAAATATAAATATATATCTGGTGTCTGTATAATTTTTGGATTGACTGTATTTCATAAGTCCCTGAATGTAGTAAATCCTTGTGACCAACTTGAGCCCACTACAAAATATGTGTAGGAAAATTGTTTACCCTCACACAAAATTCCCCAATCACAATTACTGGATTTCTCGTGCATATTCGCAGAATAAAATTTAATGTGACCACGGCTTTATGGTGGGTGGAGCACATGAGGCTTTGTTACCCTTGCTGTAGGTGCTGACAAGTGTGGCAAAGTGAGAGATCAGGGTAATGGCTGAGAAGTCAGCGATGTCCGCAATCTCCAGTGTCCTCAGCAGTGAGCGCAACCTCTCAGCACAAAATCTGAAAGTGGATTAAATATGTATTAAGTCTGGTGTGAAAATGCTGCTTTATTAATTAATAATGAACCTAAGTAGATCTAGTATGGGACGGCAGAAGAAACGATTCTTTTACTCACCTCAGGGGTTTGCGGTCAATGCAGACCTTCTCATAGATGTCTTTGAGGAACTGCGGAGCGCTCTCCTGCACCACATGATGGATCCGCAAACGTGCCTTCAGGTACTCGAGAAAGCGTTTCATAAAGCCTACAAAATGCTCTGCAGTGCGGATGCTGCCAGGTACAGCCTCTGTAGTGAATATATTTAGAGAGTTAAACCACAATTTATGAACCAAAATACTTAATTAAATAAATATGGTAATTTAAAGCTAAATTCCCACAAAAGAAGTCTGTTAGGTTTCATATCATAGAACAGACATTGTATTTTTATTGTTCAATCAGGATTTAAAGTATCTGAACATTTTCTGTTTGTCAAACAGGAAGATGACTTCATACATCAGCTATAAATTACCTTGGGACCATCTGGTTGAAAGCCATCACCAAAATATCACTTAAAAGTTACTCTTGAGAAATATGACATTGGTTTGATATCTTATATATCTAATCCAGTGACACATTTTTGTGTGACTCAAATTAGGAGTTGTTGTAAATAATGGAACTGACCTTGGAGGATTTCATCTGGCAGAACTGGGTTGGACAGATAGATGTCAGTTTCTCTGGCAACATTTGCTTCTTTAAGACCCTCAACTAATCTCCTGTATTCTTCACGGAGTTTGGCAGCATCTGTTTCCTTAATTCTTTAAAAGAGCACAAGCAGAATGCAGGAAATTAAACATTCAAGTTGTAATAAAAAATTCACTCCCCCAATATTTTTTTCACACCTGCTAATGGTGTTTTGCAGGGTTTCCACATTTGTCTGACAGCGATCCAGTGTCCTTCTGGTAATGTTGACGCTCATGGAATCAATACACACATTATCTAGAAGAAACCATATCAGCTTAAATAGCCATGATCTGTCCACAAGATATGGGTTATCATGACAAGATCTGCAGTTTTTTACTCACCGATGTTGTGAGCCTCATCAAACACAACCACAGATTTCTTTGCAAGCTCTTTCGACACCAGGTCTGCAATTTTTGGATCTAGTAAGTAATGGTAGCTGTACACTACAATGTTTGCGTGAAGAATCTGAAAGAAGAAACATGAAATCAACGACAATCAACTTCATGCACAGCAAAACATCCACCATACTAAATCTAGTAAGTACTGACTGCATATCGTGCCAGGAAGTACGGACACCAGCCTTTTCTACGCCCAAAGTCCTTCAGATCATCCAAGTTATATATGCCAGGGGGAATGGGCACCTGTCGGCCTACTGCATCAAATTTCTGCATACAGCGAATTGATTTTAATGTTAATTAAATATTTGATTTGAAATACATTTATATGCAAGTTTCTTTTCATGGATATGATTATTTCATATTCCAGAATACAATAAAATGCATAGAGGACATCAGGCCTTAAACAGAGTTACTTATGACTAAACTACACAAAAAAGGCCAAATGCTTGAGAAGTGCTTCAAACCTCATAGAACTGGCAGACAGGTTGACTTGGGTTACTGTGATGCTGTGCTCGAATATACGACGCTGTCAGACTGTGACACTTTCCATCTACTTCTTTTCCAAAACGCAGAGAGCTCACCTGTAATCACACATTTACTTACACTTAATGAGACCACCTGTACAAAAAAAAAAATTACTGAAACCACAAATAAATCTGTTCATTTTGCAGCTTGTACCTCAGGATGAATGCACAGGTTTTTTCTTGAAGAAAGTGCCAGTGCAAGGAAGTCATTATTCGCTTTTGTTTGCTTTGCATAATAATCCATTAGTTTCCTTAGCTCCTCCACAACCTGACAGTAGAACAGAGAGGTTACAGAAAATTAATTGATGAAAAGCATATTTGAAAAGCAAATTATAGTGGGTCATAAACTTGTATATAACGTTGAATACCTTCTCTATCTCAGGCACAGTGCGAGAGCAGTAGACAAGCTTGGTGACTTCCAAAGGGTAAGCCTGCAAAACGTGAAAATATAAATCAAAATATTTGCACAGTTATCAGGCTGTCATTATTGTGAAGTTTCAAGTTATACAACACAGTCAATCACAAATCCCTTACCTTCTGGTAAGCAACGATGAGGGAAAGAAGAGAAATTGTTTTTCCTGTTCCTGAGGGCATCTCGAGAACTCCATGGCCCTTTGCACATATAATAAAAGTGTGAAACAATTAGATAGATAGATAGATAGATAGATAGATAGATAGAATCAATTTCTTTGGGATTTTAAAATTATTTTTAACTTTTACTAGGTAATTTAAATGCCCCTGTTGTGAGACGTAAAAATAAAAAAAGTGCTGTCTCTCAATCAATGCTCAATTTAATTGCATGCATGATTGATTGATTAAACTTTATTATACACCAATGTGTCAATTTTCCTTTGACCAAAACAAGTTACACACACATCTACAACACAATAATTATATCCATTCAACAATTTAAAAAACGAACTCTCACATAAGATGCTTACACTTACTGAATTCCATTCAATATTCTAATTGTCACTGGTATAATTCTAAAAGAAATAATAATTCTATATAAATTAACAGAAAATGGCGTTTAAACCATATAGCACATACAGTTTATAGCACATTACATTGCATGATACTTTTGGTATAGCGTGAAATGTAATGTCAACTACTCATAATGTTAACATATTACATACATGACGATATTTTTTTAATAAATTTAACATACCTTAGCATCCAGCGTCCTCTTCAGCTCAAGCATGTAGGAGTATTGTTCAGGATAGATGTAGTCATACGGAAAGTAGACTAATAACCCGTCAATATTCAGCCTAAAGGGATAAAAGAGGAATTAGAGGGGGAAAAAAACTTCTGTTAACTAAACAACGGTTTGGAGAATTACCAGTCTGCACCTTTACATGCTACTAGTCCATATATTGAAATTTGACCATTTTACTCACTTCATGTTTGCAGGTACTTAAACTTTACAGCACTACGGTGTTTCTCGTGGTCAGTTTTCTATAATTTTACACATGTATATAGCTGTATATTTAACTGTCATGTGCATTACACAACAGACTTCTATCGAGTTATACAGGCGATTCTAGTAGCACGAAAAGCCGTCGCATCTAAAACGCGTAAGGTATTTTGCTTCTGTGATTGGTTGTTCCGAATGAAAACCCTCCCCAGTCTGTCATTTTATTGGATGATACGTATGTCAATTCATCTTTTTAACGGAAGTACATTTAGCACCGTCGGGGTTAGACCCAAACAATCGAAAAGAAGTCCGGACTAAACTTCCACAAAAAAATTTTAATTCTGCCCGACTGGACTGGTTGTACTTTCCTGTCAAGTGTAGTGTAAATATTTAAAATAATAAATAATTATTATTATAATTTTTGGAAATGTAAATAAATGTATTTTTTTATTAAATAATATATATATATATATTTTTTTTTTTTTTGTTTGTTTGTTTTAGTTTTTTTTTATCATGGAGTATATACTTAACATTAGATTTTAAATAAGACAAGAAAGAAAGAAAGATTAATTTAGCATCTACCAGTCAAAAGTTTTTAGTAAGATTTTAAATTCTTTTTTTAAATTTTAAAAATCTCTTCTGCTCACCAAGCCTGCATTTATTGGATCCAAAAAACAGCAAAAGCAGTAATATTGTGAAATATTTTTACTATTTAAAATAGCTGCTATGTGAATATATTTTAAATTGTAATTTATTCCTGTGACCAAAGCTAAATTTTCAGCATCCTTACTCCAGTCTCCGGTGCCACATGATCCTTCAGAAATTATTCTGTGCTGATTCAAGAAACATTTATTATTATTATTATAATTTTTAATTAATATTTAAAACACTTGAGTGCATATTTTTCAGGATACTTTGATTAATAGAAAGATCCAAAGATCAGCAATTATCTGAAATAAAAAGCTTTAATTTTAGCATATACACTATACCATTCAAAAGCTCAACATAATAATAATAATAAATCTTTTTTTAACAGCAAATCAGAATATTAGAATGATTTCTGAAGGATCATGTAACTGGAGTAATGATGCTAAAAAACATTTGGTAGTGTACACATAAATGTAAGAAAACATGAAAGAAAATAATTTATCATTAAAACAGCAGAGGCATATATTTATATAATATTTTATTTACATGAACATTTTATTTCATATATTACAATGCAATAAAACATACCATAATATTACACCTCAACAAAGACCAACCTTTACAAAGTGATTTCCTTTGTACTCACAGGCAGGAAAAATAATTATCTCAGATCACTTAGATCTCATGTCTTACATATCTGCATAATATGTTTACTCCTATGGAAGTAAATCAAAACTCCATTTTGGGTGATTTCTTGATAACATTCACCTACATTGACTACAAATTATACTTCCCAAACTTATGCAAAATGTTTGACATTTTCAAGAAAAATGTACTACATAGCCAAAATCCCGATTCCTTTCCCTGCAAAGCATAGCTTAATAAGTAATAGCAAATGTAAAATTGAACAGACTGTTAGTGCTTAAATATTTTACATCTCCAGTTAGGCTAGAATGACCAAAACCCAGCAAAACACTTCTCTTGTAACATTAACATGAATGATTTAACATGAATAAATCAATTGATTGTCTTTTTCAGAGTTGAAGCTGTAAAGATTATTGCCTATTTGTTATAATTACACATGGATAAAAATGTGCCATAACTCTGCAGCATCTGTGGCACAGCCAACTATTGCTCTTTCATCTCATTTCTTTCACTGTCCTCTGAAACAGGCAAAATAAGATAGCATGGGTAAGCTGACGCTTATATTACAGTACAGTCCCCTCAAATCTCGTGTCTCTCTTCCACACTCTTATAACGGTCCATGATCCCAAGAACATCCTCCAAAATGGATGGTCCCAGATCCAGGTCCAAACCCATTAGCGACTCCGAGCGTGACATGCTAGGTGAGATAGATGGAGATTCACAGTGTTCGCTCCGCAGGTCCTCATTACTGAGCCCTGCATCAGAGTCCAGACTCAAGCCCCGTTTGGGGTCCAGCGGCCTGCAGCCTTCCAACATGGAGTCATCCGAGGAAGCCTCGGATAAGGAGCCCGTGGAAGGCACCATGTGCGGCAGGACAGGGATCGAGGAGGAGAGAGTGAGGTCACGGCTGTGCTTCCCAATCCCTTCCTCACAAACAGACATTGAGCGCTGCTGCGTTGGACTGTGGTGGTGATTCTGCTGCTGGTGAACAGGGGACGACTGCTCGTCTAAATGCAGACGTGGGGGTTTGGGAGGAGGCTGCACAGGTGCGATGAACACTGGCATGGAGATGGTGGTTTTGAGAAGAGAATTGTGATTAGAATTATGACTGCGATGGTAAGTGTGACTCTTGTTGTTCACACTGAAGATCTCATCCATTCTTCTGTCAATGCTGTGAGAACGAGAGCTGGGCGGCTGATTGAGTGCTGGAAGCATGTCGAGTTTGCCTTGCAAGAACCCCACATCGCCAAACATGTCCCCTTCACCCTCCGGCCCGACGTGGGCACTATGACGCACATCACCCAGCGGCGGGCTTATCATGTCTCCTGAAAGAACGTCCCGTATTTTCTGCTTCTTGCCTCGCTTTGGTGTGGATGTCTTCAAGTACATTGGTGTCTTGGCTGGCATTCTGTTTCCCAGTATTTTGTGTCAAACGTTTGATGATGTTCGTCGCAGAAATGGAGAGGAACCTAGTCCTCAGTCTGAAATTAACTCTTTCATACGTTTGCGCTGGTTTGTCTCCTTTATTTCACTTATAAATGTCCCAACGGGGCTGAAACTCTTCAGAAGCTCCTGGAATGTTTCATCACAACAGCAGATCTGAGGAACAAACAAGGAGAAGACAGATTTACAACCTGTGAAACTCAAGAGTGCACACAGAAAAGCACATCAATCTGAACGACAAAGAAAACAACTTTGTTTTTCTTCTCCCCTGGGTGGAAATTTGGAGATTTTTCCTCTCCAGTCTTTGCAGCTACTTACCTATAAATTACAAAGCCTCAAAAATTTCACTCTTTCCACAACATTTGTTGGATTTTCATGAGATGTAATAGCAAGGATGTTATTTGCGTGCATGCTTTTATGAGTACATTATGAAACTGCCCCAGAACAATATTGGCAGTAGAGAACGAGATTGGTAATCCCCACTTCTGTTCTTCTTTGATCTCCAGTCATTATATTACATCCACACTGACATATGTTATTGTATTCAACGTTTTAATGTGGTGTGAAGATTGCACAACCTTTGGAAACCTTCCTTTCACTGAACACAACAGAATAACAACAAAGTTTTACTATTTTACTTCTTTATCACTTTTGAATAATGAAATCTTTTCTCAGTATTGCATCACAGGACAACTGTGAAACTTATTTACTTTTTACTTTATTTTATACATTAGATAGATAGACAGACAAGAAGAGGACAGCACTGATAGCATCAAAGTAGTTTTTTTACTTTACCCAGAAGACGTAAATTAATTATGCTGTCATTGGCACAGTGTGCATTAAAACGAGCACATTTCCGTTATTGTTTCTCTATGAGAGCCGTATGTTTTTAGCATTTTGCCTGTTCACAGCTTGTTGCTGTGATTTATTGGCCTATGACGCAACTGTGAAAACGTGTTTGTAAAAAGAAAGACAAAAATATCTATTGAATGTTTAAAAGATGTGTGCTTATCAATGTTGAGAAAAAGTGATGTACATGTCTTATCTGTCCTTGTGACCTTCAGAAAATCACTTGGACGAGTTACACTAACACACTCCTGTTATGTAATGGTTAAACACTGCTAGTCCTTGAGATCAGCCAATTCCCGGATTTCCCTAGTAAACCACATGGTGTCATTGCTTTAACATAGCTCAGACTTTAGTCTACACCCACCCATAGTGTTTAGAAAGTGAGAGGCTTGGTTATTATTATTTTTTAATATGTTTATTTAAAACTGCATAGCTTTTTGTATATATATTAACTAAAATGAGAGAATAATGACTAAAACTTTGAACAAATATAATAAAAGGCTTTCACAGTAACCAAAACCCTGATTGGTGCAATGAAAAAGCCATATGACAATTAAATTTTAGATATACTGAAAATTTCCTTAAGCTGTAAACAATTTTCTCATCATTATGACCCAATACTTTAGTTACATCCGTTTAACTTACAATGATGTCTGTCACTTTTACAAAATTTTATAAGTTCTGAGTTTCCGTCAATAGAAATTACATTAACAGCTGTCGAAATGTGTAATTAATACTTTACTTAAACATTTAAGCCAGCAAAATTTACAATGTTATTTTTTGTATTATTCAACAAGTAATCACTACATCACTCATCTCAAGACGATAAATCTCAGCACTGACGTAGAGTTTAATAAAGTTGAGTTTTAAATTGTAATATTTCAAAACTACACGTGAAACTATCTGTACTTGCCTTTGATATCTGCGTTGAAATCACTCGTTTGTCCTGCTAGGTTATTCCGGGGTGTTAATGGATAAGCTGTTCTGTGTGCGCGTTCTCGGTAGGGTAGTTATAAACCTCTTAAGCGCGCTGAAGCTGAGGGTGACGAACTGCAGAAGGGCAGGGACGGGGGCGTGCGCGCATGATGCTCGTGAATGAGGAAATCTTTGGCGGGAGGAGGGCAGGAGGACGCCTAAAGTTGGTTTGCACACACACACTTTACGTTGTCTATCTGTTTTAGGTGTTAAATTGCGCACTTGTATAGACACAGGCACGTGTCAGTTACCTGGATCCGTGGCCATATTGGAGATACTAAACAACAGCATTGATTGCTCGGTTAATGTACTACGAATATGTTGTTCTGCTAATTTGTGTTGTCTAAACCACAGGAAAAAAAAAAACATGTGAAAGCAGCTAAATCATATAGAAAAGGACATTGTAAGCAGAAAGGGGCGCAGTAGTTTGACAAACTAAAGTTAATAGGTGGTAAAGATACGTGTGAGCAGTATATGTGATTGGCCTCATATAACTAACAAACTGCTTAAGTTTGATCAAAATCAGACGATGTATGCAAAAGCTATTAGGCATTTCCTGTTTCTCATTTCTCGCCATAATTTCAACGCCTCGCCATGGCCAAACCGTTCGAGTCTAATATTTAACCTACCTGACTGGAAATGATTAGAACAAACACGAATGTTGTCAAGATTCTTGCCCTGGAAATCCTGGTTCAGTTTGGTCAACCAGTTTGTTCCTCAGACAGTTTTTTTGCACTCTTTTCCTTGATTTGTTATAACGTTTGGCAGTCTATAGTACTCCAAATGTTTTTCCCGGTCCAACTGATTAGTACAGCCCAAGACATGACAATAATTGACCATTTTTAGCAGCAGTATTCAGCAAAATTTGCGAGTTCCGTTCAATTCCGTGGCTTTGTTTATGTTCTGTGCTACCAATATGGCCAATTGAATGATTATACAAAAAGATTCCATGAATGAAAGTAAATGGTGACCAGGGATATCAACAACTTTAATTTCAGTCTGTTCTTTACACAAAGGACTTTAAATACAGTGTACATTTAGCAGACCATTTTTATGATATTTTACCATGTTTTGTTGTCCTATTTGAAGCTTGACAGCCCCAGCCCCATCCACTTCCATTATAAGGAAGAGAGCAGCTCAAACATTCTGGCACATTTCTCCTTTTGTGTTCTGTGGAAGAAGTTGTCTAGATTTGGAATGACATGACAGTGACTAAATGATGACCAAATTTTCATTTAGTGGTAAACTATTTCTCAACCTTCAGATCACCCAGTAAAACAAGTGCTTAGCAATGTCTTTTCCCATGCAGAAGCTGCATTGACTCATGGCATAGACAAGCCTCACCCTGTCGTGGTTCTGCCTCATAAAGCCTAAAACCAAAACAAGACAGGTTGCATGGCCACATAAACAATGTTGTAATATCCCTTTACTAGTAACATAGAAGATTTTATGTATTTTGAAGTTAAATGTATTATTTAATATGGCTGATAATTGTCTTAAAAGTGCATAATTGTGTATCATCTTTCCATAGAAGCAGACGAATGAATGTGACATGAGTCTCTGTGACGGACAGCCAGACAATCAGTACACTCGAAGATAAAAATGCAGACGTGAGCACCTATAAAGATGTTGAAAACAGCCTACTTTTATTAAATTAATTTTCTCTAAATTAGAAACATTTGTTTGACATAGTCACTAGGACTGAGCCAAGCTGATCTCAGACTGCAAATATGCATACAAGGCCCTCTCAAGCCATCCTTTAAAACAGGTCTCTGTTTTATGGCTCTGTGGGTTTAAGCTCTAGTTAATGTTAAAAATCAACGACTACCTCTGGAATTATTATCAGACTTCCAACATTCACAGACCTGACGTTTATAACTTTAACGCACACACCGCAGTCTAACCCATTTTTTATTTTCAGTATTCAGTGTTGGAATAAGCCTTCCAAGCTTTTCCTGTAAATTTCAACATGATTTCACTTTTTGTATCATAGTGATGACCCACTTGATTAAATACTATTCCATAATGCCTCATTATCTGTGTGAAAATGTTTTTTAGACTGTGATTCAGTGACCTAGAAATTCCCCTTACTCCTCCGATAGACAAAACTTCAATGGCATAAATTCTTCTGTGACATTTTGTGCAACTTGGGAGTCTTCAATAAGGTCACATGTATTCGTTACGACACCCAATTCGCAGATTACTGCAGAAACCTTCTGAGGATTAAGACCGTCCTCCTCTACATATCATTTCTTGGAAGATCTAATGTCTCTTCTGGTTGAATTAATCAGTGGTTTAGCACTGGAGGGTTCAGTTGCTGGTCAGCTCTGACGCAAAGGGCCAGAATGAACCCTCGGGTCAAGCAGCACCCCCTTCTGAGAAGCCCTCTCAAGTCGTCAATCCTTCAAAGATGTTACTGTGTATGTTGTATGAATGGGCAGTAAATGGGGAATGCTGAACCAGAGACCAATTTTGCAGGACAATTGACTAGCTAAGTGACCTTACTAGCGGGAATTCTGGGAATTTCGGGATATGACATGTGGTTTGCATTAGTGCTCGGAGTGTTTTCACAGTCTTCAGAGTACTGGTCTGTCAGAAGGCTTTCTGGGAGGATGACACACTAAGCTGAGATGGAAAAAGAGCTGTGATTCCACCATGAAATCACACTGAACTCAGACAGTTGTGACTTTTACTGATGTGCGGCACATTTGGACATTCCTATTGTACTTTATTTGTATATAATAGCCCTTATTTTAAGCAAGCCATAGAATAAATAACAACCCTGCATAGATGGAGCTTGATAAAGCCTATTAATCACTGTACATAAAGATTACGAGCAACTGTTAAGGATGTTATGGAAGCACATTTCCGCCATTGAATAAAAAAAGAAAGGTAATTGTGGTAATCTCACAATTCTGACTTTTTTCCTCAGAATTTTGATACAAACTCGCAATTCTGAGAAATTAATCAGAATTGTGAGATATACTCACAGTTGTGACTTTTTTCTACTCCTGTTGACTCCTTCTTTAAACCTATTCATAGTATGAAGGGCATGATTTCATATTTTTATAATGCAATTAGCACCTTGCGTGAAGGCTCACTTGCATCTATTAAATCTCAGTGGGAGGAGGACATAGGAGAAAATATTTCAGAAGAACAATGGGAAAATATCCTATGTCATGTACACTCCTCTTCCTTCTGTGCCAATCACGGTGTGATTCAGTGTAAAATCCTTCATTGCACACACTGGGCCAAAGTTAGACTTTCCAAAATTTATCCCGATACAGATCCCATGCATGACCGCTGTCACCAAGCTCCTGCAACTACTGCGCATATGTTTTGGTCTTGTCCATCTCTACACAATTACTGGTCCCAGATCTTTGAAACATGTGTTGAACCTCTGGCTGTTACAACTTTATTTGGTACCCTTTCTCAATCGCCTGACACACCCAAACATGAGACTCATGTTGTGGCTTTTTTAACACTCTTAGCAAGATGCTTAATTTTACTAAATTGGAAATCACCTACACCCCTACCCTTTCTTTGTGGATTAAAGATATCTTTTATTTAGTTAAGCTAGAGAAAATGAGATACACAATGAAAGGAACTTCTGGTAATTTTTATAAAATTTGGGGTCCTCTTTTAGATTGTTTAGGAAAGTGAATTGTTTCTAAATACCTAAGTAAATTCCTCTGGCATAACTCTTTTCCTCCCCCAAGATACAGATTACTAGACTACTTCATCTTTTTCTTATACCTGTGAGGTTAATGTGCATATGTGTTTGGATGACCAGGGCTTTTTTTTTTTTTTTTGACCTTCTATTTATTTATTTATTTATCTGTTTGTTAGAAAATCATTATGTTGTAATATTATTATTCAGTATGCTTTTTTTTTGACGTTTTTTTTTTTTTTTTCTGTTTCAGAGTTGTTTTTTATTTGTGTAGAAATAAGTACTTGTACATGTCATCAATCATTCTATTCTATTCTATTCTATTCAATCATTCTCACTATTCTTCAGTTATTCTTGATCTGTAATTGTATGGTGTAACCAGCTGAGTTGGAGAAAATCAAAATAAAGTGAGTTTATTTTGAAAGTCAGTTGTGACTTTTGTCTCAGAATTGCGAGTTTATATCGCAATTCTGACTTTATAAAACACAATTGCAAGTTAAGTCAGAATTGAGATATAAACTTGCAATTCTAAAAACATGCTAGTCTGTTTTTCCCCTCAAAATTAGACTTTATAACTGGCAATTGCATTCATATCTCACAGTTCTGAGAAAAAAGTAAGAATTGCAAGAAAAATTGTCCTTATTGCAAGATATAAAGGCGCAATTGCGAGAAAAAAGTCAGAATTGCAAGATACAAACTCACATTTGCAAGAAAAAACGTTCAGAATTATGACTTTACATCTTGCATTTCTGACTTATATCTCCATTCTGAGAAAAAAAAGTCTTCTGAGTTTGTATCAATTCTGAGAAAAAAAAGTCAGAATTGTAAGATAAAAGTTGCAATATAGACCAATTCATAGTAGATGTCACAGTTATGTCACTTGCAGCTGCGCGCGTATGCTGGTGGCAGAAAAACACGGGTAACAAATGGAGTGAAACGGGTAAAATCTATGGAATAAGAGAAAAAAAATTGTGCCTTTCAATGCCAGAATCGGAACGCAAATTATTTTTATAGAATACTGTCGTCAAAGATTGCAAACGCAGACGTTTAAATAGATTAAAGCATAAATTTGATTTAAACAATATGTCTACATAATATTCAGATATGCTGTTTGTATGGGACGCATTGTATTAGCCCTACAATTTACAACATGACGTAATCTAGAAATTGCGAGAATAAGTCAGAATTCTGAAAAAAAAACCTCAAATTTACCATTCTTTTTAACCTTTTATTCCATGGCTCCATAGACTGCTATTTGAAAACCATAATTTTCTGCAACCAGATAAGCTCCGCCCACAAAAAAACGCTGATTGCAAACATTTAATTGGTCTATTACATTTACAGGTTTCCATAGGATGTTGTTAAAGGGAACATGGAAGCAAAATTCACTTGTACATGGTGTTTGCACATAAATGTGTCTTACCAGTGTGTGGACACAACCACCCCACAATGATCCAAATCTATTCACTCCCTCAAAAAACCTAAACAGTCTCATTTATTTCAATTTTCTGAGCAGACTTCATACTGCTCAGGCCCCGCCCACAACCGCTGACAGGTTGTCCTTTATTAGAATATTTCCCTCAGCCAGTTGTACGCTGTCCAGAATTTTCTCCATGCTCGAGCAGCGGTAGCGAAATTGTCTAGTAAGCAATGCCTGTGTTTTGTAGTTGTATGTAATAATGAACATAAGAGTCTTTCTTTTCTCTCGACCACTTAGAGCCACTGAGGACACAGTGGATTCATTTTGATTTAATTGTAACGCACCACCAAATACACAAAAAACGGAAGACAGGGGTGGAGTCAGCAGTAGCTCATTATCATTTGAAGAGACATGCACCAAAATGACTCGCTGTGAACAGAGCTGTCTTTGATAGGGTAAAAAGCTGCTGTTTTACATGACCACTGAGGAATTTTAACCAAAGTATGTTTTTAAACATTTCATGAACACCCTAAAGAATCATACCAACTTGTGGAAAATGGGAATCCGATGTTCCCTTTAAAGCCTCCATGCCGTAAACATAAACTAACAGAATTTACACTAGTTTAGTCACACTATGTTTCCATTCATGGACTATTTAGTCTCTGCTCCCCACAAGGACACATTGCTGCCAGTGTGGGCAGTGATTACTATATAAGATAAGAAAACAATACAAAGGACTGAAATAGAATAAAGTGACAAATAAAATATTCATAGATTTATCTTTAGCGCAGTCTGAAATAGCTTAGTTCAGTTTCATTGACGTGTCACAAAATCAGTGTGATTTACTACAGCAATTTAATGAGAGCAGACTTGGGAAAAGGCACAGCTCAGCAGGAAAAGAAATAAACAGACCGTATGACCCATTTAGTGCAGATAGTTCCCAGAGGGCCGAGAAGCTGCTGTGGGAACTCAGTAGACTATGTTTGAATTGACCACAGTAATTATCATTAAGCAGCACTTTCACACAAAGACACACGTAATGCACTTTGAGTTGAGATTGAAATTAGCTTACTTAGGTATACATAAATGTATGATTTTATGTTATTCAAAATGCATTACAAATTAAATTCACACAGACAACCACTTCATTTCTAAATATAAAACAACTTTAGTACATTTTACTTGCTTAAAAGACTATACATTAATCAACGTTTTTCTTTTTTTTCTTTTACAGTTTAGAACTATACCAATTTTGCTGTGAAGCATAAACGTACATTTATATGGCTTGGTTAAAAAAAAAAACCTGAAATGACTGTAGATAAACTGCATTTCGTAATTGTAGTATTTTCGTATTTTAAGCTTTAAACCAAAGGACTTTGAATATTCCAGGCTATTTCTGTCACAACCAGATAAAATATTTTACATAACAATCTATTTTGATATGTTATTTCCACACCAGTGGAATAGGAAGAAAGTGTTTTGAGTGAAGAGGAAGGCTCCACTCGTTGACTCAATGAATTTCCCTGTCTGTTTTTTCCAAAGGAAGCCAGTTTTGTTTTTGAGGTCTCTTAAGCAGACATCTCGTTCCCGCTCCAGTGCCTGGCTCAGATCTGTCTTCCCAAGAAAAACGAGTGCTGGGTTGGAATTCCTCAAAGAGGGCAGGAAATAGGGTGGAGGGACCGAAGAGAAGGTTGTAGTTCTGTCCACATGGGAATCACAAACATCATGGCTGTAGAAATTTGGCATGACGTTTAGCACGACTTAATCTCCTAAACAGCTGTAGATTGAGAGCAGGGCTTTCAGTTAAAGTAAAACTAAAAATAGGCTGATAGTAAATGGTTTTTATTAGCAGTAGTCTCTGACATTTTGTTTTCCACATAAATACACATAAAAAATAATTGTTTAAGGTATTTGCTACAAATTAAATGTCCTATAAAATGCATTCTAAAACAAGAGTTATATTTTTTAGGTTAATAACATGAACACTATATTTACTTAAGCCTTAAAATTTAGTGACAAAATATATGACAGATTTTCATTCATGCAGTTACAGCTAGTGCTGACGGTACATATCCGTGACAGGCAGCTGTAGTTTTGTTCTGAGAACAGCTTTGCATACAGTTTAAAACAAAGGGATCTGGGTTAAAATAAGCTACTTTATAAGAACATTACGCAAATTTAGCCTCCATTTAATCAAGGCCAGTTTCCCCTGCCAAAGAAAATCAACACTCTTGCCACTCCAGTTATAAAAACAGCAGGGTGTGGCGGTGCCCTGTATAGAAACTGTTTACAACAGACTAAATGTAAAACAAATATGATCTTTTTTGTGGTTTCTCATTTTAGGGAGGTTCAACCTAACAGCAAACGACACCGCTGAGCACTGTGATAAATGGACACAATTTTAACTTAAAGGGATAGTTTACCCAAAAATGAATTACTCACCCTCATGTCGTTCCAAACCCGTAAGACCTTTGTTCATCTTCGGAACAAAAATGAAGATATTTTTGAAAGCTTTCTGACCGTGCATAGACAGCAGTGCAACTGAAACGTTCCCAGGTTCAGAAACGTAGTAAGGACATCATTAAAACAGTCAATGCGACATCAGTGGTTCAACTGGAATTTTATAAAACTACAGTAATACCTTTTGTGCCCAAAGAAAACAAATATAACTACTTTATTCAACAAATCTTCTTTTCCAAGTCACATCCTCCGGCATTATCGAGAGTATCACAACGCATGCGTGTGTTGCTGCTGAGGTAGAACACGCATTCGCTGCGCCTTGTTTACAAGCAAACCTTGTAGTACTCAAAAAATTGCGGAGGACGGTAACTTGGAGGAGACAACTAGGGATGGGCGATATCGTTTGCGATATATCTGTAAAATTTTTCCCCATGATAAAAATTAGTCTTCCTGCAATAATAACGATAAAGTCTAGTTGTTGACATATTTCTGTATGTGAGGTAGAGTATGTAGTGACATGCTGAGGGCGGATGTGAAACTAGTATATTGCTAAATGAGGAGCTCCAATCTAGAACTGGTTTGGTTAAAACTGTACAGTGCGACAAAAATCGGTCTGAGCCTTTAATAACTTAGGCTACAAATAATGTACTAGTAGCACGTGCGATGCAGTTTTGCATGTGTATAAGATTGTTTACAAACCTGTTGTCCAACAAAGATATAATTTATTGGCATCCTTTTTCTCCAAATTAACTTAATAACACAGTCGAGTGTTTGAAATAACCTTTTGATATCAGACGTGGTTTCATATCACAGAATGAGGCTGAAATCATACTATTTTATTGTATTATAAAGGCTATGTCGATTAGCATTGCAGTATTAATGTACTTTATCCTTATAAAAATACCAAGATTGCTTCAAGAACACAGACAAACCATATATTGTAGCCATCGTAAGTTTATTGTCTTCAGTTTCCTCAGTTAATGTTTCTTTATCTGCGTTTTATTTAGCTACAGCGATAACTGGATTAGAGATTCCTGAAGCGTCGCCAGTACTACTACTGCTATAAAGCTATAAAGCATATGTGGAGTTTCTGCGCAAGGGCGCCCTCCGGCTTCCGAGTCAGAAAGAGCTTTATTGCCACATGTGTTATTACACACAAGGAATTCGTCTTGGTGTTAGGAGCTTCCAGTACGGCTTCCAAAATAAATAAATAAATGAAGAGTTCAGATGCAAAACCAGCTAAAAGCCATCTCGGTCAAAAATGAGATAATGATACTGAGTAAATGCTCTCGACACATATTATACGTCGTCCATCAAATACTTTTTCTTCAAACTCGCAAAAATTCCAGCCTCAGCCCAATCAGAAGTACCAGTACTTACATAGAAACCTATACACCTGAGCCTGACAAAAATGCATTTTTTAAAGAAAGACGTCAGATAGATTTAGCTGGTTTTGCATCTGAACTCTTCAAATAAAAAATAAATTCAGTGAATTAAACAGTCATTACATTAGGTGTGTACTCAGTAATGCTCACAACACTTTATTTTGGGTAAAAATAGGAAAGATAATATTTCTCTCTAAAGAAACAGGATTCCCTGAATTATCGTCATTGATATCGTTATTGCAATAAATACCAGAAATTATCGTGATAAATTTTTAAGCCCATATCGCCCATCCCTAGAGACAACCCAATCTCATGGCAATTTACCCATATTTTACGAGGTGGCTAATTTGTATTAATTTGTACGACCTTGCTTGATTTCTGCTAAATTGTACGCATTTTGTTAGTTCCCCAATTTGGATGAATTCTTACGAATGACCTACCCCTGAACCTACCCATCACTAGGGTCTAGACAAATCGTACAAAATCATACAGGTGAGGTTGTACGAATGCATACATATTGGTTGTGAGATAGCGTTGAGTAAAGTCGTTATTATAAATATTTAAATTTGTGTTCTGAAGATGAACGAAGGTCTTATGGGTTTGGAACGGCATGAGGGAGAGTAAGGATTACTTACTCTATAGTGGACTTCAATGGTGCGCAATGGATTGAAGGTTTAAAATGCAGTTTCAGTGCAGCTTTAAAGGGCTTAAAACGATCCCAGCGAATAAGGGTCTTATCTAGCGAAACGATCAGTTATTTTCTAAAAACAAAAGGAATATATATATATATATATATATATATATACTTTTTAACCACAAATGCTCGTCTTGTCTAGCTCTGCGATGCATATGCGTACTCTGGTTCTAAACAGGGTAGAGGCAAAAAAAAAAAAAAAAAACCCTCCCATCTCATTTTCTCCTCCAACTGCAAAAACATCCTACATCGTTGTTTTACCCTTTTTTTGTGAATGGTATTTATTGCATTTAAACTTCTTTGCACGTTCACTTTGTAAACACTGGGTCGGTACTTCTGCAGCGATGTAGGATGATTTTGAAGTTGGAGAAGAAAATGAGATGGGAGTTTTTCGACCTACCCTAACTGTCTTGAACCGGAGGTTCACAGACTATGCATGCACATCGCAGAGTTAGACAAGACGAGCATTTGTGGTTAAAAAGTATATAAATTGTAATAAAAAAAAATAAAAAAAAAAAAATTATTCTTTGGCTGGGATCATGTGGAGTCCTTTTAAGATGCATTTTTTAACCTTCAGCCCATTGAGCACCTCTGAAAACCACTATATGGAGAAAGATCTTTGAAGTTTTCCCTCAAAAAACTTAATTTCTTCACAACTGAAGAAAGACAAACATCTTGGATGACATGGGAGTGAGTAAATTATCAGGAAAGATAATTTAAAAAGACAGAATTTTATTTTATGGGTGAACTATCCCTGAGATTTCTCCTAACATTAGGGATGAGTGATGTGCCAAAAAGGTAACCTACGTTGCACTTAAAGGGATAAATCGTCATGTCATTCCAAACCGGTTATGTGGAAATGCAAAGTCGACATTTCGACATGCGTTTTTCATTCAATGGAGATCAAAGGTCACCAAAACTGACTACCAATGTTGTTCTTTTGTGTTCTTCAAAAGAAATAAATTAATTCAGGTTTGGAACAGTGTGAGGGTGAGTAAATGATGACACTATGTTCATCCCTCGTCATACCTTAGTTAAAGCATACAAACAGTAAAGCTTAAGGAATGCTGTAGACCTGGAATCTAAAGGAAATGACTCACATCATGCTCTTACACAGATGGACAGAAGACTCATGATACAAACCAACACCACTGATTGTTTGAGGACCTGCTCGTTTTCAATCTGGTATTGCCTTTATTAAATACTTCACAACTTCACCTACAATGAATGGTTACAAAATGTTACCTTTTGTCAAATATGGACACTTTTCAATTTACAAAGCCGTCATTTTTGCAGAGGCAACCCAAAAAAAAAACAAAAAACAAAAAAACAAGATGGTTTAGAGCAGTCACTGAGACATACCACCTGTTTCGGGGAAAGCGTGACAGAGCTGTGAGAAAACAAAAGAATGACATGATATATTTTCTATCAACATTAGCTGTTGCACAATTCAAGTTAATTTACAAACCAGATGGGAAGAATATGTACTATACACATGTATATATATTTATATTTATATATATATATATACACATTCATAAAACGGTTCAATCTGACAGCCACGTTACAAAGAGAGAGAAAAAAAAAAAAAAAAAGAGCAGACCGCTTAAGTATAAAAAATAAATTAAAATGATCTCACATGTGACACAAACACTTACAACGGTAGGTCTCATCTGTGGAGTGGTATCAACAGACTAAACACGAATTTGAAGCAATAGGAATATAAGGGGCATCCATACAGACATGAAAAATGAGCTAACTAGTCTAAGCAGAGCTAAAATGTCTTAAAAGGATCTAAGCAAATGAAAAGTGCCGGTGAACAACATTAACTAGTTCAGCTCCACCGCAGGAGGCAAAGGGAGTGGCAGTAAATAAAGTCTCCCTGAAGCCAGGTGGAATGAAAAAGTCGGCCGGCAAACTCAAGCGGGATGATACGGTGGGGGAAATGGGTCGTAATCCAATGAACCTGTTTGGTATAGGCTGATGCCAAAATTAATTCAGTGTTTCTTGATGTACACACCCATTGAGGTCCTTAAAATGAACATTTTATTTAAACGTTTCTCATTTGGTTTTAAAATAGACATTTACTTTTTATCTTTCTCTCACTAGTACAGATATAATCCCTCCGGATCCCAACCGTCTGATAGAAATCTATATGCGAATACTGTGGTGTGTAACCTGGCTGGGGTGAATATCTTTATATACTGGGTATCTGTGAAGCCGCACACCTACAAGTCCTAGAGTTCACTGGCAAAACGGTGATGCTGTAGGGTCAAAGCCTTTGAAAACGTCTTTTAAAGAGGCATTGTCCTGTTCAGCCACCTCAGGCTGTGCGGGGCTATTGCCGCCAAACGGGCTGCCAGTGCCGCTCGGTTTGTTGACCTGCTTTACCATGGTGAACAGAGTGGATACAGGAAGGTTGTGGACTCCTGCGGGCTGCTCTGCAGAACCAGCAGGGCCCTGTCCAGCTGCGGACGGACCGCCTGTGGCAGGAGCCCCTGCAGCAGTCCCTGCATTGGGCGAAGGTGAAGGTTTGGGTCGAGGGCGGTTGTAGCTGTTGTAGCGATCCGTAGTCTGCTCCGTCGAGCTCTTTTCTGGTTCCAGCTGGTCTAGCGCAGACTTGCGCACAAACAGTGGCTCTTTAGATTTGGGTTTAGATGAAGCCGCCGTACTTTCGCTTGACTTGGGTTCAGGGGGCGGACTAGCGTTTCTAGTAGCCCCTGAACCCTCGGCTTTTTCGGAGCCCTGAGTCCGAGGGTCGTATAGACTGATGCCGCTCAGCACGCTACTACTGCTGCCGCTGCTTCCTACACCGCCAGCTCCTACAGCTCGAACCGACCCTCCTGCTGAAAGCAGCCTTGGGTCGTAGGGTGCGATGGTGGAGCTAGAGGAAGGTGGCGATAATGAGGCAGCTGGAGGAGATCCTTGAGGAGCTGATGCCTCCAAAGTAGACTTAAGGGCAGATTTTTGCGGCTGGAGTCGGGGGTCGGCAGGGGCTTTTCGTGCCATGCGAGGGTCAACGGGCTTCTCGGCAGAGACGGACGGAGGTGATGAGATTCCCGTTGAAGTGCCTTGAGAAGGACTTGATGAAGAGGCGTTGACAGTTTTCAGGATGCGGGAGAGCAGCTCAAAGTCCGGTAGGGAAGAGGAGGATTGATTCGGCTGCTCAGAAGCAGGAGCAGAAGGAGGGAGAGAAACGGAGTGGTGCTGGGGCTGTGTGCGGGACAGACGAGGATCCATGGCGGTAACTGGAGGGATGCCAGGGGGCAGTGGGAGCAAGTCTTGTTTAGGAATGGGAATAGGGATGAGGTCTTCAGGACTCCACAGCACTGCCTTGGAAAATGAAGGCTTGTTCAGTATTACATCCTTTTTGATGTGGCTAAACTGCTGAAGTTGGGAACGGGGATCGCGCAAAGCCATGCCCATTAAAGGGTCGAGAGGGATGGGCACAGGCTTGTCCCTTAGCATTCTCTCACCCTCCTCTTCTTCATTACTAGCTGGGGCGGTCAACGGTGGGGGTTTGTACACAAGTGGGGGCTCAGGTTTAGGGGCATGGGTGGTCGCATGCCGGGCAAGACGGGGGTCTGAAGGGGTGGGAGATAGAGAGGACGAAGCACTTGCTTCGGGTGCCTGAGAGGAGTCTGTGCTGCGGGATAGCCGTGGGTCTCGTGCCAGTCGAGGATCTGCTGGTCGGCTCGGTGCCTGTGCAGGCTGAGACTTTTGTAGACGAGGGTCACTGGGAGCTCCGTCTGGCTTGGCGGGACCTTGGGTCTGGGTTTGTTGGCGCAAAGTTTTGAGAATGGACGTGACACTGCCACCACCGTCCTCATCTTCACTGGAATACCAGTTAGCTGAATCTCCTGAAAGTAAATGGAAGTACAGAGATTCAGAGATTAATGTGATTTTCGTTTACTGGCAGTCTCATCTGCAGGGGTGTAGCAACTGGGGAGAAAAGGGGGACAGTGAGAGTCCCTCTCACTGAACATAAATTTGGGGCAGCCCCATAGCAAATTCTACGCAACATGCCCAGAATCCCTAGCGACTCCACTGCTCATCTGAGCCTCTGTAAGTTTCACTCTGTGCAAGAAAGCACCATCTAGTGGAGGGACAAGATTTTTTTTTTGTGGCAAGATTGCACAACCCCAGGCCAGAGGATGTTTACAGTATTATGAGGTCCTGGGCAGGGTCAAGCTTTGAGCAGAGGCCTTGAGATGTTTCCTTCCCAGAAATAGCCTTGGCAACATATACATCTGAAGTTAGCGCTTTGAAAACCTTTAGCTATTTGTATGACAAAAATGTTCGGTACATCAAAAAAGCCAGCTTCCTTGTGAATCACTGTTTTTGCAGAAAATATGCAGTTGAGGTCATAAGTTTACATACACCTTGCAGAATCTGCAAAATGTTAATTGTTTTACCAAAATAAGAGGGATCATACAAAATGCATGTCATTTTTTGTTTAGTACTGACCTGAATAAGATATTTCACATAAAATACATTTAAATATAGTCCACAAGAGAAAATAATAGTTGAATTTATTAAAATTACCTCATTCAAAAGTTTATATACACTTGATTCTTAATATTGTGTTGTTACATGAATGATCCACAGCTGGTTTTTGTTGTTGTTGTTTAGTGATAGTTGTTCAACTGCCCGCTGTTCTTCAGAAAAATCCTTCAGGTCCCAAATTCTTTGGTTTTTCAGCATTTTTGTGTATTTGAACCCTGTATGATTTTGAGATCCATCTTTTCACACTGAGGACAACTGAGAAACTCATATGCAACTATTACAGAAGTTCAAATGCTCACTGATGCTCCAGGAGGAAAAACGATTCATTAAGAGCCAGGGGTGTAAACTTTTGAACAGAATAAAGATGTGGACATTTTTCTTATTTTGCCTAAATACCATTTAGTACTGCCCTTCAGACGCTACTTACATGTTCCCCAGAAGACAAAATAAGTTAAATTTACCCTACAAATTCAAAAAGTTAATAATAAAAAAAAGATAATTTTTCCTTCTGGAGCATCAGTAAGCGTTTGAACCTTTCTGTGATAGTTGCATATCCCCAGTTGTCCTCAGTGTGAAAAGTTGGATCTCAAAGTCATACAGTCATTGCTGGAAAGGGTTCAAATACACAAACATGCTGAAAAAACAAAGAATTTGTGGGACCTGAAGGGTTTTTCTAAAGAACAGCGGGCTGTTAACTGTTCGGGACAAACAAGGGACTCATGAACCAATATCACTAAACAAAAAAAAAAAAAAAAAAAAAAAACAGCTGTATATAATTTAGGTAACAACACAGTATTAAGAATCTATTAAGAAACTATTTTCTCTTGTGGACAACATGCAAATGACTTTAATGTGAAATATCTTATTCAGGTTAGCACTAAACACAAAATAATGTGAATTTTGTATGCTCCCTCTTATTTTGGTAAAACAATTGACATTTTGCAGATTCTGCAAAGTGTATGTAAACTTTTGACCTCAACTGTATGTCATATGACATTACATTAAATTCCGCAAGCACAGGCAATGATTTGCATTAGTACCTTCATTCTCCCTCTCAGTTCCTCCTCCTTCAGCCAGCCTCCTGGCTCTCTCCTCATCCTCCTGTTGTTTCTGCTGGAGTCTCATAAACAGCACACGCTGCGCTGGGGGCAGGAAATCTGGCACTGCTATCCCAGGTTGATTAGATGGGCCTACATTAGCTGCACCCTCTATGCTTCCAGATTTCTGGTTCCCAGGTGACTGATCATTAAAGTTTCCACCACCCACACCTTGAAAGCTATCACCTGTACCGGGAGATGAAGAATGGGGCTGAATACTAATCTCATGTTTCAGACATAGAACAGAGTAGGATAAACCAGCTCACATCAGCTCAAATTGTAGAGCATGGTGCAAGCAAAAACAAGCCAAATGCATGTACTGATAGTGTCAATTTGGATAAAGACTTCTAACAAACGCTTACATGCAACTGTACTTTGCTCTGAATTTACAGAACCGAAGTTAAAATATAACATGAACTCACCATCTCTTCCACCTCCATCTGTCGACATGGCTTGCTGCTGCTGGTAGAAGTTATCATAAAAGTTGCTACCAGATGTTCCACCTCCTGGAGGCATCATGCCTGGGTTTGGTGGTCCATCTCCTGCGCCAAAGTTCTGCATCATTGGCGGTCCTGTGCCCATTGACGGAGGACCTTGATTCATGTTAGCTGGGCCCATCGGAGGCATATCATGAGGACCGCCTGGACCCATGTGTCCTGGAGGTGGAGCACCAGGAAAGCGAGGTGGAGGTGCACCTGGGGGACCCGAAGGAGGTCCCTGAGGTCCTGCAGCACCTGCAGCAGCATTGCCAGGACCTGGTCCTCTGTATTAAAAAAAATAAATAAATAAAATGCATCTGTGTCAGCATATTCTGCATGCGTCTAGAAAGTAAACTAGAATGACTTCAGAGAAAGAAAGAAAGAAAGAGAGCTAACCTGACACCCAGTTTTTGTGCAAGCTGTCCAGTGGGCTTCACCACAATCTCAAACAAGGATGGTATTTTCTTTCCAGCATTTCCTCCACAAGCAGGTGGTGGACCCATAGGCGGCGGAGGACCTCCGTTGGGGTTTGGTGGCCCTTGGAAGGTGCCTCCATCTGGGCAGGGAGGAGGAGGACCTGGGCATGGCCCAACTCCAGGACCAGGAACAGGGCCAGGGCCAGCACCAGGGCCTGGAGCTGGTGGACCACTTGGAGGGATATTACCATGTGGGGCACCAGGCATTCCAAAGTCCATGGGTGCAGAGGAGTCCCCTGGAGTAGGTCTTGGTGGAGTTGGGAGAAGACCAACACCAGGGGGTGGTTTTGGAAGAGGGTTAATGCCTTGCTTTTTAAGTTCCTCAACCTCTTTCTCATCTTCTGCACCAGCTTCTGCATCCTCTGCCAGCATCTTTAATGAAAACAATAATAGCAGTGTTACTCTAAGTGCACAGAAACAACGAGAGAACTACATCTCAATTGAAAATTTCTGTGAAGGTCACCTTATCTAGTAGCTCTTGAGTATCTTCTGTTAGGGCATCATGGGAAAACATACACTCCTCGCCATTCACGCAGTTCCCTGTGGTATGGAACAGCTTGCAAGGGAAATCACGTGCAGTGGAGTCAAGGAGTTATTTCAACACCAGAGTGCAAGACTTTGATCTGTGCCATTACAATGTCCTTATATAGATAATAAATGCTAATGAGAACACAAGCCAGCAAAATGACCAAAGGATATCATGCATGTAGGGACAGTTTTCTGCTCGTGCACAGAAGCCAGTGATGTAGAACTTGCAAAGCTCTTTCTTCTTAGGCAGCTCAATGTCATGACTGAAGTTACAGTGGTCACCCTGATGACACATTGACAGCATTTAGTATGGAAATTAATCAGGTTGTCTACAAAGTCATAAGTGATTATTAAGCAGACATGACTGATTTAAACATACAAAAGGTTCTTTCAATACGACTACGTTGTTTCTCAGTTTTTCTATTTGGTTTACTGTGCTTACCCATGTACAGCGGCCCTCAATATAGTATTTACAGATGGCTTTCCCCTTCTTGTCCGGACCATGTTTCTCCTGATCATTCCTCCTCGGGCCTCCAGAGCCATCCTAAAACAGTCAGAGAACAAATAATTCAGATGCTAATTTATATTCTGCTGATTAGTTATGAACCAAGCGGACAATCTGAGGAACTGTCTTACCCCCATGTCCATATCTCCGCTATTATCTTCATCAGGACCTTGGTCGCCTCCACGGCCCCTTCCTCGATTTCTCCCTCTGCCTCGGTTCATTCCTCGACCTCCCTTGCCTCTCCCACGACCTCGCCCACCTTTTCCACCTAAAGAAAAAAAAAAAGGTTATAAATTACAAAAAAAAAAAATCAAACAAAACATACTTTACCTTTCATGCTGATCTAAGATTTAGGTGTGTTGCCACATCTATTATTTAAGCAGAACTCACCCCGTCCTCTGTCCTTCGACTTCCTGTACTGATTTAGTTCTTTTGAGTAGTCATCATAGTCATCATCTCCCATGTTGTCATAGTCATCATCTCCATACTGTCAAAAAAACACATGCGTGTCTTAAAGTTTAGTAAGAGAGAAACTAATTTAATTTGTATAACTTGCCAACTAATAGGCATGAGGCATGAGATACTCAGGCATGAGATGAATGGGATATCTGATGAATCATGTCTATTTAAAGGTGCATTCACGCCATATCGGAATTCCCGTAATTACGAGATTTCAACACGTAAAAAGCGTTCATGTCATCGTAGAACTCGTAATTACAACTTGTGAACTGGGAGTCTTCTGAGAGCTATGACTTGTACCACCTGACTGCTGTCCCACCTGACCAACGTAGGCTCTGTTTAGGCATTGATAGTGTTGCCATGGAAAAGCATAATTCCGAATCTGAGGACATGAACAGCTCAGAGTAGAACGTCACATGTTGTCGTCTCAAAATTACAGTAATTACGATGTGGCGTGAATGCAGCATAAGTCATTCATTATTTTTACGAAACAATTCAACAGTTAGCTTCAATTTCGTAGCAAAGCTATATTCCTTATAGAAATTTCTATGGCATTTTCTCAAGACTTTGGTCATTTTCCTTTTGTTTGTGTTTTGGAAAACAAAACATTCCCTGATAATGACTTGATAAAGTTAATCAATTGTGAATTATGACCCACCTCCATCTCATCGTACATGCCATCACCATCATCATTCTCTGCTCCCATTTTGCCCCGTCCTCTCCCTCTGCCTCCTCCTCTACCACCACGTCCCCTCATTCCTCCTCTGCCTCGACCTCTCTGGTTCTTCATGCGGTTTTTGCCACCTGTGTGACAGTAATAAAGGTCACCAAATGTAATCACGCAAATGCTGACACACTAGTGTGAATTCACGCACTTCTTAAAATCAGATAATGGAGTATGCAAACACTGAACATGTAATACTTGTCATGTTTTGTAACATTCTAAATGTCTTCATCACTTTTGATGAATTTAAAGCATCCTTGCTAAATAAAAATATTCATTATATATACACACACACACAAACACACACACATATATATATATATATATATATATATATATATATATATATATATATATATATATATATATATATATATATATATGTGTGTGTTTGTGTGTGTGATGAAAAATACCCAGACCCCAAAAAAATAATAATAATAATAATAATTATTATTATTTTCAAACATTAAAAATCTTACTGTTCAAAAACTTTTGACTGGTAGCGTACTTGATTATTAGAATGTAAGTATACCACTTTTGTTAATAAATTTGAAATTAACATTCACCTCTACCACGTGGACCACCTCCAACCTCTTTGGCCTTGCGGTACTGGTTCAGTTCCTTGGTGAAATCATCATAATCATCTTCACCCATGTCTTCATCCTCTTCACCTTCATATGTTTCCTCCTCATAGTCATCATAGCCACCATACCCCTGCTTATCCATCTTCATATAGCCACCTTTCTTTGGCATGGGACCTCCATGACCAGAGGGAGCAGGAGGGTAACCTCCCTGAGACTAAAAAAACAGACTGCAATTAAAACCTGATTGGCTGATTGACAAGGAAGATGTTACTTGAAACAAATCAAGACCTGAACAAAAATAATGTATTACTCACAGTGGGAGGATACTGAGGGCTGTATTCCCTATACTTCCTCTTTTCACTGGGACTGTAATCTGATTCGTCACTGTAGTCTGAATGGTCATCGCTGGAGGATGCGTGACGCTGCATTACACAAAAATACATTTGAAAACATGATATACACTGTCATTCAAAGTTCTGTGGTCAGTAAGATTTTTTTGTAAAGAAATTAATACTTTTATTTAGCAAAGACTTTTATTTAGCATTGATCAAATGTGACAGTAAAGACAGTTACAAAATATTTCCATTTCAGGAATGGTTACTTAAATTCAGCTTTGCTATCACAGGAATATATTGCATTTTAAAATATAATAAAATATATAAATAAATTACAATATTAACTGCTTTTACTGTATTCCGATCAAATAAATGCAGCCTTAGTGCGCATGAGACTTTTCATAAACATATCAACCTTGTGCTTTGATTTACGCTTCTTCTTGGCCCTCCTTTTCTCTTTTTCACGCTCTCTCTCCCTCTTTCTCTTTCTCCTCCGTCGATGTGACTTTTCATCATCGGATTCACTGGCATGGCGCTCCTTGCTTCGGCGAGGTTTATCCTGGGGATCAGCTCCCTCACCGCTGGGCATCTCTGCCTCTCCGCCATCATCCTCCAGCTCGCCTTCTTCCAGTTCCCCATCTTCCTGCCTGTTTGACCAAACACAAAAAGAATGTCACAACTCAGAACAGGACTACACAGGAAATTACAAATTCATTTTTCTGACTCACCGCCATTGCAGAACTATTATTAGCTTCTAGTCTATGATAACTAGTTAGTTGCACAAGTGACATTCTGTTGTCATAAACTGTGCAGAACAGAACATTCACACTATTAACTGCTTTTCAGGTGAGCCTTTATTCCTAGCTCTGACACAATGATTTCCGGTGGTTTGGCTTTTGACAATTCACTTGTCATTGCAGTGTAGACAGCTAAGCAAATTATCACCTCAAACATTCAGAGTATAGACAGAGAGGGTAGAGCTGAAGGGCAAGAGAGATCTCTTTATAAACCGGACTGCCAATCTACAGACGCAATACTGTAATTTAGTTGCTTCAGTCATCATACTAAAGGGGTCAAATGTTCAGTACTCTTTTGAGCAAAGCTGAGAACAACTCAAAGTCACTCTGTTTACAGAAGATCCAACATGTAAGTATATACAGGATAAACTCTTTTTACATTCAAGCAGGACAGCCCTTTAAAACTCCTATCAAGTGATAAAGAGTTGCCACGTAAGACAAGACGCAAGACATTGTGCACTGACAAAACATTATCACCCAACCCCTCAACTTTGGCCTATAAAACAGCAGGTCTGTGCAATGCAACTTCTGACAAGAGCACATATGCTACTAGACGTACTGCAATGCAAAGCTGTGGCTGAGATATAATTCAAACAATACAAGATACATTATCACAGAAGGTAAATCAGCTGACACATCTGCATAATGCTTAAAATGTATCTCTTTAACTAGTACAGAAAGTCTATCAGCAAATGATGAAAATTCAATTCCCCCAGACGTCAGTGCAGACAAAACTTATTTTACTTAACTTTAAATCTTCAACTTACGTGGATATTTTTCAAAGTTCTCCCAAAGCTGTTTACAGTTACAATAAATATATAAACTTCTGTTTCAATTGACTGTGAATCAGACCTTTCTTTTAATGAGGCTAAACTCACGTCATCTGCTTCTCTGAACGGTTAGTAATGTCCTAAAAATATTACAGAGGGAATCAATTCATGAATTATCACTGCATTAGTTACAAATCCCTTCATCTCTATTTAACACAAGAATTTATATCACTTTGTGAATAAAAATCTATAAGCTTTAGCGGTTATACAAGAGACCTGAAGGTTTTCAACAACCACAACTTCACTTGCATGCATAATCTTTCACTCCTGCCAGTTATAGAACATACTGAAGTGTCAAAAAAAAAAAAAAAAAAAGAAAAAAAAAACATGGTCAGATACAGACGAGGCTGAATATGGGGCCACACTTGTATTATTTACTTATATTATTAACGCACTGCTAAAAACAGTAGATTGCTTAGTCATATAAAGCGCTGGCAGATTGACAGCTACCTCCAGTTTAAAAAAAAATATTAACAAATTTTGTTTACTCCAAGTATCCAAGTAACAAAGCACATTTCATGCAAAGAGAAATCAAATGTGATTACAAAATGTTGGCCTTCAAATTTCTGATAATTACCTGAAAATACTTACTGTGAAATGCTAATTTATGCATAAATGATTTTTAAGGGAGGTGAGAGGTTGCATTTTTGGGCATTTGCAGACAATAGTGGTATGGTTAAGCACCATTGTGTTTTGCTTCATGTTTTGGTAAGACCTTGAATGCTTTTGAGACATTGGAGAAAGCACTGGCTCATGAGGGATGTGTGTGCACATAAAGCTAACTAGTTCACAACAAAATAAGGATATGAAAAAACAGGGGAACCTATTGTGAAACTAGTAACAAATTATGAACACACATTACATTATTTTCTACTGTCAACAAATTAATTGAATGGACTTGAGAAACAGTTTTTAGTAAGCCAAAACAGCATTAAATAAGGGAACAAAATAAGTTCCATTATTAAGTTTCTAATCATTAAAATGTTGTAGAGTTAATACAATTTCGCAACATAAATTAATGAGATGTTAAAAAAGTTATTTACTTCGTAAATAGATCTGCTTTACGATATAAATATTTTAAAAATTACCATAAAACTCCAATAACGTACGTTACTTGAAAATAAAATGGTATATAGTGTATATTAACGTTAAAATTCAAACGCAAAACTCAAACATGCAAAACCCTAAAGGAATAAGCATATATATTTAAGCTATTTTAATGACGTCTCCAATAAATCCAAGTGCGTAGCTCCTGACACTTAGCACATGGGCTAAGTGCTAAACTGTTACAAATTAACATCGCCTAGTGTAAATAATGATGTTACGTAAATATAAACTAAACCGTACAATATGCGATGACTGATTAAATTAAATAGACGAATAATTAATCAAGCGGACAAGTTATAAACCATGCTAGTCCGTCGCTATTCATTAGCTTCCGTTAGCCGTGTTATTGTTGTATTTCAATTGTAAGTCGTCTGCTAACTGTTAGCACTGCTAGCTTTAGCATTGTCCAGGCCTCTCGATGGTTAAAGATACAAATTCCTTAATGCGTTAACCAGGGATGTATTCTACCATTTATCCGCGACATTACATACAGTTTGCTTTTGGCATGAAGTCGAATTTTAGTTTTATGTTAATAACAAAAAACGTGTTTTTCTTTTGTCCGTCTGTTCTGTATCTGTGATGAAAACATTGAGTTACTGGAGCAATGTTTTGGCGTAGTGGTGGCCCCTTGGTCTTCGATCGCTTAAAAAGCTTCGAAAAGTGACTGAAAATATAAATTTGATCCTATTCTGAATGTTTTCCTGATTCGCTTATGACCTTCCAGATTGCGCTGTGTAACGTTTCAAGATGGCGTTTCGTTACCTCTGTACGTTTCCCAGAAAAGGCGACTTTAATCCCTTTGAAAGAAAAAAAAAGCAAATGCCCGTGCTTTTTGTTTTTGGAAAAAAAAGCAAAGGACAAATCAATAGTTGGATAGAAATATGATGATATTACTCGACCTTTCGTCAGTGAGAAGACTGTTGTGTTCGTGGTTGGCTGTTGGGGAGTTTGGATGGACAGTCATGCTTTCCACAGCCATTTCCTCTAACGTACTACATTCAGTGCAAAAAATCAAGTCTTATGCGTTACTTGACTTTGATCTACTTGTTGATTGGCTTTAGGAAGAGATTCAGCTCATAGTAGTCAATTCCCCACTAACAGTTTAAAAGAGAAACAGGCTGAAAACGTTCCTGAGGTTCTCCGTCCTACAGTTGCGATGTGAAATGAAACTCATTCACTTAAAATGGCGACGCTTCTTCTCCGAAGAGAAGGGGCGGGCTTCTGCGACGTGACGTCGTCTGTCACGGAAATGACCGATCGGGTTACGAAGAACAAATACGTAATTTATTTTTTCTTACAAATATAATTTCAGTTGCCTGATTGCGCTTTTTAGCATTTTTAGTTAGATTGTTTTAAAATATTAAGAATATTATTAATGTAAGTGGCATTAATAACGTTATTATGTAAATTATATTAATAATAATTGAAATAATTTTAAGTCATTCTAGGGCCCTCTTGGAAGTTAGAATGACTTAAAATTATTTCAAGGCCCCGTGGTTGAGAACCAGTTTTAAATGGTCAGTAAACTGCAACACTGCAATTCTGATTTAATAATTATTTAGTTACAATGTGACACATTCAGTTGTTTATGAAATAGTTCTGTATAGACTATTTAATATTGTATTTTGTGAGCATGTACCAAGTAAACATGAATTTAATGATATTAACTGTGATGTACTTTCCAATAAATTACATTACTAGTCAAAAGTTTTTGAAGAGTAAGATTTTTAATGCTTTTTAAAGAAGTCTCTTCTGCTCAGCAAGCCTCCATTTATTTGATCCAAAGTACAGCAAAAACAGTACAATTTAAAAATATTTTTACTATTATAAATAACTGTCAAAAGCTAATTTTTTTTAGCATACATTAATAATTGTTTTTTTTTTTTTTTTTTTTTGAGAAGCAAATCAGAACATTAGAATGATTTCTGAAGGATCATGTGACTGGAGTAATGATGCTAAAAAATCAGCTTTGAAATCACAGAAATAAATTACATTTTAAAATATCTTCAAATAGAAAACATTTTAAATATTAAAAATATTTTAAAATTTTACTGTTTTTGCCATACTTTGGATCAAATAAATGCAGGCTTGGTGAACAGAATAAACTTCTTTAAAAAAAAAAAAAAAAACTGAAAATCTTACTGTTCAAAAACTTTTTGACTGGTAGTGTATATTTGTGTCATATTTTACCTCCCTGTGTGGTTAAGACTATTACTAGGCTATTTGTAGATTTCACTGCTAAATTAAATTAAATGAAAATCAGATATGATTTGAATAATTCTTTTACAGTGTTTTTAAAAATAAAGAAGACACTTTATATTTTTTCATTTTTAATTGTTCCATTTGTATGCAATTATATCAGAATAGCAAAGGACAGCATTTCCAATTATTGTACATAAACATAACTGACTTATAATAAAGGAAACCACACTCTTTTCTATTTCTATGTAGAAAATGTCCATTTTTAGTTATAATGCTGTTCGTTATTAGAAACAAGGGTGAGCAATATACAGTACACAATCATTCAATTATACAAATTTACATTATGAGATTTTAAAAATACCATATACACTGCACAGTTGATGGATTTTCAAGGTTTAGAGTTGCTGTATCCAGATCGGAATATTTCTATTGTTGCGCTCTGAATCTGGCGCTTTCTCACCGCTCAAACGTCATCATTGCGCGCCTCAACGAGTATCACCAAGCGGCATTTCTCTCCCATTGAATGGGCAGAAGAAAAAACATAGCGTAGTATTATCAAGCTAACTTTTTATCCAGTTCTTTACAGTATATTATTAAAAACGGAAACATTTTGAAATGATTGATACCATCGAAAAAGAAGACAATATTATCAGCGAGGAGGAGGCTGCACAATATGATCGTCAGATTCGCCTCTGGGGTCTCGATGCTCAAAAAAGGTTTGTTTATTATAGTTTCGTTCATAAAAACAACTGTACTCATATTATTTGAAGTTATTTTTTGGGCTAATTGTTTAAGAATAATCCATAAACCTAATAAATATTATTTCAAATGCATTATTTCAGTATCTTTAACAATCATGTTTTTTGTCTGAAAAAAAAAATGGTGTATAGGGGCCACTCCACGAATACATTTTTGGACTAGTTGTGCAAAAATAATAAGCAATGTATGTAACATAATAAAGGATATGCATATACATTTTACATTTTCAGACTTAGGGGATCACGGGTACTTCTTGTTGGTCTCCGGGGTCTTGGTGCAGAAGTAGCAAAGAACCTCATTTTGGCTGGGGTCAAAGGACTGACTCTCCTGGACCATGAGCAGGTATTATTTAGACTGACTTAAAGGGGTTGTCACATTAATCTTCCAAATCTTGCTTTTTTTCTGAGGAACAAAAGGAGGTATAAGGCAGAATGACAGTAGAGTCAGCATGCACTTTTATTGTATGGAAAAGAGATGCAATAAAAGTGAATGGTGACTGTTGCTATCAGTCCCTAGACTTTTAACATATGCTTTGTGTTCCACTGAATACACAGAACTGGTTTGGAATGACAAGGTTGTATATAGATTTTTGGGTGAACTGTTCCTTTAAATTTACAACTCATAAAAGTACCTTAGCAGGTACATAACTAAGTGTTACTTGGCTTCCATCAATCAGGTGACAGAGGAGTCCAGACGCGCTCAGTTTCTGATCCCTGTGGATGCAGATGGTCAGAACCAGGCCCAGGCCTCTCTGGAGAGAGCTCAGTTACTCAACCCAATGGTGGAAGTGAAGGCAGACACAGATACAGTGGAGAGCAAGCCAGACGACTTTTTCTTCCAGTTTGATGCGGTGAGTGCCAGAACAAGCAGTGTCTAAATGCCACAGGCAATCTTATCTTGTGAGCTACTATCTGATTGTTCATCAAGTAAAAAAGGACACAAAAATACTTTAGAGACACACTTTCTTTTTTAAAACAGCATTGACCGAATTTGCTGTGCCACTTAACAGCACATATTACAAAACCAATGCATCTTATTGTACAAAAATCCCATGAGAAATGAATATTTCTATGGAAAGTTTGATGGATAGGAACTTTAATTTTGGCATCAGGTGTGGTAGAGGTTCACCTGTATATCAGTAATAGATAGAGACCTTTGTGGCTTTTATGTCCACTAGATGTCTCTATACACAGTTGGTCATTTTCGTTTAATGTGGTTATAACTTCTTTTTTGCCTTGTTTTTCCGTCAACCTCAGTATGAACCCTTCTATGAATAGTCAGCGTCAGATCTAGACACAGACTTTTATCTGCGACTTAGTTTGGTCTTTTCCAAGCATGTGCTCTTTTCCAAGCATATGATATTATTCCAGGCCATATTTTCTTTAAATCAAGACACCATTGTTGGCTGTGGAAGATGCAGTCAGCATACATACCCTGTTCAAAGTGCAGACAGGCAGTCTTTCATCTTTTCCCTGTCTGAGAGCTGTCTGAACCCTCCCTCTGGGAGTGCTAGTGAGAGTTCAGGAGGAGGGGGAAGAGATGGTGGGACACAGAAAGAGGAGGGGGGGTTTAACATCATCTATTCTCTTTTATCTATTTCTCTTGATATTTCTTTGAGAAATGCAGAGGAAACATTGTGAGTGAATGTCTTTGTCTTTTCTTGTGTATGTGCGGTGTTATTGTCAGGCGATTTCTTAATAAACAATGCGAGTTTAGTCAAGAGGCAGCCAACAATACACTGAATTAATTTATTGTCTGGATGAACTGTACGTGCATGAAAGGATCATTTGAGACAACAAGTACTAGGATGTTTTGTACAGCAAGTACAGGGAATTGCTCGTGCAGGTGCAGGTGTCCAGATGTTTTTGTGAATCACAAAAAAAGCTGTTTATGTTTATGGAAGCCTATTTATACCACAAAAGAAAATCAAATTTATGACATAATTGACAATTAGGGTGTAAGTTGAAATTATGAGATACGACTTAATAATAATACATCCTAAATAATGAAATAACAAGTTGAATTTATAACATACTAAATCATAATTATGAGATGATATATTAAATTTTGAGAAAAAGTTGTGATTAAAAGTCATTATGGCAAATATTTTTTTTAATCAGTTATAACTTTTTATGTCCTAATTGTGACTTCTTGTAATGTTGACTTTTTGTTTCAATTTACTTTCAACTGTTTCAATAATTCTGACTTGTGACATAATTTCAATTTATTCAATAATTATGACTTATGTCATAATTGTGACTTTTTGGCTAATTATTATGCCTTAGTATTCAAATGAACATTCATTAATTATGACTTATCTCATAATTATCATTTACTAAAGCATGATTTTTTTTTTCTTATTTTGCAGAAATGGGCTTTGATACACTACCTGTCAAAACTTTTTGAAGAGTAAGATTTTTTGTGTTTTTTTTTTTTAAAGAAATCTTGTCTGCTCACAAAGCCTGCATTTATACAAAATACAACAAATCAGTAATATTGTGAAATAATTTTACTATTTAAAATAACTGCTTCCTATTTGAATATATTTTAAAATGTAATTTATTCCTGTCATCAAAGCTAAATTTTCAGCATCATTACTCCAGCCTTCAGTGTCACATGATCGTTCAGAATTCATTCAAATGGGCTGATTTGTTGTTCGAGAAACATTTATTATTGTTATCAATATTTAAAACAGTAGAGTATGTTTTTAGAGTACATCACAGTAGAGTGCATTTATCTGAAATAAAAAGCTATTATAATATATACATTACCATTCAAAACCTTGGAGTCAGTATAATTTTTATTTTTATTTTATTTTATTTTTTTGGTCAGTATAATTTTTTTTTTATTTACCAAGGATGCTTTAAATTGATCAAAAGTGATGATAAAGACATTTATAATGTTACAAAAGCTTCCTATTTCAGATTAATGCTGTTCTTTTGAACTTTCTATTTATCAGAAAAAAAAAGAAAAAAAAAACCCTACTCAAATCAAGCAAATCAGAATATTAGAATGATTTCTGAAGGATCATGTGACTGGAGTAATGATGCTCAAAATTCAGCTTTTAAATTACAGGAATAAATTACATTTCAAAATATATTCAAATAGAAAATAGTAATTTTAAACTAAAAATATTTCAACATTTTACTGTTTTTGATGTACTTTGAATCAAATACATGCAGGCTTGGTGAGCAGAAGAGATGCCTTTAAAAAAAAAAACATTAAGAAATCTTACTGTTCAAAAACTTTTGACTGGTAGCGTACATATAGCATCAGTATGAGGCGATTAGATTCTATAGAACACACAAGAAGAAAAGTTGAATAAACCAATGATCATGATACAAATAAATCAAACGTGCCATAAACATTCTCCATAAAATTTGCATTTCAGCCTGTTCTTCACACAAAGTTATCAAATTGATTCAGAAGACCTGGAATATAGTCATATTTACCATTTTTATGACATTTTATAGTGCTTTTTGTAATATTGTTTTGGCAGTCTATTCGATTCTGTCAATAGAAAACAAACATGGAGCTCCTAGACAAGGCCAAGCAGGAAGCCTTCATGTAGGGAGCAGGTGGAGGGCTAGGTTTTCCTAAGGAGCTGTTCACAGTGGCCTGACTGAGGTATATGTTTTGAAGGACTGAAGATAGCTGAGGACTAAAGCCAAGAGTTTAAATTGAATTAAAGATCTGCCAGCATAGACATCATGTAATGCCAAGTGGCAGCTATTTAGTGGAGGCATATGGTAGCTGCTGGTAGCTTTGATTAATATTCCATTGTGGAATGATTTGTTTCTTCTTTGCATCCTCTAGGGGTCACTGCTTGATAAAGATGTGTTCTTTAGAGTCGCCTGGCTGCCTGGAGGCATGTAATGCTCACAGGAAGAATGTGTCAAAAGACAAAGTCTCACCACATGTTTCATAATGTTTCTCCATGCACCCTAGTCCCAGATGATCTAGTGAGGGTGTTACTCCTCAGGGCACTAATTCATTGCAACAGTATTTCCGAGAAGTGTTGTTTATATTCAGGTGTGGATTGCATAACCTTTGAACATACTTTAAAAAAAAAAGGCTTACTTAGATAATCAGTTCACTTCAGGTGTACTTTAAGTTCTGAGGTTATCGATGGTGTTCTAATGCAGAAAGTAAACAACCTAAATCAATGGTAAACAAACCCAAGTCAGCAGATAAAGTGGCGATCCACCCAGTTAACGCATCATGGCACATGCCATTGGTATCTCAAATGGGTATTAATACGCCACCCTATTCTTATCTCAAACCCGAAATTGCGGGTGTGAGAGGTTTGGAACATTGGATAAGAGTGCCAATGTTCTGGTCAGTTGTCTGTCATCGCCAAATCTTTGTTCTTCCAAGTTTTTTGGTTGTACTCAAGATGTTTTTTAAGGACCCTTTAAGGTCACCGGTTTGAAAACAACCACATATGAATATGCATTGTTTTGTTCAGGTTTGTCTGACCAGGTGCTCCAAAGACCTCATGGTGCGAGTGGACCAGCTCTGTGCCTCCAGGAACATTAAGGTCTTCTGTGGAGATGTGTATGGTTATCATGGCTACATGTTCTCCGACCTTGGCCAGGAACATCACTATGTAGAGTAAGTCAGGAAATGTGGATGAAAAGGATTGTGTTTGATTTTCATGTCGAGGAAACTAATCGTCCCATTCAAACTTGCCAGAGAAAAGCCAAAAGTTGTGAAAGGGTCCAATGAGGCCAATGATGGTCCTGAGGCAAAGAAACCGAAAATTGACCCCAATGAGACTACAATGGTGAAAAAGGTGGGTGTGTTGGTGGATTTGGTGTCTGTTAACTATATTTTTCAATTTCAGTCAAATCTTTATGACCTTTTAAATTTAAGTTAATATGACCCCCATCTCTCTTTGTGTAGACCATCAGTTTCTGCTCTCTCAAAGAAGCCCTGGAGGTTGATTGGACTAACGAGAAGGCCAAAACCAATCTGAAGCGCATTCCTGTAGACTACTTCCTTCTGCAAGGTACACCTTCAGAATATTTTTTAAATTTAATTACTCCAATAACTCCGCAAATAGGAATGTCCTTCCTAAATCATGCAATCTACTGAATGATCTTCAGGTACTACATTCCAGAAGTTTCTCATGCTTACCAATTCTTCATTTAAATGATCATAAAATGAAGTAAAATTGCAAAATATTATTTTGATGTAACATTACTTTTTTATGTTTTAATATATGTTAAATATAATTTGTTCCTGTGCTGGAAAGCATCATTACTCCAGTCTTCAGTGTTCTTTAGAAATTATTCTAATATGCTGATTTGCTGTTAAAAAAAAAACATTTCTTATTATTATCAATGTTTTTGCGGAAACCGTTTTAAGAAAAGTTCAAAACAACAGTATTTATCTGAAATCAAAAGATTAGATGTGTCCTACTGTCATTCATGATCATTTTATTGTAATTTCTGAAAAAAATATTAATGTTAAACCTAAATGACAGATCATGTGAATATATGTTAAATATAATTTATTTCTGTGATGGAAAAACTGAATTTTCAGCATCATTACTCCAGTCTTCAGTGTCACATGATGCTTTAGAAATCATTCTAATATGTTGATCTGCTGCTCAAAAAACGTTTCTTATTATTGTCAGTGTATTTGTGGAAACCGTTTTAAGAAAAAGTTCAAAATAACAGTATTTATTTCAAATCAAAATCTTTTGTAAATTAGAAGTCTCCTTACTGTCATTCATAATCATTTTAGTGTAATTTCTGAAAGAATATTAATGTTAAACCTAACTGACAGATCATGTGACACAGAAACATCCATTTAATCAACAAAAATAGCAACAGTATCATATACAGTGGAGATCAAAATTAGAGAACAACCTACAATTTCGTAAATTTCAGGGTCACTCAGTGGGGGATCGGTTCAACACCGCAGCTGGAATTGCTTGCCAGTTCAGTCCTATTTGAAGTTATATAGTTTTTTTAAGCATATTTCATAAATGAATTGTATTCTGAAGCACAGTATAAAAAAATTAAATGAGATATTTGAAAAAGAACTGATCAAAATTAGAGCACACTTACAGATACCTCCAAGTTATAGGTGTTAATCTGGCACCTGGTGCTAATTTTCTCAATTATATGACAAACCCTATTTAACTGGCAGCATTTCTACAATTTTAACTGAGATTGCAAGATGATGGGGCGCTCTAAGGTGACTGAAACTCTGCAACAGGAGGTTGTCCAGATGAAGGCCAAAGAGATGACACTTCTAGCCATTGCAAGAGAAGTTGATCATTCCAAATCTGCGATTTCTCAAATATTGCAGGTTTACAATGACACTAATTCATTCAAGTCCCCCAAAAAGGCTGGTCATCCATGCATGAGAAGACAGGATAATGCAGGAATCGGGGAACCGGTTCAGCACTGCAGCTGGAATTGCTGACAGACTGAAAGTGCATTCTACAGTGACCAAACATCTCATCAGCAAAAAGAATCAGAAGCTCACCTTTGCTGAGGAGCATGTTGTGTGGAGAGAGGAGAACTGGTCCAAGGTTCACTTTAGTAATGAGAGCAAGTTTAATTTATTAAACTATGTATAGATTGTTCTCTAATTTTGATCTCCACTATATATTATACAAGGTGTAAACAAGGGCTTGTTTTGTTAGTTTTGTTACAGTTTGTTTAGGCAACTAAAGACATGGTAGTTTCCTCCTGCCGTCTGTCATACACCAGTATCAGGGGGAGGGACTGCTGATCTGTGTAATTATAGTCAACATTTCTCTTTTTATACTAGTGCTCACCTGGTGTCCTCACCGAGACTGGCTCATTTTTCCATCACAGGCTGTCCATGGCCAGTCATGTGCAGTGGCTCTCAAAAACAAAACATGCCACCTCCGCACATCTCTATCATTATAACAGACTCTGACTCCACCTCCGCCCCTCCTTCAACATTTAGTATTACATTTATGGAAAAAATAACACTTCCTATTTGTGCACTGAAGCAAGACTTTAAATACATCGCTGTGCTCAAAAAAACCACGCATCAGTTCAAACGGCTTTTGAGGAAGAGCCGTTTCCTCTGTCTTAACTCACTGATTTATTTGAGGTTTTATCACCCCAGTGGTGCGACTATTACATCAATGATTTTTTTTTTCCAAACCTTCAGATGTTGTTTTCACAATCTGGAGAAAATTCTATCAAGAAATTGAGCTATGAAACTTGAAATTTCATCTATGTGCCAGATAGTGTGAGATAACGTGAATGAGTGGGTGTGCGTTTCTTTGATGTAAGTGTATGTGCTACGCTGCCAGGTGGAAATGCAGTGGGCTGGGGTTCATTGTGTTGTAGTTGGTGGGCAGTCAAAAAGGGGAAGTGATACTTTGGAAAATAGCCTAAAGGGGTTTGATGCCTTTTCACGTGCTATACAAATCTTCAAACGCATCTCTCCTCCACTTGCGTCCTGTTTAAATGTGGAAAACCCACTCTTTCCTCACTTAATCTTTCTTGCTTCCTCAAACAGTGCTTCTGAAGTTTCGTACAGATAAAGGTCGCGATCCTCAGCCAGACAGCTTTGCTGAAGACTCTCAGCTGCTCTTGCAAATCCGTGATGATGTTCTTGAGACCATGGGCCTGAGCTCTGAACTGCTTTCCAACACCTTTGTCAGGTACCTACAGAAGCAAAAACTCAGTGTTCACTTCATTCTCTCCAACATGTTTTTCTCTTACCAACCAAGGATGTGAAAAACTAGGTGGGTGGGTTTCACGAACGACTAGTTGAACATAATAATGTCTGGTTTCAGGTTCACCAGACCCCGACTGGGTGTTTCTCAAGTAGACAGAGTGCAACAGAATGGAACTGGTGCAGGCTTTTTTAAAAGATGGATTATTTTTAACCACTTACGCCAAACTGTCAAAATACACTATCAGTCAGGAGTTTTTAAAGTTTCTTCTGCTCACCAAGCCTGCATTCATTTGATGCAAAGTACAGCAAAAAAGTACAATTTAGAAATATTTTTTTGAATTTGAAAACAGATATTTATATTTGAATATAGAAAACAGAATTTAGAAAATATAGAAAAAGTAGGTTTTTTTTTTTTTACGTTTCTTTGATGAATAGAACGTTCAGAACAACATTTATCTGAAATAGAAATCTTTTGTAACATTTTAAATATCTTTATCATCACTATTGATCAATTTAAAGCATCCTTGTGAAATAAAAGTATTAATTTCTATAATTTCTTTTCCAAAAAAAAAATTATACTGACTTTGAATGGTATAGTGTATAATGTTACAAAAGCTTTTTATTTCAGGCAAATGCTAATCTTTGAATCTTTTTATTAATTTAAGACTCCTGAAAAAAATGTACTCAACTGTTTTAAATATTGATAATAATAAAATGGATCATGTGACACTGTAGACTGGAGTAATGATGCTGAAAATGTAGCTTTGATCACAAAATATATTACATTTTAAAATATATTCTAATAGAACGCAGTTATTTTAAATAGTACAAATATTTCACAATATTACTGCTGTTGCTGTATTTTGGATCAAATAAATGCAGGCTTGGTGCCTGGACTTAAAAAAAAAAAACATTAAAAATCTTACTGTTTGAAAATTTTTGACTTGTAGTGTAGCGGCAAATTCTGGCGTGAAGTTAAAAACAATTTTTAAAAAAATTGTGAGATGCAACAGCGTCTAAACACACTCGCCTGAATGTGATGGCTGTAGTGCATTTCTGAGAGAGACTTCATGTACGCTGTAGCTAAAATCCAAATGAACAGCATGCTAATTAAAATATGTAAGCAGAATACAAAAAAACTAGTTCAGATTTTTGAATAACTAGTCAGCCCATCCTTAATACCTTATCTTTTAACTTTAGCTCAAAATAGATGATTGTTATGCATATGCTACAGTATACATACAGTACGAAACATACATTTTGCCATCAGTGTAAAAGGCTCATAATTAAATTATCAACTAGTTCAGATTTTTGAATGACTAGTCAACCCATCCTTAATACCATTATATTCTAACTTTAGCTCAAAATACATTTGATTGTTATGCATATGCTAGGGTATACATGCAGTATGAAACATACATTTTGCCATCAGCTTAATAGACTCATGTCACACACAGACATTGTTTTTTTTGTTTTTTGTTTTTTTCAGGGTTGTTAGTTTTTTTGCAAACATTAAATGTGGCAACACTGGCCTAGCCAGTTGTTTCACAATCAAAAAAGAAATGGGTTTGATGGAACAAGAAAAAACTTATGAAAACACAGTTTAGGTAGTTTTTATTATAAATGAAAATAATATTATTATTAATTTTAACAAATTTGCAGTTAACATAGACGCTGCCATCTATTATGCTCGGCATGTCTGACATCCTCAACTCAGAAAGTTTTTAACTACGACTTTGTAATGGTGTTCATGTGCGTTCAACTCATTAATAATATAATAATACAACCTGACCAGAACACACCATGAGCATAAAAACTGAAGTATACTTTGGGGCTTCTCTCTCCAACTTAACTACAACTCCTGGTTTGTGTTTGGTCCTCACAGTTACTGTTTCTCTGAGATGGCCCCAGTGTGCGCTGTAGTCGGAGGAGTTCTGGGACAAGAGATAGTCAAGGTGAGATCTTTGATTTGATCCATTTGTCTGAAAAATGAAAATTCTGTCATTAATTACTCACCCTCATGTCGTTCCAAACCCGTAAGACCTTTGTTCATCTTCGTAACACAAATTAAAATATTTTTGATAAAAACCGAGAGCTTTCTGACCCTCCATAGACAGCAAGGGTCCTACCACGTTCAAGGTCCAGAAAGGTACCAAGAACATGGACCTTTTCACAAGGCTGTCATCATCATCATAAATCCTTGAAAACTTTTCATAGTTTGATTTTCAAAAAAATGTATGTACATTCATAACAATATACTTTGTATTATATCACCTCAAGTTACAAAAAACTTGCTAATGCTTATGCAGGGGTGTTTCTAATGCCGTGTCTATGGGCGGGACAGTAAATTTGACATTGTGCTCTCTTCTGACTGCCAGTATCTGTCTCTCTCAATTTTTTCCTTTGATTAAAAGTCGTGAAAACACTATCATGGAGTTTTTTTTTTTTTTTGCTATTTGAGCAAATAGGAATGGCAAAAATATATTTGTGGTACTCTTCCATTCACTACTCTCGGTAGTTTACCCAACTATGACGACGTCCGCTGTGAGAAACCCGGAAATAAGAGAAAGGTCCACTGACAAAGTAGTCCGTGTGACATCAGTTGTTCAACCTGAATTTTATGAAGCTACGAGAAAATTTATGTTGCACAAAGAAAACAAAAATAACAACTTTATTCAACTACTTCTTCTCTTCCGTGTCAGTCTTCGACACGCTGCATGCATGTGGTGCTGCTGTCGCAGGAGCCGGATGCGCCTTGTTTACAAGCAGAAGATGCACCCTGTACGTAAAACAGTCTTCGTCTGAAGATTTCAATAGTTGTGGATGACTTACAATTTTTTGCCCAGCCTTACTCATTCAAACCAGAATATATAGAAAATTAACTAAGAAAGATGGGCGTTCTATGTCAAAATGCCTGTTCCTATGTCAGCAGCACCACACGCATGCGTCGTTGTACTTTCGTGAACGTGACGTGACGACTGACACGGAAGAGAAGAAATTGTTGAATAAAGTCATTGTTTTTGTTTTCGTTGCGCACAAAAAGTATTCTCATAGCTTCATAACATTACGGTTGAACCACTGATGTCACATGGACTATTTTAATAATGTCCTTACTACCTTTCTGGGCCTTGAACGTGTCAGTTGTGTTGTAGTCTAAGCAGGGTCAAAAAGCTCTTGGATTTTATCAAAAATGTTTTAATTTGTGTTCTGAAGATGAACGAAGGTCTTATGGGTTTGGCATGAAATGAGAGTGAACTATCCCTTGAAGTCTTCATTGTAGTTTTGGTTTCCTTTACTTTCTCACCATACTATTTCCTAGCTTTGCTTTTCCCCCTCCATACAACCTTTCAATCTGGCTCTGCGCACAACCATGAAGCCCTCCATTTTCACTAGCTGCGAAAGTGACTTTTCTGATGAGGCGCAGTGAGAAGCGTATGGCAGCTGCCCTCTCCATCAGAATCTGGGCTAAGTCCAAAAGTTTTATCTGTTGACAGTGTGTAAATGCCAGAAATGACGAGGTAATATTCCGGTCACTGATGAAATCCAGCGGAGAGCGCCTGAAATCTTCTCATATGATTCCATAAACCGTACGAGATTAAATAACCTAAAGCGCAGTGATGTAATCAGTCAGTCTTGAGTGGATAATTACACCTGGATTATGGACAGAAAGAGGATCCGCTGTAATGTAGGCCATGTAAAAACACACATTCGCTCCAGTTACAACACAACACAATACGGTAAATGGTAAACGTCAATATCTCTCTTAGAGGGTGATGTCATAGCCCGGACCGAGATGCGGTGGGGATCGGGGCTGTGTGGGGTGATGGAGTGAACGCCGCGGTCTCAGAGGCGGTGGCTGGGCAGGCCTTGAACCCACATGGCGGTGGAGTGAAGCCAGGCTGTCTCGCCATCTCCCTGCATGATGAAACAGGCTGCAATTCGCATATGGCTCTCTGTTCCTCGCTGCCCCTCGCCCATCAGTCTCCGTCGCCACAACAGAGAACACGTCCGACGCGTTCGATCAAAGCCGTTAATTACAGAATTCAAGGTCTGTGATGCCTGACGTGTCTGAAGATTTGTTTGCATGTGTTCGACAGGCGCTGTCTCAGAGAGATGCTCCGCACAGGAACTTTTTCTTCTTCGACGGCCTGAAGGGCAGCGGGGTGGTCGACTACTTCGGATCCAAATAAGTGGCCCCTGGAGAACGTGGAGAGATGTGTGGCGATGCATGTGTGCTCTCGAAACACCATGGAGTTCATCCTCTGCCAGTGGCCGCAGGCATCAAAATCTGTCTTTTGGACGGTACCTTTGCGTAGCAGTATGCCACACATCAACTCATGCCAAGAGCGACGAGAACATTTTGTCCACACACGCTTAAATATTCATGTACACAGGTTTTTCACCAAGGTTATGTGATTTCTACGTTTTGTATTAAAATAATAAATGCCCAATAGAAGATACATTTGTTTTGGATTGATTAGCGTCATTGGTTTTCTCTAATCTGTTGCCAAAGGTCTCTTTGCTATCCTCGGTGAGGGTAAATTACAAAAAATGAGGCTTTAAAGGGAATTTAAAATTAATGCAAAAATGTCCGAGGCTCCCTTGAGCCATTTATTTCTGAAAATTAAACCACACAAATCATCCCATCCCTGCACCGAAATGAGGCCCGGGTGGATTTTCCGATGCTTGTTATCATTCTGACATTGTAGTGAAAGCCTGAGGCGCATCTTGACGTATCTTGTCAGGTCTAGGTTTTTTTTTTTTTTTTTGGTGAAAAAACGTCTGGTGACGTTCGTAACAGGAAGTGCTTTTATTAGCTTAGCCCAGGTATGTCATTTACTGGACTGGTACTGCAGGGTTTATGACCCTCGAGGCACTCATGTTTTGATTTTTAGGTTTTCGTAGAAGGAAATTATCCTGCCCGTCCAGTTAGAGATGAAGAGGAATGCTAAAGAACGTCAGTGCGACTGGTAGTCCAAACACGTGCTGAACACATGACCTCATGTACAATAAGAACTAAATGTGTCACATTTGTTTGCCTTTCAGTTGAAGCGTAATATGTTTGAATATATTGTGACTGTGCTGCAGACATGCAAAATCAGGACCTTAGGCCTTAAATGGATCATAAACATGTGCCTTAAATGACAACACCGCATCAGTGAGTCAGATGAGAAGACTGGTCAAACTGGTTGAGCAGGTGCTCAAGTGGGAGGGGCGGCAGCAAGTCTTGTAACCGTTTTTAATTTTTTTAGATTCGTTGACAGTGGAAACATGGGTTACTAGGTAGCACTAATAGGCCAAACTTTTTAAAGATTCTTATCATTGTAGGTTTAAGCATCAGCATGGAAAAGATTTTTAACTGTTCTGTGCTAATTATAACAGAACAGTTATGGTAAAGTTCACTGAAAGGCAAAACTCCCACAATAGACAGGATGTCTCTACCAACATCTACATGGCATGGCATGTGCATGTTTTCAAAGTGAAGTCTGAGTATTATGGTAAAATGTTGATTAAAATTCAGCAGCTAAAAATAGTACTTTTTATTAAATTTGGCATGGAATGAAATTCAGAAAATCACCCTATTGTCTAATGTTATCTTATTGTGAAGAATTCGTTCAGGCATATTTCATTCTTTCTTTCTTTCTTTCTTCTTTTTAATTTTATTTTTATTATTTATTTATTTTTTTTTTTTTTTTTTTACCTTTTTTGACCTTTTTAAATTTAAAAAAAAAATTTTGCTGTGAAAATGACAGACTTTTCTCCGGTGACAAAAAAAAGAAAAAAATATTGAATATAATCGTTATTTTTGTAGCTTCATAATATTACGGTTGAACCACTGATGTCACATGGACTATTTTAACAAAGTCCTTACTACCTTTCTGGGCCTTGAATGTGTCAGTTGCATTCTGTCTATGCAAGGTCAGAAAGCTCTTGGATTTCATCAAAAATATCTTTAATTTGTGTTCTGAAGATGAATGAAGGCCATACGGGTTTGGAACGACATGAGGGTGAATAATTAATGACAGATTTTTCATTTTTACATGAACTATCTTTTTAAACTGGTTTCCTGAAATTGTCAGCAGCTGATTTTTAGGGGTTCAAGTATGTAGCGCTGAAACCCTATTGTAATTGTTAGATTGGTCACGGATCAGCGATCTCCACGTAAAACTGATTCAAACCTTAAGTCGTAGAGACTTGAAACTTGGAGGGATGGTAGTGCTCACACCGCCTACAACGTGACCAAGGCTCGCCCCGATCGGCCTGATGGGGGCGCTACAGCATTCAAAAGTACGAAATCGCTCATAACTCCTAAACCATCAGTCGCAGGCTCAAGTGTCTTATGTCGTTGGAATCCATGGGTCGTGCCGGGCAAAACGCATGCCTAAGATTCGATAATGAGCCTGGCGAACTTTTCAGGTATTTTGCATTTTTTGAAAAACTTACTTTTGCAAACTATCAGAACCAAATCAGTGCAGAAAGATTCTCTGGAGAGTGAATATCTATAATTATCCCAAAAAAGTTGAACTTTCGACTCAAAGGGGCGACAAAACATTCGAAAGGGGCAGGGCTGAACGGAATGGGATATCTTTGCCAAACTTATAACACTTATGTAATGCTCAGTCTGAGGTCACAGGAAAAAATTGTGAGTTTGACCACTTGCGCTATTAGAGGGGGAAAAAAATAAAAATGGCTATAACTATGTAACTGTGTCTTTCCAACATGAAAATCAGTGTGCACAGTCTTGGTCCAAAGTGCCCCAAGTGTCTATAAGGACATTTGCGTATCTCAAAAAACATGGCTACCATTGGCTGATGAACCTTGAGAACCTGTTAGACAAGGTTAACGAAGGTCGATCAAAACGAAACTTGGTGGGCCTGTTCGACTCATGGCCCAAAAGGTCTGAGAGAAATTTGAAAGATATCGGCCACTGGGGGCGTTATCGTATTGATCAAGGGTGTAAACGACTGTACGTCACACGATCACAAGTTCTCATTCCCTCTAGAACCACTGCTGTCAATCAAATTGTTTGTTGAATGATGTCAAAAACCTACTTTTGCAAACTAGTCCTAGTTTTTTTTGTTCAATCTGGAGAAAAACACTGCAGTACAATTCTCTGGACTCTGTAGGTCAATAATTATCAAAAAATGTTGAAATTTACCCTTTGGCAGGCTATAACGGGGTCGTTTAGAAATGTGGTCTGTCCAAATTTACCCAAAATCCTATAAAGCCTAAAGGAAAACTCAAAACTTCATAAAACCTGGTAAGCACATGAGACAGGTGATTTTAAACAAGCATGCAAAGTTTTAAGGAGATCGAACCACAGCTGGTGATGTAACAGTTAAAAAAGGACTCAAAAACACTGTATTTCTATGGTAAATTGCCTGGGTTTGGCAAAAATGCCTTTTTAATCATTGATTTAGGTGGGTACAGCCTTGCTAAATAACATGTAATGTCTTTTTCCTTATATGCTTAAATGCCTTAAGCGCTTTAACTCCGGTAATTGCTGCTTGCAGCTATATTGTATTTATATTTGGTGTATTGCTGTTTATAGAATGATAATTGTCCTTGTTGACACTTGAATCCATCTGGTCTATCTTTAGCAATAGGTGTAATTAAATTGCATCGCTTTAGGTCCAAGGCAGCGTGATGATTCAATGTCTTTTCACAAGACAAGTAACTATAATTATGAACACTTACAATGTATATTAAAATGGATTTCCTTGACTGCTTTAAGCAGAACTAAACGGCATTTTTCCTTGGAAATGTCATTGAGAGTACAAGTATTCATTTCCAAAGGCACTCAAGTAGAAACTCACCAAGATAATAAAATAATGTAATGAAGTCCAATTACTTAAGTACGTCACATCACTGCCACTGCCAATGTAGTGAGAAATGAAACAACAGCCTCAGCTGTAAAGAGGCTCTGACTGATTAAGATCCACTGCTCTTTCTCTAGCTGAGGAGAGAGCAGGATTAATTACGGACGCTCCTCATTTTAATTAAGCAACCTTCCTCTTATCGTGACGGAACCCCCAAGGCGAGATGTTCTTACTCCAGAACAGATGTGTTGCTCCCAGCTATAAAATACATAAACATGTGACGGGAGAAAGAACGGCTCTTTTAGGAACACTCTGGTGAAGCCTGAATGGGCCTGCATGGGAAATGTTCTAGGCGCACGCAAATCAGAGCATCACAATCTGTCACATCTTGTTCTGATAAGTGTCATGGTGTTCTCTACATGAGTACAGTCAAACAGTCCCAACACTATATCAGATGAAATATGCATAAGAGAAGGTTTGTTCTGTTTGTTTAATGCAACCTTCTTCAAGTCGAAGATCCCTTAATAGATAAAGTTTTGAAAACAAGAACACTTGAATATTAGGCTATATAAAACAGAATGTTGCCTTTAAGGCCTAGCCTAAAACATGTATGTATCATATAATAATGTACAGTTGAGGTCAAAAGTTTGCATCCCCAAATAAGACCAAAATAAGAGGATCATACAAAATGCATGTTATTGCTTGTTTAGTACTGACCTGAATAAGATATTTCACTTAAAAGATGTTTACATACAGTCCACAAGAGAAAATAATAGTTGAACTTATAAAAATGACCCTGTTCAAAAGTTTACATACACTTGATTCTTAACACTGTGTTCTTACCTGAATGATCCACAGCTGTTTTTATTTTAGTGATAGTTGTTCATGAATCCCTTTTTGTCCTGAACAGTTAAACTGCCTTCTGTTCTTCAGAAATATCCTTCAGGTTTCACAAATTCTTTGGTTTTCCAGCATTTTTGTGTATTTTAATTCTTTCCAACAATGACTGTATCTTTTCACACTGAGGACAACTGAGGGACTTATATGCAACTATTACAGAAGGTTTGAGTACTCACTGATGCTCCAGAAGGAAACACAATGCATTAAGAGTCGGGGGATGAAAACTTTTGAACAGAATGGAGATCTATACATCTTCCTTATTTTGCCTAAATATCATATTTTTTTTCATTTAGTACTGCCCTTAAGAGACTACAGAAGATAGTTACATGTTTCCCAGAAGACAAAATAAGTTCAATTTACCCTGATCTTAAATTCCAAAAGTTTTCACCCCCCGGCTTTTAATGCGTTGTGTTTCCTTCTGAAGCATCAGTGAGCATTTGTAATAGTTGTGTATGAGTCCCTCAGTTGCCCTCAGTGTGAAAATATGGATAAAAGTGGTTAATGACATTTTTCTGTGGTTTGACAAACTCGGAATACATATTTAATATTGCTTTACACTGACTTTAATGTGGAAGGGAAACATTTGGATGAAATCTGTTTGATTGTTTGTTTGCTTGAAGTTAAATTAATATTTTATGTAAGCTTGTTTCCACCAGGATTAAAAAAAAAACCTAAAACGGTAATTTTTGTCTCACAATTCATACTTTTTTCTTTTTTTCTCACAATTCTAAGGAAATTCTGAGGAAAAAAGTTGCATTTTATTTTATTCTGTTCTATTCTGTGGAGGAGGCAAGCTTCCAACATAATGTTTTTGGTCGAAACTATGTTAAAGACCCCTAATCTAACATATTTATTAGTGATGGGATCACATGGTCTTTACTGACAAGAATTTTGACCAGTCATTATGGCTAGTTGTTTTTTTTTTAGTGTTAATTGTTCACGAGTCCCTTGTCTGTCCTGAACAGTTAAACTGCCTGCTGTTCTTCAGAAAAATTCTTCAGGTCCTACAGATTCTTTGGTTTTCCAGCATTTTTGTGTATTTGAAGCCTTTCCAACAATGACTGTATGATTTGGAGATCCATCTTTTCACACTGAGGACAACTGAGGGACTCATATGTAACTATTACAGAAGGTTTAAATGCTCACTGATGCTTCAAAATGAAAAATGATGCGTTAAGAGCGCGGTGTGAAAACTTTTGAACAGAATGGAGATGTGTACATTTTTCTTATTTTGCCTAAATATCATATTTTTTCATTTAGTACTGCCCTTCGGAGACAGTTACATGACAGTTACCCTGATCTTCAAATTCCAAAAATTTTCACCCCCTGGCTCTTAATGCATCGTGTTTCCTTCTGAAGCATCAGTGAGCATTTGAACCTTCTGTAATAGTTGCATATGAAAAGAATTTCTGAGGAAAAAAGGATAAAAAGTGGCATTTTATTTTATTTTATTCCGTGGAGGAAGCAAGCTTCCAACATATTGTTTTAAGTCGAAACTATGTTGACTCCAATGTTGAAGACCCCTGAGCTAATATTTTTTATTAGTGATGGGATCACATGGGCTTTACTGACATGAATTTTGACTACTGACAGTCATTATGGCTATTTTTTCTTTTTTTAATTGTGTAGTTAAATTCTTTTTGAATAACAAGTTTGAGCTTGACCATACAGAAAAACATCAAAACACTGTTGTAATTCTCATATTTATTGAAAATGGTAAGGAAAAAACAATACAAAATTCATATAGAAATTTTACATAGAAAATTCCAAATGGCAAAATTACAAAGCTAGAAAATGAGTGACATGAGTTTAGTGTAAATCTGACAGTACAAATAAGGCCTTTCTGCATCAGAGAATATGTGTATCGCTGACAAGTCACAAGGTGGCCACAGGAAAGAGACCACACAACTGTTTTACAGGAAGTCATGAGACAGGCAGCCACAGGAAAGACATCTCTGCTCCACAACATGCCATGAAAACTCTGTACTGACAAAGCCAACACAGGCAGAAATGTGAGCGGTTAAAGGAGTTTTCCCACCAACTTGCCACAGTTTTTCAAATGTGGTTTCTGAGGGAAGTGCTTAAAACCCATAACAGTGTTTTGTATATGTAAAAATCCCAGACAGACCTGGATGTGACACGCTGATTCGCAGAAAACTTGTCTGTTCAAGTATGATGGCTCAGTTTGGCTCAGTTTAGTCCTTGATGTAGACAAATAAATTACAGCAGAAAAAAAATATGAATGGATTTATTTGACAACCTTCAGGGGAATGTCAACAAATAAGTTACAGAGATATTTGGTCCATAAAGCACAACACTAATGAATATCTCCATGCTTATTTAATCCATCTGATCATTGCGAAACTTTTTTTTTTGTCAATAACAAATCATCAAAATAACCAAAATTACAAATTCTGGACAAACAAAATAAATTAGCTTGCGCTTCTCAAATACTTGAGAATTGCGCTAAGTACATTTTTAAAGGGGAATTTTTTTACAGGACTCCACTTTATAAATTGCAAATAGGTAGAAATCCACTGGATTTTATAACAAATGCTTTCCAGTGTTGGTCCAAAAAAAATGTGAAGAACAAAACAAAACTGAAACCGAAAAAAGGAACTTAATGTTAAGTACTTTAAGGTCGTTTCATCAAAATATACAAACCACATAAGAAACAAACAAAAAAAAAAAACTCCCTGTTTATTCTGTCCCATCCTTTTTTGTCAAAATATGTACATCCATACAAATATTAACACTGCTCTCCAGCCATTTCATTAACTAGTGGTCTGGCTTTCCCACAAGGCTTCCAGCCTCACTCCTGTACCTCCATTGGAGGTGACCAATCTTTGAATTAAGTGGCAAATTTGTGTCCCGAAGTGTAGATTCAGGTAGGGGTGACAGGGATGCTTAACCCACACACCATGCACTGATTGTCCCTGATGGCTTTAGTACACAAAGGGCTGAAAAACGGCGTTAGCAAGGCACGGTGCTCCATTAGTATAGTACGTGAGCATTCCATTATCTCGATTATCACCCGTTTTACATTAACGGTGTGCGGGTGCGCGGTCCACGCCACTGGTGACTGATAGTGCAGCGCAGTTATTGCTCCTATAAGGCAGCTGAGAGGAGAACCCACAACATGTAAAGCACTTCTGGGCCCGAGGTGCTACGGATATCTAATCAATCTGTTTGTTTCAGAGTGACCTGGCGTAATGTAACTTCCCAGCATTGCGGTTGAAGTGTACGCTAATGCGCCGAGGGCTACGCACCCCTCCTGACGTCTATATCGGGACACACGCTTCAGTCACTAATGCTACATGAGAAAGAAGATGTACAAAACAAACCACATACAAAGAAACAAACATGACATCTGATCCTGCAGAAAAGTCCCAGAGTCCTTAAGTGGTCGGCAGGAGAGCGCCTGCACTCTTCCTGTGACGTAACCCGTCTGTTTATCTAAAGCCGTGCTGATAGAGGGCATTGATGGTGTCGGCGACGAATGTCACAAGCCCGTGGTACAGGCCTCTCCAGTTCTGCCAGCGTGGGACGGCATTCTGAAACAGAAAATGAGAGGAGAATGAGCTCATCGTGTGTTTTATGTAGGGCAAAAAGTGAAAGGGAACATAAGAGGCACAATAAAACTTGTTTTTGTACACAGCATCTAAGCGCTCAGGGACTGTAAAACCAAAAGCTGCCCTACTTAGATTTCTCGTCATCTGTCTACCATTGTGAAAAAGATGTAACTTAAGGGTACTCGTTATTGAAATATTATACTTAATTTTAATACAGTAATATACAGTTGAAGTCAAATGTTTACATACACCTTGGAGAATCTGCAAAATTATAATTATTTTACCAAAATAAGAGGGATTACACAAAATGGCCATGTTCAAAAGTTTACATTTGTTTGATACTTAATATAGTGTTGTTACCTGAATGATCCACAGCTGTTTTTTGTTTGTTTTTTTCAGAATTTTTGTGTATTTGAACCCTTTCGAACAATGATTATGATTTTGAGATCCATCTTTTCACGCTAAGAACAACTGAAGGTTCAAACATTCACTGATGCTTTGGAAGGAAAAATTATGCGTTAAGAGCCAGGGGGTGAAAACTTTTGGAATTTAAAGATCAGGGTAAATTTCACTTATTTTATCTTCTTGGGAACATGTAAGTATCTCCTGTAGCTTCCGACGGGCAGTACTAAATGAAAAAAATATAGTATTTAGGCAAAAAAAGAAAAATGTACACATCTCCATTCTGTTCAAAAGTTTTTACCCCTGGCTCTTAATGCATCATTTTCCCTTCTAAAGCATCAGTGAGCGTTTGAACCTTCTGTAATAGTTGCATATGAGTCCCTCAGTTGTCCTCAGTGTGAAAAGATGCATCTTAAAATCATACAGTCATTGCTGGAAAGGGCTCAAAAACACAAAAATGCTGAAAAACCAAAGAATTTGTGGGGCCTGAAGGATTTTTTGAAGAACAGCGGGCAGTTTAACTGTTCAGGACAAACAAGGGACTCATGAACAACTATAACTAAACAGAAAAAAACAAACAGCTGATCAATCAGGTAAGAACACAGTATTAAGAATTAAGCGTATGTAAACTTTTGAACAGGGTCATTTTTATAAATTCATCTTTTATTATATCTTGTGGAGTATATGTAAACATCTTCTATGTGAAATATCTTATTCAGGTCAGTACTAAATAAAAAATAACATGCATTTTGTATGATCCCTCTTATTTTGGTAAAATAACTAACATTGTGGAGATTCTGCAAAGTGTATGTAAACTTTTGATTTCAACTGTACTTAAGTGTGAACTGAATGTATTTTTTTCTGGACTGAAAATTCAGTCATTAATTACTTGCCTTCATGTTGTTGAAAATGAAAAGAAATGAAAAGAAAATTTTCATTTTTGGGTGAACTGCATGTTAAAGGGACAGTTCACCCAAAAATGAAAATTTTCTTTTCATTTCTTTTCATTTTCAACAACATGAAGGCAAGTAATTAATGACTGAATTTTCATTTTTGGGTGAACTAAGTGTTAAAAAACATTGTCATGTACTCTCTAAGTACTACAGGTGCACATTGAATACTATTAAGCGTATGTCTTTTACACAAATGTACGAAGTCTGTGCCTTAGTTTCTTCCCCGTGTGGAAACCGAATTTCAAAACTTTGACTTTGTGTAATTAGCTTTTTCCACCTCTTTTATCTGTGATTGGCGATGAGGTAATTGGTTAAACTTTTCTGACCATTAGCGAGGCTCGCATGGAGGTATAAAGTCGTGACGATGTGTGTTTGAGTGGGAGTGTGTCTCAAGGTTTATGTTAGCATAGATGTGTACGTGTGTGTGCACAGACACAGGGTGGGGTGAGACAGTCCCAGACAGACAATGTCTGCAAAGTGGAGTCAAGAGAGGCAGCACATTACTCGTCAACAGCTGCTATGAGTCATCTGCTAAAAATAACTCCTCCGAGGGGGGGAATCAAGTGAAAGAGAGGGAAAATACGAGTGACAGTGAAAGAATGAGCTAGAAGCAGAGAAAGGTGCAAGATGGATAATAGAGACACAATGTTGAAAAGGTCTGGGTTACCACTCCTTTCACTTCTATTTAATGTTTATTTAAAAATTAAATATTTAAATATTATTGAATTCAAATAAAACCAATTCAAATCATTTGTCAATTAAATAAATATTACTACTAAGTAATCTCTCGTTTTTCCAAGTAATCTCACAAGTAAACAGTACTAAAGGACAAAGAATACATTAAGTACAGTGTGGGTTTTCATGTCAATATTTTTGTTTAAATAATTTTAATAACATAACAAATAAAGGCAGGCCTATTAGGACTCATTGTACAGATCCAAAATTCTGAAACATATCCAAGTTTTTTTGCGCCGTCTGTTTACATCTACCTCAGACAAATGAAAAGCTTAAGATAACTAATATGATTCTTTTGAAATAAAATATTTTATTATATAAGAAAATATTTTTTTTAATAAATTATATTTATTATAGAAAATAAAATCCATGACTTCTTAAGATATTATAAATTTCCATGATTATTATACTATAAGTAAAATTTTATAATGAATATTAAGCAATATTTTATTATAAAATACATTATATAAATACATAAAACAATTATGTTAATTTTAGAGTTTTAAATTTTAAAGTAAAAGTTAATGTTAGTAACAAATTATATTTACCATAGAAACTTCCATGACTTTTCAAAGTTTGTATATATATAAATACATTTTGTAATAAATATCAAGTACTATTTTATTATAAAATATATTATAAAATACATAAAATGTTAGATTTATTATATATTTTATATATAAATATATTATATATTATATATATATTTTATTATTAAATAAATTATTTCAGTAACAAATTATATTTACCATAGGAACTACCACGACTTTTCAAAGTTTATATATATATATATATTAAATTGTTATTTTATAATTTACAATTTTATATATATATATATATATATATATATATATATATATATATATATATATATATATATATATATAATAAAATATAAAAATATCAACATAAACATTTTATAATAAATATCAAGCACTATTTTATTACACAATATATTATATAAAATACATCAAATATTATAGAAAAATCGCATATTATTAAACTATTTTACTAACAAATTATATTTACCATAGAAACTACCATGACCTTTACCATGATTTTACCATACACGCACACACTAATATACTATGTAAAATATTAAAATATAAAAAATTTGAATAAATATCAAGCACAATTTTCTTATTTTCTTTCATTATATAAAATTTGTAAGGAAAGGAAAGGAAAGGACGTGACGTGTGGCCAAGTACGGTGACCCATACTCGGAATTTGTGCTCTGCATTTTACCCATCCAAGTGCACACACACAGTAGTGAGAAGTGATCAAACACGCACACACACCGTGAACACACACCCGGAGCAGTGGGCAGCCATATTGCTATCACTGCGGCGCCCGGGGAGCAGTTGGGGGAACGGTGCCTTGCTCAAGGGACTCACCTCAGTCGTGGTATTGAGGGTGGAGAGAGTGCTGGTTATTCACTCCCTCCACTTCAATCCCTGCCGGACCTGGGACCCGAACCCGCAACCTTTCGATTACAAGCCCGACTCCCTAACCATTAGGCCACGGCTGCCCCACGTATATTATTAAATAAACTATTTTTCTAACAAATTATATTTACCACAGAAACTACCATGACTTTTCAGTTTACATATATATTTGTATAATAAATTATTGTATTGTATAATAAATATCAAGCACTACTTATTTAATTTAATTTTTTTATAATTTATTTTATTTTAGTAACAAATTATATTTGTATATATATCATTTATATAGAAACTTCCATGACTTCTTAAGATTTTATACATTTCCATGATTAATATATAATTAATAACATTTAAAATAAATATCAAGTAATTCTTCATTATAATTTTTTTATTATTATTTATAATTATAAAATTATATTAAATATTTTTAAAGATTTAATTAATGATAAATGTACTTTAAAAAAAATGGTTCATTAATGAATTCTATTTACACGAAAAACTTCTATGATTTGTAAAGATTCCATGATCTTAAAATTTGAATGCGGATCCCTGGAAGGTGCAAGAGACGCAAGATAGAATACAAGACCAAGAGAAAGTGTTTGTGTGACTGAGGGCTCAAACTACAGGGGGGGCCAAAGAGGACAAGGAACATAGAGAAGTGATTGAGTTCAAGATGGTGGGAGGAGGATCTGTGGTCCACCAGTCTCACATGTTGATAAGAGAATGGTATACATACATGCTGCATACCTACACTGAGCTTTTGTTGCCCTGCTAGGGAAGTCCCTGTCATGTCATTCTTCTTCAGTAAACAAAGCCGTCATCCAGTAAAAACACACTGGTATCAGAGTTCAGAGAGGCCACACGACAGGTCGCAGACTTTCTGCACGTGACCGCGCCGGCAGCTGCCTCGAATGAGACGTACTGGGTTTTATTACATCGCGTGTGTCGCCGCAGGTGTGTCAGCGCGTGCGGGAAACTGGGACGAATGTGTAAAAGCAATTGACTCGACATAAAAAAGTGGCACGCGCGCTTAAAAATAGGTAAATAAAAGAGCGGAGAACTGCACGCTGAGGCAAAGCGTTGACGTCATTTGTGTTTGTCTGAGGAGACAAGGGGGAGGTGGGTTTGGTTGAGGGGGGAGGGGAGATTAGGCTCTGTTTACTCCTGTTCGCTTCACCGACTAGCTCCTCACGCGATACAACAGGGATCCAGAGCGCGAAAGAGGGAGGGAGGGAAGGTTATTAAGTTCAGTCACAACTGGAAACTCGACTCCAGTCACAACACTCACTACAGGCTCGTGAATATCATATTGATCCATTTACTAGAAGACCCACTGGAGGCTAGATTTGTGCACGCCCTGCCACACTCCCTCGTATTAGCAAACAGACTCTGCCCGTTTACTTTAATGACGCTTTGGCACAAGCTGTGACATATTTAAACTGACGCAACTAGACAAACATGATCCTTACCCTCTGAAGAAAAACAGCGTTCATCTCGTCTCCGATGGTCTTCAGCTGTACGGCCACCCTCTCTACTGCCTGCTCCTCCAGCCTGGGATTGTCCTCAGCGGTGGAGCTGCTGGACATCGAGTCTTCGGAGGAGCTCTGGCTGTCTGCTAGCAGATCAGGCAGGGGAAGCCGCCTTTCTCTGAGGCTGGAGAGTTCCTGTTCTGTACCTAAATCAAAACAAGAAGAGATTTTACAAAACTCCCTATTAAAAATCTCGAATAGATCAGTGTACACATATTAAACATTCTGTCAAAAAGACTTATTTTTAATTTCTAAATTAAAAAATAAACAAACATGTACATATCGTTTCAGTCTTCATCAAATAAATTCATATATTTTTGTGTATTTGAACCCTTTCCAACAATGACTTTATGATTTTGAGATCCAACTTTTCACACTGAGAACAACTGAGGGACTCATATGCAGCTATTACAGAAGGTTCAAACACTCACTGATGCTTCAGAAGGAAAAACAACGCATTAAGAGCCAGGGGTGAAAACTTTTGAACAGAATGAAAATGTGTACATCTTATTTTGTATTTAGTAATGCCCTTCAGAAGCCACAGAAGATACTTACATGTCTTCCAGAACACAAAATAAGTTAAATGTACCCTGATCTTCAAATTTCAAAAGTTTTCACCCCCCGGCTCTTAATGCATCGTGTTTCCTTCTGAAGCATCAGTGAACGTTTGAAGCTTCTGTAATAGTTGCATATGAGTCCCTTAGTTGTCCTGTGTGAAAAGATGAATCTCGAAGGGGACCTGAAGGATTTTTCTGAAGAACAGTGAGCAGTTTAATTGTTCAGGACAAACAAGGGACTCACAAACAACTATCACTAAACAAAAAAAAAAAAAAAAAAAAAAAAAAAACACAGCTGTGGATCATTCAGGTAACAACAAAGTATTAAAAATCAAGTGTATGTAAACTTTTGAACGGGGTCATTTTTATAAATGTAACTTTTATTTTCTCTTGTGGGCTGTCTTTTATGTGAAACATCTTATTTAGGTCAGTACTAAAAAAATAACATGCATTTTGTAAGATCCCTATTATTTTGGTAAAATAATTAACATTTTGCAGATTCTGTAAGGTATATGTAAACTTTTGACCTCAACTGTATATACATACATTATACACTTTTGAACTAGTTTACAACCTGAACTAAACCCTTATTTAATAAAATATCAATTTATATGAAATCTAGAGAGATTTGTTGACCTTGACACGACCATGAGGGTCTGAAGGGGTACTTTTTATATTTTACCACTTCCTGTTTTATGTTTTTGTGTTGTTTTTGTGCATGTTTCCGTGTGTTGGCGGCACCACATGAATTTGACTTTGTAGACAAAGGTGTATTTGTAACACTTTACAATGAGGTTCATTAGTTAACTACTTTAGTTAACATGAACTAAGAATGAACAGCATTTATTAATCTTAGTTAATGTTAAATTCAACATTTACTAATGCATTTTTATTAATTAACATTAACAAAGATTAATAAATATTGTAATAAACGTATTCTTCATTGTTTGTTCACTAATGGAACCGTATTCTAAAGTGTTACTAACATATATAATAAAAATGAGTATTAAGAATTTTGATTTTAGACTGCTTTTCTACTTTTTCAAAGAAATAATAAAAAATTATACCAAAATACTTAATACATATTATGCAAAATGCCAAAAACAGATTTTTTCTTTATAACCCTAACATTTTTTGACTTAATTAAGAAAAAAAAAAAACATTAAAATAGTTTTTAATTAGGAAATAAAAAACAAGAGGTCAATTCATGTCATTTTATGTACATGTCATTATTATGAAAAAATTAATAATTAAGATTTAAAAATATCATTAGTTTCTCAGCACTCGTGGCTATTTAAGCATTCTGTTTGTACTTAAAGGACTAGTTGTGCAACTGATCCATTGAGAGTCGTCATGTGTTGTTATACTATTTGTTAATTCTGTTAAATTAGTACCAAGGTTCATTTAGGGTAACTACTTTGAGTAAAAACGCCACTGGCGCAATGTTAACAGTACTCACATGACAAAACAGTGATGTATGGGACTGTCGCACGAGTTCAGTTAAGGCCACTATTATTTAACCACCATTAAACAGGCAGACATGCAAAGAAGTGGGTAATCTAACCAAATACAGATTCAGCAGAGATTACAATAGCAGTGAGATTTTAAACACAATGGCGAGCCAAATTCTCTATTGTACTTTAGTACTCATGTGATGTCATATGTTAAGCCACAATGTTTGTTTTGTTAGGTCGGTTCTATTTAACATTCACATTCTATTCTCTACAGTAACGATAGCACCAATACCATCTGATTAACTGTATGACCGCTCAGTAACTTTTCATTGATCGAATGCAAATGTCAAGTCCTTATTGTTTATGTGAATATATATCATCTCTGAAAAAGTACTGCTATTGTAATATATGACCCTGGACTACAAAGCCAGTCTTAAGTTGCATATTTGTAACAATTGCCAACAATAAATTGTATGGGTCAAACTTATCGATTTTTCTTTTAAGCCAAAAATCATTAGGATAAAGTAAAGATCATGTTCCATGAAGATATTTTGTAAAATTTCTACCGTAAATATATCAAAACGTAAGTTGTGATTAGTAATATGCATTGCTAAGGACTTCATTTGGACAACTTTAAAGGCGATTTACTTGAATATCGTGATTTTTTTACACCCTCAGATTCCAGATTTTCAAATAGCTGTATCTCGATCAAATATTTTCCTATCATAACAAACCATACATTAATGGAAAGCTCAGCTTTCAGATAATATATAAATCTCAAATTCAAAAAATTTACCCTTATGACTGGTTTCGTGGTCCAGGGTCACATATGGGATAACACACCACCATTTTTTTACTTGTAGCTCCTATGTGGACGTGGTAACCTTGTGTGACTACTTAAAGGGGACATCAGATGACCATTTTCCACAAGTTGGTATACAAGGGTCTTCATGACATACTTTGGTTAAAATTCCTCAGTGGTTGTGTAAATCACCCTTTTTACCTTGTCAAAAACAGCTCAGTTCACAGAGAGCCGGTTCAGTGCATGTCTCTTTAAATGATAATGAGCTACTGCTGACTCCACCCCTCTCTTTCGTTTTTTTAAAAATGAAGACTCTTATGTTAACTTTTACATCTAAACACAAAACACCTGCATTGTTTACAAGACATTGTTGTCGCTACAGCTGCTCGAGCGCGGAGAAAATGGCAGGCAGCCTACAACTGGCAGAGGACGGAAATATGCTAATTCGGGACAGTCCATCAGCGGTTGTGGGTGGGGCCTGAGCAATATGACATCATACTGCTCAGAAAATCAAAACGGCTTGATAATTGACACTGTTTAGGTTTTTTTGGGGATTAAAAAAGGAAGTGAAAAGATTTTTATCACACTGCTAAGACACATTTATACACAAACACCATGTAAAAGTGAATTTTGCATCCGATGTCCCCTTTAAGTAGGACTTTAGAACATTTTTATATGGAATTTTACAATTACAACTTTTAAGGTATCACATTATAATGTACAGCATGTACAGTTTTGAGATATTACATTCAAAAGTGTTTTTAAATTAGTGTTTTTAAAGATAAACCATATCTTTTTCTTGCTTTCTGTGCAAGTACGCACAGAGAAAATGCCTCCGTATAGAGGATTAGAGGCGCAGCCGTAAGAATCTGCTGATCCTCGGCGCAGGTGACTTGAGAGAGCGGGAGCGCTGGGTTCTGGCTTGTTGCCAGGGTAACTGCAAGCCGGTGCAGCCTGAGCTGAAATCCAGCCATTGGTGGACAGGAATGAGGGGTGGGCTGGGATAGGGTGGACAGTTGGAGGACAGGGAGGGACCAGGGCCAGGCTATCAGCTAGTGAGGAAAGCCTTCAAGGAGGAGTGTCAGCAGAAGTGTCAGATAAGGTTAACTGATAGCTAAATGTATGATAGTGAGGTTAAAAACATGAGAAAAAGACGAGTGAGAGACACTGAGGCAAGACGCGATTCTCTGTGACAGGCCGGCATTGTGGACCGTGCAGCATTTGACAGGAAGCCAACAGCAAAGAACAAGTCTAAACATGTCTCAGCAAGAGCTCTCTGACTAGGGAGGGGAGGGCACTTCCTGGTGCGTTTTAACCCTTGGAGTCAAGGCCAGTGATTTTCTGAATCTCATTTAAATATATTATGCTAATGATTTTCCAACAGTGCAAATCACACAAATCTAGAATCTAACCTGTATTATCCCTGAGTGGATTGTCCTGCTGCTGGACGCTGTCCGAGCTGAAGGCATCTTGTGTGGAGACATGGGTTAGTGGTGGTAAGACAGTGCTGGTTTGTGTAGCGATGGTTCGGTGCCGGTGGCAGGGCGGGATGATGCTGCCGCTCGGCCAGGCGTCCTGACGCAGTACCTCCATCCGGCAGCTGTTCGGTGCTCCGGGGTTGCGATCAGCCGTTCTTCTTTCCATCTCTGGTCGGGCCATACCAGATACAGTCTTAAAAGGAGAAAAGCAGAAATATGTTACAGAAAACAACAGACGTGGTTGCAAGCCATCTGTCTGGTTTAAAAATGCAGCTGGACACAAATGACATCATATGTTTTTGCATGTAAATTAAATTTAAAGAGCTCAATCGAAATTATTTTATTCTATAGCCCAAAATAAAGATAAAAAATAAATGTGCACTCATTTAGACTTAATGGAATAAAAAATAACAAAAATTAATTAATTAATTAAATAATAATTCAAAACTTCAAACCCATAAATAAAAATTATAAATAATAATAATAATAATAATAATAATAAACAAAAAATATAAAATGAAAATAAATGAAAATAAATTTGCAGTAATTTAGACAATGTAATAATAATAATAATAATAATAATAATAATAATAAATTAAAATTTAAAAACAAAAAAGATGATGAAAATAAATTTGCAAACTTTTAGAATTAATGGAACAAATAAATAAATAAATAATAATAATGATAACAATAATAATAATAATAATAATAACAACAACAAAATATATAAAATACATTTAAATATCAGACCCAAATGATGATGAAAATAAATATGCAATCATTTTGAACTAAAGTAATAATAATAATAACAATAAATCAAAACTTCAAACTCAAAAAAATTATGAAAATAAATCTGCAAACATTGATATTTAATGGAACAAATAATAATAATAATAAAATATAATAACAAAAAACATATATAAAATAAAATACTTTTAAATATCAGACCCAAATGATGATTAAAATAAATTTACAATCGTTTAGACTTAATGGAATAAATAATAATAATAATGACAATAAACAAAAAAATTAATAATGCGTTTGCAATCATTTAGATTTGATATAATAATAATAATAATAATAATTATAATAATAAATATCAAAACCTTAAACCCAAACGATTGTAAAATAAATCTGCAAACATTTTAGACATAATGGAACAAATAATAATAATAATGAAAAAATACACTTATTTAATATAAAGTAAGTAATGATGAAAATAAATTTACAATTACTTAGATCTAATGAAATACATATTATTATTATTATTAAGTATAATAATAATATAAGTATAGGTCTAAATGATTATAAATGTATTATTTAATAATAATACATTATAATAATAATAATAATCAAAACTTCAAACCCAAAGGATGATAAAAATAAATTTGCAAACATTTACACTTAATGGAATAAATAACAATAATAAAACAATAATAACAAAAATATATATAAAACAAGATACACTTAAATAACAGACCCAAATAATGATGAAAATAAATTTGCAAACGTTTAGATTTAATGGACGTACATTTAAGAAAGACAAAATAAATAAATAAATAAATAAAAAGCAAAACATCCTGGCAATGCATTTTTACTGATCTGACCCAGCAACCTATATTTTGAGCGTCCACAAGATGGCAGAAACTACAGCCTCGTGTTCACGGATGTGTTTGTAAACAAATCCGTGCATGCGATGTCACACACCGCTTCTCCCGCGCTTCAACTCGATCTTACACGCTACAGTGAGTCTCTTTAACACTCAGTGCATTTAAAAAAACTTTATTCCACTGGAATACATATTACATTTTCCTAATTACGACACTGACTATGATTGTGTCGATTTGTCTCAATTGGCAGCAAGAGCTGGTGTGGAAATTTTGAAACGTCGGAAAAGTGGCAACTACAAACGCAAAGCCGGTGACTTATTCAGTGATGCAAGGTTTTGAAGAGGTGGAAGATTTTGGAAACTGACAGTTCTTTGACACACAGCATAGGTTATATTTTTGTTTTATTATCTTTAAATAGCCGGTTGTCATACTACAACGTCATGTGTCGTACAAAAATCAGCTCTTCCAACATAAGCTGATAGTTGCGTTTTGCAGCACAGTAACGTTAGCTGGTTTTTAGCTGGTCAGAGACGGACTGAGCTGTTTATTTGTGGTTGATCAGCTCACAGGTTCCAAAACCAGCTTGACTGACCACCTGGTAGCTGGTCGAGCAGCTTGCACCTGAACAAATGAGCAGCCCAGACCAGCTAGAAACCAACTGTATTCCAAAACACAGCTATAATCTTAAACTGGATTTTTCAGCAGGGGAGAAAAACATCAAAGTCCCCTTTTTGCATAAACTGTAAAAAAATAATGACGTAAACTGAACGACACAGATGTGATCTAACCCTTAAAATGACTTTTATTCGTGCAACATAATGCTGATTCTGTCATTTTAAATAATACTTTGCAATGTGCCAAATATCGATGCCTGCAAACAACAAAGAGATGCATGTTCAACAAGAATAAAAACACTTATGCTTACCTTCAAAATGTGTTGTAAGTCAGTGGATGTTATTCCAGGGTTGTAATGCTCTGACACCAGATATGTGTCGTGCTTTAAAAACACTTCATTAGATGTCCATTCATGTTATTCCACAACCGGAGGAAGAAAAACGGTGTCAGTGTGTTAAGTCGGCAGTTGAGTCGTGTGCTTGTGAAGATGAAGCTGTTGGGTTATGATGACAGCAACTTGCTTTCACTCCCGCGAAGTGCTCGCATAAGGCCACACCCCTCCTGTCTCACAACAAGTCCTGACATGCTCGTCATAGAGAGCGGACCCACACACACACACACACACACACACACACACACACACACACACACACACACACACACACAACAGTACAGGAACTAACAGCCCTTTACGCTGTTGTTTGTTGATTCGCAATCCGAGTGGCTCGACTGTAGTATGTACTGAGTGTGCTGTACTGTACTGAGTACTAAGATTCTGCCGATGCTTATCGGTTTTTCAGTGTACTTTATTGGGGTCAATGTTTTCCATGCATATATATATATATATATATATATATATATATATATATATATATATATATATATATAATTGTATATATATATATAATAATGTTTTCCATGCATATATATATATTATATATATATATATATATATATATATATATATATATATATATATATATATATATATATATATATATAATTATGACTTATAATATGTGACCCTGGACCACAAAACCAGTCATGGGGGTCAATATTGGGAAAATCACCTTTAAAGTTGCCCAAATTAAATTCTTAGCAATGCATATTACTAATCAGAAATTAAGTTTGATATATTTACAGTAGGAAATTTACAAAATATCTTAATGGAACATGATCTTTACTTAGTATCCTAATGATTTTTGGCATACAAATTTTTTTTTATAATTTTGACCCATGCAGTGTATTTTTGGCTATTGATACAAATATATCCGTGCTAAAGACTGGTTTTGTGGTCCAGGGTCACATATGATCTTTTAGTCATCTGAAGCTTGATGCATTACAATGTAATGTAATGTAATTACATATGACCTGAAATAGTAATTCTAAGTGATTGTCATTCTTATGCCATTGTGTTATTATTTATGACAGCACACATTCAGCATGACTGACTTGCCACTATAATGTAAAAAACAAACAAGTAAACAGAGTATTATGTTAAACGTGTTATTAATTGATATTTTGTTTACAACCGTGCATATTTCATATGCAAAGACAGTAAATTTGTTGTGCTCGTTTTTTTTTTTAATCTTGCAACAGTGGGGAACAAAAACTAAACTAAACTAAAAAACTGCATTTTGCTATTTAATACATAGTATGGAAGCCTGTTTCCGCCACTTAATAAAAAATGTAAAAAGGTAATTGCGACTTTTTATTTTAGAATTCTCTGACATTTTTCTCGCAATTGTGAGTTTATATCATGCAATCATGCATGTAAAGTTAGAATTGCAAGATAAAAACAAATACAACTTTGTTTCTCGTAATTTTGACTTTTTTTCTCAGAATTGTGAGATGTAAGCTTGCAATTGCGAGTTATAAAGTCCAATTTTGAGAGGGAAAAGACTGATATGTTCTCAGAATTGTGATTTTTATCTCACAATTCTGACTTAAAAACTCGCAATTAAAGTCAGAAAAGTCAGAAACTCACAATGGAAGTCACAATTGCGAGATATAAACGGGCAATTCTGAGGAAAAAGTCACAACTGCAAGATATAAACTCGCGATTCTGAGGGAAAAAGTCACATTTGCGACACAAACTCGTAATTCTGAGGAAGTACAATTGTGAGATATGATCTCGTAATTCTGAGGGGAAAAAATCACAACTGCGAGACATAAATTCGCAAATGTGACTTTTTTCCTCAGAAATGCGAATTTATATCTCACAAGATGCGAGATATAAATTTGCGATTCTGAGGGAAAAAGTTACAATTGCAAGATACAAACTCGTAATTCTAAGGAAGTCACAACTGTGAGATATGAACGCGTAATTCTGAGGGGAAAAAAATCACAATTACAATATAAATTCGCAAATGTGGCTTTTTTTCTCAGAACTGCAAATTTATAGTTCACAATTGTGATTTTTTTCCCTCAGAATTACAAGATGCCAGATATATACTTGCAATTCTAAAGGGAAAAAGGCACATTTGTGAGATACAAACTGGTAATTCTGAGGAAGTCATAACTGTGAGATATGAACGTGTAATTATTTTTTTTTAATTTTGTTTTATTGTGACGACAGTAGAAAGAGATGACAGGAAAGAGCTGGGAGGAGAGAAGGGAGCAGGATCGGCAAAGGACCTCGAGACTCGAATCGAACTCGGGTCGCCGTGAGTGCAGTTGCACTATATGTCGACGCACTAACCACGAGGCTATTGGCGCCGACATGAATGCGTAATTCTGAGGGTACAAAAAAAAAATCACAATTGTGAGATATACATTTGCAATCCTGAGGAAAAAAAGTCACAATTGTGAGCCATAAACTTGTAATTCTGAGGGGAAAAAATCACAATTGCAAGACATAAATTCACAATTCTGAGAAAGCAAGTCACAATTGTGACATAAACTCGCAATTCTGAGAAAGTCACTATTTCGAAATATAAACTCGCGATTCTGAGAAAAAAAAGTCACAATTGCGAGATATAAACTCGTAATTCTGACGAAAAAAAGTCATAATTATGAAACAAAAACTCGGAATTGTGAGAAAAAAAGTCAATTGTAGATATAAACTTGTAATTCCGAGGGGGAAAAAATCACAGTTGCGAGATATAAACTCGTAATTCGGAGGGGGAAAAAAAGTCATAATTGCAAGATAAAAACTTGAGATTCTGAGGGAAAAAAATCGCAATTGTGAGATATAAATTCGCAATTCTGAGGAAAAAAGTCAGAATTTTGAGTTTATAACTTGCAATTTAGAGTTTATATCACGCAGTTCTGACAAAAAAAAAGCAGATTTGCGAGTTTATATTACACAATTACGACTTTATAAGAATTCTGAGAAAACATTGTACCGTCGCAATTACCTTTTTTATTATTATGTATTTTTTATTCAGTGGCGGAAACGGCCTTCCATAAATATAGCATTTATTTTCCAGATAAAAACGTTTCCCATCAAAATATTTTTATTTTTTTTTCCCAAAAAATAAATTTGTGATTTAATAAGTCATTCTAAGGCTAGGCTAATATGCAAGGTTAAAAGGGATATTGACATTCGCTAAACTGTAATAAAACATAAAGATTGCAATAAGTAAAAAAAAAAATAATAATAATAACAATACTCTTTGATGTTAACGAGATGTTAAATGCTCTTTAATATCAAACAGTCGCTGATCATTGATGTGCAGCGCTCATAACAAACTTGAGCCAGGCTAATAGTCCGCTTGATTATGCTAATTGAATACGGAATTCCCCATTTTGATCCCCTTTGACCCTTGTCCAGCAGCTTCCGACTGCATCCTTTGTTTAAATGCAGATGTCATGGGCATGATGGAGGAGGGCTTTAGCTGCAGAGATACGGAGACCTGTTACCCCCAGCAGATGAAGCACTGCGACAGCATAGAGGGGAATCCCCACACAGGTACATGTCTGGGCATACTACAGCCCCACGCAGACTGCTCTGGGACGGCATATGTCGTGTCGTCTGTTGTTCACAGTGTTAAATGCATACATAGGGGTGAGGTTGGCATGAAATTCACAAATTTATTGATTTATTGATATTATTGATACCGTTTATAAGCTGTTTACCGCAAGCTTACATAGTGATAAAATAATATGAATATATTTATTAAGATAAATAAATAAAAAAAAAATTTGCTAGTCTTAAAATGTATTTTTATTTTTTATATATTATATTTTTATATAAAAACAGACTAGTGCAGCAATAATAATAATAAAATATTATTATTATACAATAATAATATTTTATTAGCATATAATATTGTAATAATTAATTTTTATATAAAATACAGACTACAGCATTATTATTATTATAACATTAGTATATAATAATATTTTCTTAGCATATATATAATTAAATTATCTATCTATCTATCTATCTATCTATCTATCTATCTATCTATATATATATAACATTTTATTTTATCTAAATTAAATGTTAATATTTAATATAAATAGATAATTATGTATTTTTATTTTATTATAATTAATATATTTTTTATTTTATATATTTGGTTTTTTATATAAAACAGACAAAATAATAACATTATATTAATATAATTACACAATTATATAATAATATTATAGTATTAGCATAGATACAATTAAATTAATATAAATAAACAATTTAGTAATCTTAAAAATGTATTTTTATTTTTTATCATTTTTTATCTTTTATTATTTACATAAAAACAGACTACTGCAAAAATAATATTATATTAAAATTATAATTAATAATAAAAATATTTATATTATAATAGTGTTATATTATATAATTATATTTTAATTAAAAAATGGGTGTGTGAGTGTTTATGTATACACAATTTTTATGATTATAAATTATTATTATTATTTTACTAATGCATTATTAAAATTACAAGTTGTGTTTGTTAACATTAGTTCATGCACTGTGAACTAACAATGAACGACTATATTTCATTAATAAAATTAACAAAGATGAATAAATAGTGTAGTAAAAGTATTGTTCACGGTTTGTTCATGTTAGTTATACATTAACTAATGTTAACAAATGACAACATTGTAAAGTGTTACCATTGGTATTATTATTATTATTACTAGTATAGTGGAATATGCATGGTATAGCATTTTTACTTCTGTTTTTTTACCCTGAGGTCAGGCCGCTGAGTACATACAGTACTCACAAACGTAAACACAAACAACTGATACAAAGCTCAATGGAACATGTTTGTTACCATCTCATCTGTGGTGACGTTTTAGAACAATAACACAAAAGGCAGTATCTTTACTTAAAATACCTTTTCCCTTTGCTCCAGTGTTCACATGACAGCCACAAACAATAGATTCATCTACCAAAGTTCACTACCTAAAGATATAGATTGCCTTTTGTGTGCAAAGGGATCCATGTGCATGTTTCTGTGTGACTGCAACGGCTTCAACCGTTACCAAAACACAACCTCCACGTGTGTGTGAGTGTGATGACATGAGAGCGAGGCTCAAGTGTACTGTGTCCCGGTGACATCATCCTTCACTTTACCCCCTCCTCTTTCCTTCACTGTATTCATGATATCTGATAAACCTGTCCCGGCCACTGCTCGTCACTCCCATCACATATTTTTCACATATTAGTTTTCATTGTTGTCACCTTAATTGGCTGATAAACAGTCCCTGTTGGTGGCGCAGGGCCGCAGCTGCCAGCCTGCAAGGTAATGGAAGGGTGGTGAGTGACAGATCCCAGAAAACGATCTGCAGTTCCAGAAGGCTGACAAACAACAAGACTGGGGTTCCATTTGAAATGTGCCCATTGATTGTAGCCATAGTGTTATTTTGTGCATCAAGTTCCACAGCTGTGGCATTTTCATGTCATATTTCATGTCAAGGGAAAGAGCAGGGAAAACATATGCATATTATCATTTGAAAGGTACTCGTTTGTGATTGATTACTTAACATGAAAGTCTTAAAGATCCAAATCACCTTTATTGTTTAGGTTTTTACATAAATATTCTTAGTAGAGAAACAGAAGCGAGAGAACATTCAATTGAAACCCGGTTTCAGTCACATTTATGAGTGTTTACATAAAGGATAGTACAAAAGGAAAGGAACTAACAGAGAACACCATGTTTTTGTGTTCCACAGTGAGAATGTTTCACTTGTAACCACATTAAGCTGTTGTTATTTGTGCTTCAGGACGCCTCTGATTGTACTGTGTTTATTTGAGATTCACCAGCGAAATCTACGAGATCATGATTAATTGTGTATTATAATTATTCATATTAATTATTCATTAGATGATGTCATATTTCATTTAAAAATACATTTGAATACATTCTTTAAAATACATTGCATATAATTTTGTAAAATATTATTTAAAACCACACACACACACGTTCATCGAATACATCGCAAAAAAAAAAAAAATCAGTAAGATTTTTAATGTTTTTAAAGATGTTTCTTCTGCTCATCAAAGATGCATTTATTTGATCAAAAATACAGAAAAAAACTGTAATATTGTGAAATATTACATTTTAAAATAACAGTTTTCTATTTTAACATACTGTAAAATATAATTTATTCGTGTGATGCAAAGCTGAATTTTTATCATCCATTACTCCAGTATTCAATGTCACATGATCCTTCAGAAATCATTTTAATATGATGATTTATTATCATAAATAAAATATATATTTTTAAAATAGAAAATATTTCTAAAATAGAAATATTTTCTAAAAATATGTGTCTTTACCATCACTATTTATTAATTTAACACATTCTTGCTGAAAAAAAACCCAAACAGTTTGTTTCAAAAGAAAAAAAAACAGCCCCAAACATTTGAACAGTAGTGTATATATTTTTTTCTTTCTTTTTTTTTTTTAAATAAATGCTATTCTTTTATTTTTATTTTCTTTTATAAAAAAAAAAAAAAAAAAAAGTATCACAGGTTCGGAAAAAATATTAGGAAGCAAAAACTGTTTCCAAAATTTATAATAAATCAGTAATGATGCTGAAAATTCAGCTTTGCATCACAGGAATACATTATATTTTTAAGTATATTAAATTAGAAAACTATTATTTTAATTTGCAATAATATTTCACAATTTTTTGTGTGTTTTTGATCAAATAAATGCAACTTTGATGAGCATAAGAGACTTATTTAAAAAAAAAAAAATCTTTCTGATCCCAAATTTTTGAACGGTAATGTGTGTGTGTGTGTGTGTACATATATAAATATATATATATATATACACACACACACACACACACACACAAAATGTTTAAAAATGTCTATTTCATGTACAGTATATATATATCTTCCTCTGTCTATTTCTCTCTCTATATAAAACACGTTATAATATAATATATATATATTTTTTATATGTGTGTGTTAATGAAACAATGATTTTTGACTTCTTTGAATAAATATAACTCTAATTATCTTCTATTAGTGGATAAAATGCCAATTTCAACATCTAAGATACATATATTCACAGGTGTGACATTCATCGCTTTCTCTTCAAAGAACACTAGTGTAAGACAAAAATCTCATTGTCAAAGTGGTGGTCAATTTCTGTGGATGGGAAAGGCTATAGTGATGTCAGAGCTGCTAAAGGCATTACCTCATCTCCATCATCAAGGATCATTTCACACATGGTTGCAAGCCGAGGCAGAGGGAGAGCAGTATTAATGGGTTTGGGGGTGGATTGTCAAAGGCTGTTCAGGCCAGCTGTTGCTATCATGACCCCATGTGACATCCACAGTCCCCAAACAATGGCTTGTTGATGCAGGGTATTTTTAACACAAAGTGAAGGAATGTTAGACTCAAATCATGTTTATGCACTGTCGAGTTTCCCATTGCAGGGCTCCTTTCAGCTGACTAGGCAGGAATTGGTACGGCGCGCTAGTTGTCATATCAATTTCACGCTCATTTGTTTTTATGGAAAGTCACACATCACATTTTAGATGTTGATAAAATCTGATTTTATCCACTAGGAGAGTAGAATTAGTTTCAAGTTCACTTGCACTAGGTCAAAGGTTTGGAATAATTGCGAAAATTCTTATGTTTAGCAATGCTGCATTTATTAAATCAAAAAATACAGTAAAAACAGTAATATTATGAATTAATATTACAACTTAAAATAAGACTTTGATTTTAAAATTGTCATTTTGAATGTTAAACGTATTTAAAACCATTAAAGTCCCCTGTAGTCAAAATTTTTATTCCTTAAACTGATCTTTGATGACATATTTAAATGTTTTTTTCTAGTGAAAATAATTTTCTCATAGCTTAAAACAGCTTGAATGTAACTCTACCCCCTTTGCTTCATTTACTATACGCGGATCTATGAATATGCAAATTAGCCCCGCCCCCACGCAGTCACACTAGCTCGAGCGCCCTGATCCACTAACTGAACTGTAGTAAACGAGATATAATGGCGGAACACGGATAATGACTAATAAAACTATGTTTTTACTAGCGGACACTGTAACATTTATTACAATTACTTACGTGACGATGTTGTGCCCTCAAAATGCCTTGCTAGTTTGTGATTCCAGTTCGCGCCCGCGAGTATTTGCGAGTAAAGTGCAGACGGCAATGCGGGAGAGGTGCGTCTGATCCCGGGCTAATTTTACACTGTTGCCGCGGGGTATTTTTCAAGTTAGCGGTTAGCGCCTAGCGGTTGTGCTGTTTCAAACTGCAGTTTCAAACTATAGTTTTAAGGAGAAAATACTCAGCAATGGTGTTGATTAATGGACCGGCACATTGTTTGTCTAAAAGCATATTAAAAACACCACATAGACAAATAAACATAAAAACCTTGATTTTCACTACAGGGGGACTTCAGTAACAGTATTAAAGGTTACGTAGTGCACAGAGCTGCACGCGTTTCGTCTTGTAATTTATATAACCTCCGTCACTTAATGTAACGGACAATATGATGACTCACTGTCCCTCGTGAGGCGGCGCTGAAAGCCGCGCACCTTCTCTTCATATCCCATGGGCTCTCTTGTTGCTAATTGTTGGAGTGTAACAACAATTAGGTCATTGCTGAGTTTGTGTTTACAAAACCCAGAACCTGACACCACTTGATTCACTGCTAGGTCAAGACATCAGACAGCGGGCCAGCGCTAGATTGTTTATCTGAGGAACGGGCAGAGGATCACCCACTTCATCATCAAGAAAGCTTGTGTTTAAAGTGCAGAAAGTGATGCCATCCCTCTGACATCACCTGCTGTGAGTGATGTAGCTACTGCTGGATCAAATTGCTCACCCTTATCGAATGATCCACTGGTCCTTGGACAGTGTTTACTTGGTTACGCTGAATGTTGTTGGATGCTGTTAGTTCGGTCAGGTTGTGTGTAGAAACCGGGTGATTTTGTGAGAGATATTTCTAGTTTTAGAGATATAAGCCTGTAAAATTACCAGAACGACTTTACGGGTAAATACAAAATGCTCTGTTTACACAGGCAACTACGTTCCGTCTTTGTACCGGTAAAGCACCATTCACACATCCGTTTCAAAATACTGGTCAATTCTATGACATCACTGACCAAAAATAAACTCTTAACGGCTGCACCTCCCGGTGTTGTGTGTAAACATGAAGGGGTATATGCAATCAGTGTTTTTGATGTTTTAATCTTTTGTCAAACATTCGCTTTCATGCAGCACTTTTGGCCTGGAGACACTGCATCAGAAGACTTTAAACTGAACTACACAGTAGCGTAAATACATCATCTGCGAAATGTTCTGATTGGCCCAGAATACGTCTTACGTCAGTGTGCTCTGAACTCGTACGTGCTCATAATCTTCTTTCTGCGTTCACACGAACTACTATAGAATACCCAAGACTTGTCACTGGTATAGTTTTGAATGGGGAAAGATGCAACGCTCATTATGGCCACGAAGCCCCGCCTTCTTATTGAAAGAGCCAATCGTTGATTACTAAAGTCAGTGTGTCACTGCAGCTGCCGTTAGAAGTCCTGGTTGCTATATAGAAGCAGTCAGCGTTCCGAGTACTGCGCATGCGCACTGGCAGATCTAGCCTGAAAAATAAGCTTTTTTTTTAACGCTATTGGAGCATAAGGAACAATGTTTATGAAGCAGTTATTGTCAGATTTCATTGGTGATTTCAGATATGAAATTTAATTGTAAGCTTGGTGAACAGTTTTGGAGAATTTGATTTTTCCCCTTTCAAAGAAATAGAAGCATCACTTGCCTGCCCGAGAGGCGTTTCAAAGATGGCCGCTGAGTGAAATGACTTGCCTTAAAGGGACTTTGGTTCACACAGCATAATACCAGTAACTTACTGGTAATGTTACAACTTTTTTAAGTGGTAAATTGACAATGAATTTAATTATTTTTCAGGTCCTGTTCACACGTGATCTCTTAACAGTAATTTACTAGCAATTTACCAGTAAAGTCTTTATGTGTGAAAGGGGCTTATAGTTTATATCTAATGAATAAAAATCTCTGAAACTATCAAAAATAGTTTGACAATTAAGACCTAAATTTTTTTGCTTTGTTCAATAGAATTAAGAGACTTTTCAATAACTGCCTCCATGTTGTTGGAGATAACAGCCTTGAAAACACTTATTATGGGCAAAAAAAATCACCAAAACAGTGTTAGGTTGACAGATGGAGAATTACAGAATGCCTGAACTCAGGGCCCGCCCTGGCCAATTTGCTGCCCTAGGCAAGATTTTACCTGGTGCCCCTTGCTTCACAGCCCATTCCACCAATAATACATTTTCTTATTAAAAAAAAAAATGCTGATGATAGTGAAACATTAACACTAACAATAAGGTATCATTTGTTAACATTAGAGAATGTATTAACTAACTTGCACTAACAATAAACAATTCATTTGTAACAGTATTTTTTTTTTTTGTTAATGTTAGTTATTGAAAATTAAGCTTATTTTAAATTATTTCCAGTGAAACTATAAAATATAGTTGCTGCCTAAGTCACATTATAAACTAAACACAAACAGCTAGAATAATTACATCTGGTATTTCAGCACAAAACTGTATTCATTTGAACACTTCTCTAGCATACAGTAAGGTTATTGTTTAAACTTCCAAATAAATTTGAAAAGTGTTTGACTTTCAGTAGATGGCAGCAATGTTTTGCTAAACTAGCTCTTGCTAAGGTTATCACCACAAATTTAACTGTAAATAACATCTGTACATCTTTAAAGTGAATTTTACATAAAATGTTGCTATTTTAATAAGCCCAGTTATATAGAAATATTACTAAATTAGCCAATTCCATTGGCCAAATACCATAAATCCCCAAATACTACACAGTACTACTAGCGTAAAAATATTATTAAAACGTTATCATGTGACATGAAAAATTACACAATTATGTTACAAAGTCTTGGATCTCTGGAACTCCATTTTTATTACCCTATTTTAAACTTTTAGGCCAAAAAAAAGAAAAAAAAAGAAAACACACTTCACACATTTTGGCACCCCTAGCATTTGCCTATTCTGTGGGCCGGCCCTGCTTGAACTGCAATAAAATGCTTTCTGTAAATAGGAATGAACGGGTCAGTTGGATAGGATGCGAAAAAATGAACCTACATTGGCTGCTCCAATATATAACAATAACGGTACAGTGCTGGGCAATATACCGATTCAAACAGTAATCTGGTTGAATTACACAATCACACGAATAAAAAAAAAGGCATTTTGGTTCAAGTGCCTGGCAACATACACAGCGTCCTTAACTGTAAATGATCAGTTTAGAAATTCTCAGTTCTCTATTTTAAAACATTTAAAGCAAAGCTGCAATTTCAGCATTTATTTGAAATAGAAGTGTTTTATAACAGTGTAAATGTCTGTTCTGTCACTATTGATTGATTTAACCTTTTCTATGATAATGTAGCTCCAAAGATGTACACTGTTCATTGACAAGAACATTAATATACACACTAAGTGACTGTACAGACTTGCTGCGTTTATATTTTATTTTTAATCATTTTCACACTGTTGCTGTATTAATATTCAATCAAAGTAAGTTATTCAAGTTATTCAACTGAGCCGTTTAGCCCCACTGTTCAGTACTAACACTGTAAGGTTTCAAACAATCTTCTTCATTCTAATTTAGAAGAAAATACTATTCAAATTAGACCAAATCTTTGTTCAAAATATATTCAACGCTGTTTAATAAGAACTTTGGTTGGGCTTTGAGGCAGCCTCTATAAGCAGCTTGCATGTGGCGCAGACATACATCATGAGGGCAGTAACCCGCTGAGATGAGAGAGCGACAGAAGTGCGCTTGTTTTGCTCCTGTAATGTTCCTCTGCCCGGAAACAGTGTTGCCTCGACAGCTGCGAGTGGAGAAGCGATTGGTCGCGAGGCGGCAGTTCAAGCACCGCGCGCTGTTCTGGGACTTTCTTTTAGGACTGCGTGCGTCAGCCACCATCAACATCAAGCTGCTCTGCTCAACTACATGTTTGCCTCGCAACGCATTCGTGTAGTGAAATGAACACACATTAAACATTTACACGTTTCAGACAATAGCTTCAACTAGTCGGCTGTCAATTAATTCAGAACACTGCAAATATTATGAGTATTGTTGTAAACCGACTATTACAGCCATGTGTCATGTTACTATATATATAAACTAATATCTATAATAACTAATATTTGCAATAGCCTAATTAGCGTTTCTCTGCCGCCCCCTGCCGATCAAACAGAGTACCGTCTCAAATTTAGTAAAAAATTCAGACGTTTTTTCCCCATTTCTAACTATAATAAACTTCTAATAAAGTATAGAAATATCTGTGTTTATGAAATATTCATATAAATTAAAATTAGATTAAGGATCAGTCAGGTCAGTGCACACTAAATGTCCAACAAAACAAAAACTGTTGCTCTTTCCAATCTATTCTTCTTCCACTTCTTCATCCGGGCAGCAATAATATTCCACAAAACAAATCTGACCGTCATCATTCCTCACAAGATACTGTAGAGAGAGGAAGCCTCGACTGTCTGTTCTCACCGAGACCTTACAGGACAGAGCCAAGGCCTTTGTGGAGGGTTTTAACAGGGACATCTTATACCTTTGAGAAAAAACAAAAGAAGATAAATCTCAGTGACTCTTTATTGTTCTTATACCACTTACATGCAAATGCCTCAGAAGTACAACTATAAGCAATTTAGATATACAGTGCTCTGATTGATGGGTACAACAGTTTCAAACAGAAGCTCGTCCTACCTGTTGGTCTGTATTTTAGTACACTGGAACAGCTCCATCATGTCTGAGTCTTTGGGATAATCATAATGGGCATTTCCAGAATTCCCAAATGTGGATAATCTAGGGTGAAACAGAAAATAATGAATATCTACTGACATTAAAGGGGTCATGAACTGAGAAACCAAATTTCCCTTGATCTTTTGACATAGAAGAGGTCCTGGTATGCTGAATGCGAGTGTTGTGTCAAAAGCAAATTACAATCACTGCTGCTATCTTGTCTACACTGGATACAGTATACAGATGCACGTTCGCTTTCTGACACAGTCCATGTGCTTGAGTCTGTCATCAATTCAGGGTTCATACTGTAAAATGAAATTCCAGAACTTTCAAGGACTATTCAAGAACTACTTTTTGGATTTTCAAGGACTTCAATCAGAGATCTCACCTATCAAACAATGTCTTCCCTTTCAAATTAAAACCATGATTCATTTTCTTAAGGGATTTGTATTTGTGTATACTTTCTTTTGCTTTTTTCTTTTTGTTTTGTTTTTATAACTGTACTGCCTTAATGTTTTGATGTTTTCTACTGTTTAATAAATTGCAAAATCAGAAAAAAAGATCACGAAACCACTCTGAAATCCTGATCTGAAACAAATGATTCGCAAAACGCGCTCTGAAGTCCCAAACTGAATCAAATGATTCACGAACCTGTACCAAAATCTCAATCTGAATGAAATGAATAGCGAACCCACTCCGAAATTCTGATATGAATCACATTATTCACGATTCCGTGCTCCAAATTCCGATGTGAAGCAAAAGATTTGCGAACCTGCTCTGAAGTTCTAATCTAAATCATATGATTTGCGTTACGCGGTCCAAAGTCCCGTTCTCAATCAAATGATTTGCGATGTGCAAAGTCCTGATCTAAATCAAATGATTTGTGATATGCAATCTGAAGTCCCAATTTGAATCAAATGATTAGTGATATGCGACCCAGTTGGAGTATTTCAAAACAGTAAATCACTTTGCAACGCAATGGTTTAACTGATTTGGAGTTTCGAAAAACTCAGTTTCACCCATCACTATGTGCTTTTTAAAATCGTTACAAGCAATGTCGAAATTCAAAAATGACTGGCACTTTTAATTTGATCAGTTTTTTTTTTTTTTTTTGCTACTAAAGGGTACGTCCCTTAAAAACAGAACGAGGGTTGAAAATAATAATTTGTCCACACATAAAAAAAAACTTCATTAACATTATAAGTAAGCCTCAAGCAACACATTAAAATAATAAAAAAGTCATGTCACGATCCCTTTAAATTTGACTTGACAATACATGATGATCTGCTGTGTGCACTGTACCTGAAGTAAGGATGGCTTGGTGACATAGTAATCTGCAGAACCTCACTGGTCATGTCAAGCTCAGAGAAAGCCTCTTTAAGACTCTCTGACTGCAGAATCACCTTGTTGGTTACATTTGTGCTGCAAAAGTCAAAGTCTATGGGTTCCTCCGGCTCCAGGGTTTTAATCTTGCATACGGTGACCACACCGCCTTCCTCCAGGAACAACGTCAGTGGATAACCATAGCCACTGTAGCACATTCTCAAGGCGGTGCACACACCTAAAGAATAAAATAAAAGTCAGGAATTCATTTTTTAATTAATTTGTCCAAAAACACGACTAGATAGTCATTATGATTCACACCTGGGACTGTGCTTCCCCCAAAGATGGTGAGGCAGTCTAGAAGAACAGTTAAGTTAACCTGAAACCCAACTGTGTCTTCTTTGATTGTGTATTCTTGAAAGATCTCAGCCTAAAGAATCAGACACAAAAATACACTGATTAACCCTACTGCTGTCAAAAGAACTTGTAAGAAACTGTCCTCCAACACTAACCTGAATGAATGCATTGGCTTGAAGGCATTTGGAGTCCTCAACAGTGACTTTTAATCCATTCTGTGTTGCATTGAAGATGGCATGTTCCCTGAAAGAGATGGCTTTCAGGATGTTGGACAGATTCTTTGCGTTATCCAAACTGGCTATCAGAATGTACTGGTCAGTGTCTGCTTGGGACTGAGTTGACAGAGGCATGGTTCTGCGTTGTTAGCATCTGAAATATAAATCAAAAAAAGTCTTATATTTCATACATGAATTTCAAGAGAGTGTTTTTAAGACGCGTCATCAATCGGCCATATTTGCAGCACTAAATATAAACAATGCTACAAAACTCGCATATTTTGCTTATTCTTGCTGCTGAAAATGGTCAGTTATTGTCATGTTTCGGGCTGTACTAATTGATCGGACCAGGAAAAACGTTTGGAGTACTATAGACTGCCAAAAGTTATAACAATTCTCCAAGGAACAAAAGGCAATTGTGGTTGGCCAAAATGAACCAGGATTTCCAGGGCAAGAATCTTGACAACATTTATATTTGTTATTATCATTCACGGTCAGGTAGGCTAATATCTTAATTAATACTGCTCATATGAATCTTTACCACCTGTTAACTTTGGTTTGTTAAAATATTGCGGCCTTTCCTGCTTACTAAGTCGTTCTCTATATGATTAAGCAGCTTCTGCAGGAAGGTAGATCTCCAGGAACAGGGTTGAGCACTCCTGTCCTAAATGATCAACATGATCGAAACTTTGCAGAAAAAAAAACTTTCTATACAGTGTACAGGTGCCTTCTGTTGTCCGATTGATAGTTCATACACTTTAGTATGTAAGAGGCTTTTAAGTATAATAGTAAATAATCATAAAAGTAAATGTAAGAATAACTTTTATATTGTAAGCAACTCAACTGAAGCAACTCAAGTTTGCTTGATTATCCATACATTTTCTTTTAAATCATGTTAAAATACAAGTATCAAATATGATACATCAGGTTTTTGAAGAACGTTTATTTGTTAAGCTCTCAATCATCATTATATTGCATTGCATTATGTTTTGCTCTCCATTATAAAAAACTACAGAGCTTTGATAATAACACTAAACATCTAAATATTATCTTACTAAGACAAATTATTGGAAAATATAGAGTGACTAGTGATATTTATGTTTATTTTGCGTAAGTATCCTGCTATATTATTATGAAAAAGAAATGTATTTACATTACAACAGAATTTCATATTGGCCATATAAAGCAACTGTTATAAATATATTGTTTACTGATTATAATTTAATGTCAGGCTTGACAAGTTAAAAACAACTACTGTGTGGTTAACAAGCTGTTTTTACATGAGAAAACAAACATTATAATGACAGTAAGTTGTAAAGGTTAACGTTAACTTACCCAACGAAATGGTCAAGCTCTCGAACAGGTGCAAAAAAGCGAACATTAAACACAAACGGCATATGTTTTTATATGTTATATATAAACATTTACATATTTTTTAGAGTTTGGCGCCCTTAAGTGTTCGCCGCTTACTCTTCTTCTGGTATTTTTGACAGAGTTCAGTATTTCATTCGCTCCCTCGAACGCACCGCAGTGGTCAGATGAGGAACTGCAGGAAGAGTTCATATACGGGCGTTTACAATATTAGGAGGGGGGATATGGTGTGAAACGGTAGGCATAAACACACTTTTTACATTATAAATAACTAATTTATAATTATAAGTAAATGGTTTTGCATTCACATATAGAACAAATGCTTTCTTTCATTTTAAAAAATGTAAGATGTCAAAATAAATATTAAAAATGCGCTTGTACACCCCTCCCTCTCATCATGAGATGAACCGACCATCACCTGGCAGCCGAGACAGTCAGACAGATGCGAGGAGGCGGTCAGTTAGTCCAGCAGAAGTGCCACATAATCAAATAAAAGTCGGGTAGGTTTAAAGGAAACACAGGTTTGTTTTACTTTATTTTAAAGTCACATTCGGTTTAATAATTTTAGGGGATAATTATGCGGAATGTAATTTTCTTTTCAACAATGTTTACCAAGATACTGAAGTTCCCAGTTGGTCTGTTTTGTTTACCTATCTCAATAGCAACCAGCCCTTACCAGCAACAAAGCGATATTTATGAGCTGTGAAATTTTCTCCTCATTTATGTATTAAAACAGTCAAGGTTTAGTAGTTTATGTAATGTAACGGAAGGTAGTTATATTTAGTTCTAATTAACCAGCTAACTAGCTAATCGGCAAGCTAGCTTATTGTGATCTGGTGACACATGGGTGCTGTGTGATGGAAAATCAAAACTGTATTTGGTTTTCAACACTGTTGGGTTGACACTTTGAATAAAATGATGCTGGTGTTTTGTGTTTTAAAATACATGTGTTTATGTATTTCTGTGTTTTTTTTTATTATTTATTTTTTAGCTATTATCGAGTCACAAAGACTGGTTCAGGTCATCTGGTCATGGCTAAAGACCCGTTGGCAGAAGCTGGTCTTCATTTTGATGAACTCAACAAACTGCGAGTACTCGAGCCTGATGTGAGCCAGAAAACCACTGAGCTCAAAGAGGAATGTGAGGACTTTGTTGACAGTGAGTTTTTCATTTTGTTCTTTATCTTATGCAGAATAAACAGCATTCTTTGCTTCTTTCACATGACAGATCAATAATGTTTTTTTCTTCGAAAACAGAGATCGGTCAGTTTCAGAAAATCGTAGGTGGACTTATTGAACTTGTGGATGAGCTGGCAAAGGAAGCAGAGACTGAAAAAATGAAGGTATGTTCTGGTTTTAAATGAATAGCTGTGCATATCTGGTGTTATGTTCATTCACGTTACTTAAATGATAATTCTACAGGCTATAGGTGCAAGAAATTTGCTGAAATCGGTTGAAAAGCAACGGGAGGCTCAGCAGCAACAGCTTCAAGCTCTGATTGCAGAAAAGAAAATGCAGTTGGAAAGGTAACCAGTCTTATTAAGCCTGCGATCAGACTGCAAATATTGTTCTCTTGAAAAAAAAAGTTAACCCAAGGAATGAAAATTTCCTAAAATTTACTTACCCACAGTCCATCTTAGACGTAGATGAGTTTGTTTCTTCATTATCAGAACAGCTTTAGGAGAAATTTACACTATCAGTCAAAAGTTTTGTAATGTTGTTTTTTTTTTTTTTTATAAAAGAAGTCTTGTCTGCCCACAAAGCCTCCATTTATTTGATCCAAAGTACAGAAAAAACAATAAACCTGTGAAATATTTATACTATTTAAAATAACCGTTGTCTATTTGACTGTATTTTTAAATGTAATGTATTCCTGTGATTTCAAAGCTGAATTTTTAGTATCATTACTCCAGTCACATTCAGATTTGCTGCTTTAAAAACAATTATAATTATTTATTATTATTATTATTATTATTATTATTATTATTATGTTGAAAACAACTGAGTAGCATTTTTTTTCAGTGTTGTTTGATGAATAGAAAGTTCAGAAGAACAGCATTTATCTGAAATGGAAAATGTTTTGTAACACTATAAATGTCATTATCATCTTTATCATTTTGATCAATTTAAAGCATCCTTGCTAAATAAAAGTATTACATTTTATAATTTCTTTCCCCCAAAAAAATACTGACTCCAAGCTTTTCAATGGTATAATAATATTACAAATTCTTTTTATTTCAGATAAATGCTTCTCTTTGGATCTTTCTGTTCATCACAAAATCCTGAAAAAAAAAAAACTGTTTAAAGTATTGATGATGATGATAATAATAATAATAATAATAATAAATACAAATGTTTCTTGAACAGGAAATCTGCATATTAGAATGATTTCTGAAGGATCATGTGACACTGAAGACTGGAGTAATGATTCAAATAGAAAACAGTTATTTTAAATAGTAAAAAAATGTCAAAATTGTACCGTTTTTGTTGTACTTTGGATTAAAAAAAATGCAGGCTTGGTGAGCAGAAGAGACTTCTTTCAAAAAACATTAAAAATCTTTAAACTTTCAAAAACTTTTGACTTGTAGTGTAGCATCACATCACTTGCTCACCAATGGATCCACTGCAGTGAATGGGTGCCGTCAGAATGAGTGTTCAAACAGCTGATAAAACATCACAATAATCCACTAGTAATCCTTTAAGATATTTGCTTAGTGCTGTTATGGAAACGGTGCTTGATCTATGTATATTTCTAAACAAGCAGTATTATGGATAGAGAACTTGTATTTTAGCTGGAAAGCAGTGATTTGAATTTAAAAATATCTCGGGAGTTGTGAAATGAACAGCTGTAATGTTTGCAATAAGCTGATGGACTGGAGTCGTGTGGATTACTCTAATGTTTTTATCAGCTGTTCAGACACTCATTCTGACGGCACCCATTCACTGCAGAGGATCTGTTGGTGAACAAGTGATGCAATGCTAAACTTCTCCAAATCAGTTCTGATAATGTGTGACCTGACTGCGAGTAAGTTCACACCAAATTTTATTTTGTGTGAAATGTAAAAGTATTCTTTTAAGTATTGTCTATGATATTTTGCAGGTATCGAATAGAATATGAAGCTCTTCAGAAAGTCGAAGCAGAGCAGAACGAATTCATCGATCAGTTTATACTGCAGAAATAAGAGTGCTGTGTTTCCTCTTTCTGCTGGACAGGAAAATGATGCTGTGCATCTTGATTTACAACAACTTCCTAATAAGTGCAGGGTCCCTAACTAGGTTAACTGAACTGACCAGTTAATAGGTGACGACTGATGTCCGTTTCAGCCTCGACCTCTGACTCTATTGTGTTAACATCGAGTGCTTTTGCATGGCCAGTGAAAGGAGGCACATACTTGTAATCTTTCCAACCACAGATCATAATCTCAGATGAATACTATTTATATACAAAAGAAGTTATTTATACTATTTATATGGAAATTAGTTTGTAAATCTGATCTTTTTTTACAGCAGGAACATACAGTATTTGCATGTTACTGTAAATAATTCCATCATGAGACATCTTCAGGTAAATTGTTTATTTTCTGTTTGATTTGTATTTCAACTGCTGTGACTTGAACTCATCCGGTGTTATATCATTTCCACATGGCATTTTTATTGTCTGCTCATGGGACCACAACCAAAATATTTTCCGTAGATGTCACTGAAAAGCTCATTTATTGTTTGTTTACATTTACCATTTAGATTATCAAGTGTGTAATCAATACATGACAAACTTCATACAGATTTGAAGAACGTTTGAATAAAAATATATTTTGCATTTACATGTTGTCATCAGTAAACAATTACTATGAGGTCAAAAATGGCTAATATCCTGGCACATATAATCACATTTAATCGCAACAACGATATACACTCATAAGAGGAATGTGTTGAAAGGATGAACTGCATCTATCTTTGTTTCTTGGACTTTGAGGAAGTGTTTCCTTTTGGAGAAGATGAATTATATGTTGAGCTGAAGAGCATGGTGAGCACTATCATAATAGGGATGATGAGGTACGGAGCATAAATGGACACCAGGGTCAGACGTTCTTTCAGAGTTTGGGGTCCCGGATGAGGCGCCGACGGAAAGTTATAAAAAAGGACGTGGCTTAAAATGGGGATCAGAGTAGTGGCCACATGAACGGAATAAATGATTGCTGGAGTCCTGATCCATTTGCAGCCACCTGTTAAACAGACAAATACATCAGTTAGCAGGAATAATGCGACTGGTGCTCACTGACACAAGTGATTCACCACTAGATGTCAGTATTGTGTCCTTTAAAACTGATTTTACAAATCATTAACACGCATTATCGAGTATGAGTCGAACACAACTGACCCTTCATGAAGGCGTATGCAGCAACTGGGAAAAAGGGCAGCTGCACAAAAGCCTCACAGAATACAAAAGATTTAAACCACACAGGTGGGTCCATCATCATCGGATCCTTGAATTCAGCAGCATACCAGTGCAATAGGTTTTTCAGCTGTAAAGCAAGTACTCATTTATTTAACGTATTGAAAAAGAATTACACGTAACCTAAATATTATATGGTTACATTAGTGACAAACACGAGTTCAAGTTCAAACTTACCTCGGATGGATACAGATGTTCAGGAAGTAGAGGCTGAAGATCAATCATGAGGGTAATTGGAATGTGGGACAAAAAGTACAAGAAAAATATAATTTCTAAGACGCGAAGAAACATTTTGATAAGTGTTTTTAGCAAGTTCCTTCTCTGTCGGTATTTCAGCAGTAGTGGACGGCGTCAGTGGCCAGTGTAGAGTAGCGTGTTACTCCTCTATTTCTGATTGGTCCTTCAACTCGGTCATTACTAATCTTTGTCGTTTCATTGGTCCATCGGCTCGGTTGATTCCAAAAGTGGGCGGGTTCCTGATTGCACATTGGCTCTTGAAGCATAACCGCAAGCCTTACTAAAATTGCCATAGCAACTAAAGTTTTTTTTTTTTTTAAAAAAAATAACGTTAGATGCTGCAGTTATAAACATTTAACTTTGTCACAACTGTCATTAAGAAGAAAAATTAAATAAAATAATGTAGAATTAATTATTAGAAAGACACTTACAGGAATAGTTAACGCAAAAAACGAAAATTCTGTCATTAATTAACGTTACTCACCCTCATGTCGTTCTAAACCTGTAAGACCTTCGTCTAAACACATTAAGATATTATTGAAATCCAATAGCTTTCTGACCCTGCATTGACAGAAAGTGTCTTACCACGTTAAAAGGCCCAGAAAGGTACCAAGAACAGACAAAATAGTGGTACTCTTTAAAATGCTGGTGGAAGAATTGCTGAATAAAGTCGTTATTTTGGGGGGTTTTTATTGTATTCTCGTAGCTTCATAAAATTACGGTTGAACCACTGATGTCACATGGACTATTTTGTCAATGTTCTTGGTTCCTTTCTGGGCCTTGGTACCTTTGCTATCTATGAAGGGTCAGAAAGCTCTTGTATTTAATCAAAAATATCTTAATTTGTGTTCTGAATATGAATGAAGGTCTTATGGGTTTGGAAGGACAAGAGGGTGAGTAATTAATGACAACATTTTCATTTTTGAGTAAACAGTCTCTTTAAAGGAGAAGTTCACTTCCAGAACAAAAATTTACAGATCATATACTCACCCCCTTGTCATCCAAGATGTCTGTCTTTCTTCAGTCATAAAGAAATGATGTGGTTACACTTTATTTTGATAGTCCACTTTAGACATTCTACTAACTATAATTAACTTTGCAAATACATGTCATCTAATTCTCATTAATTTGCAACTACATGTCTACTAACTCTCAGAGCAGACTGTTAGGTTAGGTTTAGGGTTAGTAGAGTAAGTTTACATATATTTGCAAAGTTTAGAAGAGTGTTAGAAAATATTAAGCAGACAGTCTGCTAATACTCTAATGACTAGTTGACATGCAGTTGCAAAGTTACTTACT
>CM070021.1:22308672-22325373 GCA_036247105.1 Cirrhinus mrigala
TTAAAACCACAATATTCTGAAATATTTTTACACTTCAAATAGTATATATATTTATATTTTTTTTATTTATTTTTTTATTTTTTTTAATGTAATTTATTTCTGTGATGTCAAAGCTGAATTTTCAACATAATATGCTGATTTGGAGCTTAAGAAACATTTCTTCTTATTAACAATGTTAAAAGAGTTTTCTCATTATAATCAATGTTGTAATTTTTTACAACAAAGTATATTTTAATACTAAGTAATTTTAATTTATATTTCTTTAAAAAAAATCCAAACTTTTGATAGCAAACAGTAAATTATGTATTATACTACACATTTGTAAAATGTGTAGTAAATACATTTATTAATGCAAAAGTAAATGTAAATAAAAATATACAATATAATATAAAAAAAACTACATTTATATAAAAAAGTACAATATATGAGATATACTTGACAATCTTCACAATCATGCACTGCACTACAGGGGTCACTTTGAGGTCAAGGTTCACAAATCAATGAGCTATTTTCTGAGTGAAATCACTACAGGCTATTGTAGCATCACTCAAAACACACAAAACACACTTACAGTCTGTGTGACCCAAGGTCTGCGAACAAAGCCTATTCAACTCCATATTCTTTCTTTCTCTTTATCTGTCTCTCTGTGTTCTCTCTTTGTGGGCCCTCGCTCTCTCTAATCTCCTCCAGCAACTTTTATAAGCCTAGGTGCACCTCAAAAACAAATCAATAGAGGTGTAATAGCACAGAGCACGCTTTGTAATTTTTATATCATTAGTTTTGTGTTCTTTTTTTCCACACTTGCTTTTCATGCATCAAAAAGGTGGGGCGGGGGCGCTGGAACGTACAACGTCGCGTCCTCGTAAAGTTTATTTAGTATTCTATGAATATCATATCAGTTATGTTTCCTAATGACTTGGCAGAGGTGACGGTGGACACGGGGGAGGGGGTGCAGGTGCTGATAGGGAAGGCAGAGGGAGAAAAGGAAAAATCAATAAGAGTAGCAGACTTTTCCGCAGCATGCTGGAGAGGGGATCTATTGTGGAGGAATTATGATTTATGTCAGGGGTGGAAGGGCCGTCAGGGTGCGGCACGGACGGAGGTGTGCGCCAATAATGATTAATGCCCCCCCCTTCTCCGTCCCCCCGTTCCTTCTCCCACCTCCGTTCCTTTTGCATACGCCTCAAAACCAGGCGTCCTTCACCAGCAGCCATGCTTTTGATATCACCCTGTTCTACATCTCCTTCTTTGTCTTGTTATGCATCTCTCTCTCTTTCTTCCTCCTAACAGAAGGTGCGTTTGGCTTGCAGGCTGCAGTTGGCCATGATAGATTTGCTGCTCCCCAGCTGTGCAGCTGCAGGACAGGGCGGTCACTTTTTAAGCTGGACGTCCGCACTCTGTCTTTGCCAGCCCTGTCAGCGCTCTCAGACCGGAGACGGAGTGTGAGAGGGATGGACCGAGAGAGAGATGGACAGAGCAAGAGAACGACTGATGAAAGCAAATGAAAAGATGGAAGAGGGCCCGGTGACAGGAGACAGAAAGAGAAATGAAGCAGCTCGGAGTAGAAAAGGCAGCCCAGAGTGTCATAAGTAAAACCATGGTTTTCAGCAGTCAGGAGATTTACTTGTGTGCCAGAAGTAGAGATGTTTTACAAAATGCTTTATAACTTAAAAATACAGTAAGCCATTGAAAAATGTTTTCGTACAAATTTTAGTAACTGATTCCAATACAACATACATTTCATGACGCTTCACCAATTTTGATACCTCTGCAAAAAATGAAATTAAACCCATTCAAGTAAATATTCATATACTAATACTAAAATGAAAATAAAAAATCCATGTTGCCTTTGTAAATCGATTAAAGGGATAGTTCACCCAAAAATAAACATTTCATCAATTTACTCACCCTCATGTCCTTCCAAACCTGGATTGCATGAATGATGAAACACAAAAGATTATATTTTGAAAAATGTTGGTAACTAAACAGTTTTTGTATCCACTGATTTCCATTGTTTGGGCAAACACAGAGATATTTCTTATCAATATCTTCTTTTGTGCTCTATGACAGTGTTCCATATATAAAAGATAACAAAATTGTAATTTTTTTTGAGTGAACTATCCCTTTAAGTAGGCATTACTTGTAATTATAAGTATCAGTAATAACAAATTGACATAGTAAGAGAAATTGAGACCAAACTCTCTAATATAACATAATATAATATAATATAAAATAAAATACCAGTCAAAAGTTTTTGAACAGTAAAATTTTCAATGTTTTTAAAGCAGTCTCTTCTGCTCACCAAGTCTGCATTTATTTGATCTAAAGTACAGCAAAAACAGTAAAATTGTGAAATCTTTTTACAATTCAAAAAACTCTTTTCTATATGAATTTCTTTTAAAATGTAATTTATTGCTGTGACTTAAAAGCTACATTTTCAGCATCATTATTCTAGTCTTTAGTGTCACATGATCCTTCATAAATCATTCTAAATCATATTCTGATTTGCTGTTCAAAAAACATTTATTATTATTATTATTATTATTATTATTATTATTATTATTATTATTAGCAATATTTAAAACAGTTGAGTGCTTTTTTTTAGGATTCTTTGATGAATAGAAAGATCCAAAGATCAGCATTTATCTGAAATAAAAAGCTTTTGTAACATTATACACTATACCATTCAAAAGCTTAGAGTCAGCATTTATTTATTTTTTTTAATAGAAATTAATACTTTTATTTAGCAAAGGATGCTTTAAATTGATCAAAAGTGATGACTAAGACATTTATAATGTTACAAATGATTTCTATTTCAGATAAATGCTGTTCTTCTGAAATTTCTATTTATCAAAGAAATCTGATAAAAAATTTTACTCAGCTGTTTTCAACATAATAATAATAATAAATATTTTTTGAGCAGCAAATCAGAATACTGGAATGATTTCCATGAAGGATCATGTGACTGGAGTAATGATGCTAAAAATTCAGCTTTGAAATCACAAGAATAAATTACATTTTAAAATATATTAAAATAGACAACAGTTGTTGTAAATAGTAAAAATATTTCAAAATGTTATTGTTTTTGCTGTACTTTTGTATCAAATAAATGCAGGCTTGGTGAGCAGAAGAGACTACTTTAAAAATAATGTAAAAATTTACTGTTCAAAAACTTTTCACTGAAAATAAAATAAAATAAAATAAAATAAAATAAAATAAAATAAATTGGATAAATGCATCCTTCAAACGCATAATATAATAATAATTTAAAATAAATAATGAATAATAATAGAATCAAATGGAATAGAATATCATATACAATAAATTACCACAAGTTTGTATAGTATGTTATAACTATCGAGACTGTGATGTTAATTTCGACACTATAGCCACCTGAACTAAGACAAAAAAAAGTAACTCCGATTAAGTGCCGTATGATTTTCTCATCATATCTGAGATTCATCAATTCGTCTGTTTTACTCTCATTAGATCCTGTTTGAATAACTGAACAGCCCCCCGTTTTGAGAGCACAAAACAGTGACACTTGCGGAACAGAGAGACGTAAAAGCATTGATAGTTTTCCTGATAGACCTTCGGTCCACTTAAAGAAATATACCAGGGAAATTGAATTTCAACAAGAGCCACTGCTCACACTGAGGTATATTCATACCCCGAATGTGCGCTACTTTGTGAGGGGCACTGAAGAGGAACCGTCGTGTTGAAAGCATTCTTTGGAACGCCTTTCATTATCACCTGGAAAGCAGGGGCACCCTGTGAACTATTCTAATATGTGGGGAGCTGAATGAGGCTGCTGAGGAGGGAGTAAGAGGCAGCCCATTGTGCCCTCGCTCCCGGAGCCAACGCCTCAGCACACTTTCGACGAGGGCAACGGTGCCGCTGCAGTGATTTGCCTCAGCCCCTAGAGGGCAAGCCTAGGTCACCGGAGAAAGGAGGCCCGAAAAAGAAAGGAGAAAGGAAAACTTTTTTTTTTTTACCAAAGTACAGACAAACGACAGCAAAACCAGGCAAGCAAATGATCAAGCGGCAATTTGCTTTAAACAGCGCCGCGCGGAAGGTGACGCCACACCGTCTGATTTCACAGTCACAGATAGTGCCCCGAACGTACACCGAGGGAGAAAGGGAGCAAAACAATGGAGGTGAGAGAGCTGAAAGAATAGAGGTGGAAGGCAAGGAGGGCACTGGGTACAAAAGCGAGGCTGAGGGGGGAATACGGGAGGGAGTGAGACTGAAAAGCTCATTTCCACCCTCCACTGCCTTCTTCTGCCTAGTGTAAAAGATTACCCTACAGCAGCAGAGTATAGAGGAGCGCTACACACTGAGGAGGGGGGCACAGATGCGGAGGAAAACACACTTGCACACACGTGTGCACATACACATTTTGACAAGCTCGCGCTGAAACACTCTGTCATTGGTTTCTATAGGCTCACACTCACGCATCTGCCTGCAAACACTTTTGTCAAGACATCCGAGCAACATGGGACCTACTGCAGTCAACGTGTCAGAACGCAAGGAGAAGAGATTTGTTTTCCAGTGGTGGGTCTGCTCCGGTAGGGATAGAAGGGGGAAAACGCTGAATACAAATAATCAACTGAATAAGAATAATAAAGTAGATAATCGTACGTAATTAGGGTTGTAGGGATCATTTAATAACATAAAACATGTTTTACTATAATGTATGTAAAGTGTATAGCGAGAAATAGATTGATTTCGCTGGGTTATATTTGTAGCAGTACCCAAAAATACATTGTATAGGTCAAAATGATTGATTTTTCTTTTATGCCAAAAATCATTAGGAAATTAAGTAAAGATCATGTTCCATGAAGATATTTAGTAAAATTCCTACTGTAAATTTATCAAAACTTAATTTTTGATTAATAATGTGCATTATTAAGAACTTAATTTGGACAACTTTAAAGGCGATTTTCTCAATATTTTGATTTTTTGTACCCTCAGATTTCATATATTCAAATAGTTGTAAATATTGTCATATCCTAACAAATCATACATCAATGGAAAGCTTATTTATTCAGGTTTCATATTATGTATAAATCTCAATTTCGAAAAAATGGACCCTTATTACTGGTTTTGTGGTCGCATATATACATATATAAACATATACATATTAAAAAAAAATAAATAATAATAATAATAATAATATTAAATGTGCCAAAATCACATATTGTGATTACGAAACAAACTACTAACTACCAAACTAATACAATAATAAAAATATTAAATAAATTACTAAAACAAATTAAAATGAAAACTGAACATATAAAATTAATATATACTTTATACTAATAAACAAATGAAAAATTATGTATATAAATAATATTAAAAAGTTAATTTGTTATAAAAATATAAATATAAAATAACTAAAATAATTTGTTACATTTTATTTGTAAAATATATTTTACTAAAATGTATGTAAATAGTATTAGAGAGGGAGATATTGATTTATTGTTAGTGTTAACTGAAGCTAAATCTATTAAAATTGATTTTTAATCATTTCAATCATTAGATGAAAAACTCAAACTTGAATAAAAATAAATGTTGCTTAAAAAAGTTTAGGTTGAAGTACAAAAATTACTAAAACTAAACTAAACTAAAATAAAAATCTATTCAAGCTAAAAAGACATATATATATATATATATATATATATATATATATATATATAATAAAACTGCCAAAATCACATACAGTGATTACTAAACAAATTACAAACTACTAAATTACTGAATTAAAAAAAAGAACTAAATTACTAAAACAAAGAAAATTTGAAATGAAAATTGAAAATATAAAAATAATATATGTATAATAACAAAATGAAAGATAAATATATACAGTATAACTAAATGGAAAAACTAATCAACCAACCAACTAACTAAATGTAAAGGTATTGGTTATCAGCCATAACAAGAAAAAAAAAAACAGCTTTCTGATACAGGATTGCAAAATTAATAATAATAAAAAAAATAATAATAATAAAATTATATGACATAAAATGGTGTGCATCCAATCAAATTTTGCCATAAAGTATGCATGACATCCTAAAAAGTTTAGAAAAAAAATACAGTCTAGTTCTAATTCTATAGTCTACACTGAATACCGGTTACAGGTTTGGTACTGTATAGATGTCCAACATAAAATCTAAGCACTGAAGCAAAATAAATCGATAAGCACTGGTCTAAAACTAAAACCTGGAGTCTGGAACACAAACCTGACAAAATTCTGATCTCTTTTTCCCCTCCAAGTCACCTTAGTTTATACAACCTATGCATGAATCAATTTTTTTTTTTTTTAGCACAGAAGCAAACAGCACTGGCAGGGCTTTTTCTCCAGGCACAGCCGAGAACAATGCAGAGGTTGAATTGGTCGCCTGCCTCCTCAGTCTCTGGCCTTCAAATACTGTGCAACAATGTAAATAACAGGCGAGGAGCGAAATTACGTATAGACAGAATCCTAGTGCCAGCCTTGAACGCTTGGCCTCTGAAATGCCACATCTTGGCCGGCCGAATCCCAACCAATCGATATTGAATCAGCAAGACACAAGGAGCAAAAGAAGAGGCAAGACAGAGACAAAAGCAGGATGTTGTTACTCGGCTGACACGTTGTGCACGCAGACTTTTTTGCTGGCCTGTGACAGAGCCCTCTCTTCACCCTTTCACCATCAAGAGCCTCCGCACAGACCCCGTGACTTGTGCTGTGAATGCAAAAACACCGTTTTCTGACCTCTAAACACTGAACTTGGTCTTGACTTCATGGTCCTTTGTGGAGCTGCTGCTTTTTTAAGTCTGGCTTGTACTGTGTGCCGATTCAACCCGACACACAGGACCTCTCAAAAGGTCCAAGGTCAATTTACATGTATGGGACGTATGGACTCGGTTGTCCTTTCCACTGTCAAACTTCCCTAACGGCTGAAACATTTTGTGTTGTAGCACAAACCGCACACTGTAATAACTGTGAAAGGAAATGGAGTAGGTGTTGGGAATCAGAACCACCTTTGACCTACAAGGACAAATTTACATAAATAAATAACAAATGCTCCCTTAAAAGGATAGTTAACCCATTTTTCATTGATACAAAGAAAATTGATGCTGCAGACCACCAGTGTAAAATTCACCATGTACAGTGTTCACAACACAGTATAATTACAGTATAACTCTGACAAGTCTGACTGGATCTTAAAAACATTTTGCTCTAAAGCAGAGAACAACTTGATAAATAGATAAAATGGTAAATAAATAAATCTAAAGTAAATCTTTTGTCCTCAATATCTATTATTTCTATTTTAAAAACATACAGAATTAATGTCTTGAATTGTCTGGAATTACAAAAGGAATCATGGTTATTTATTCAAATTAATTAACAAGTAAAAAGTAAAAAAAAAGAAAGAAAAAAATTAAATATGAAACATTTCTAAAATGAAAATCTTAAAGCTAAAATAAATATTTTTACAAAAATAAAACTGCCAAAATCACATACTGTAACAAAATTACTAAAACAAACTATAATTAAAATGAAAACTGAAATCATGATAAAAATTTAAATTATGAAAAATAATTTAAAATACTGATAAATACTACAGTACTAAGCACTATTTTAAATTACTTAAAATAAATAAATAAAAATCCACACAAATAAACATTTGAAATTAAATATTAAATACTAAAATATGAAACATCTCTAAAATTGAAATATTAAAGCTAAATAGAAAGAAATAGAAATAAAAAAAAAATGAAAAATGAATAAAATCAAAATCACATACCGTAACAAAATTACTAAAACAAACTATAATTAAACTGAAAATATGAAAATAAAAGATAATTCAAAATATTGATAAATACTACAGTACTAAACACTATTTTAAATAAATTCAAAAGTTTAAAAAAATCCACACAAATAAACATTTAAAATAAAATATTAAATATTAAAATATGAAACATCTCTAAAATTAAAATATTAACACTAAACAGAAATAGAAATTAAAAATAAAAATAAATAAATAAAACTGGCAAAATCACATACTGCAACAAAATTACTAAAACAAACTAGAATTAAAATGAAAACTGAAAACATGAAAATAAAAAATACTTAAAAATACTGATCAGTACTACAGTACTAAACACTATTTTAAATTAATTAAAAAGTTAAAAAAATCCACACAAATAAACATTTAAAATAATACATTAAATATTAAAATATGAAACATCTCTAAAATTAAAATATTAAAGCTAAATAGAAATAAATAGAAATATTTTTAGAAAAATCTAATAAAACAGCCAAAATCACATACCAGAACAAAATTACTAAAACAAACTATAATTAAAATGAAAACTGAGAATACGAAAATAAAAGATAATTCAAACTATTGATAAATACCGCAGTACTAAACAGTATTTTAAATAAATTCAGAAGTTTTAAAAAATCCACACAAATAAATATTTTAAATAAAATATTTAATATTAAAATATGAAACACCTCTAAAATTAAAATATTAACACTAAACAGAAATAGAAATAAATTAAAAAAAGATAAAACTGCCAAAATCACTTACTGTAACAAAATTACTAAAACAAATTATAATTAAAATGAAAACTTTAAAACATGAAAATAAAAAATAATTAAAAATATTGATCAATACTACAGTACTAAACAATATTTTAAATTAATTAAAAAGTAAAAAAAAAAATCCACATAAATAAACATTTAAAATAATATATTAAATATTAAAATATAAAACATCTCTAAAATTAAAAAATTAAAGCTAAATAGAAGTAAACAGAAATATTTTTAGAAAAATCTAATAAAACAGCCAAAATCACATACCAGAACAAAATTACTAAAATAAACTATAATTAAAATGAAAACTGAAAACATGAAAATAAAAGATAATTCAAAATATTGATAAATACTACAGTACTAAACATTATTTTAAATAAATTAAAAAGTAAAATAAAAAAGAAATGCACTTTTTCCCTAATAAAAAATACTGAAAATAAGCAGTTATCATATTTACAGAAAAAAACAAGCTTACACTTAAAAAAAAAAAAAAATTAAATTAAATGTGTACAGACACATATAATCTGTTCCTAATGCATTACACAGAAAAATCACCTAAAATTTAACGTAATTTAATTCATTTTTAACAAATCAAGGTGAATGGTGATTATTCTGAGAATATAAAAATACATTTTTTTTAATTTAATAAACAATAATTTTTTGTTTATTTAACAATTTTGGTCACTACATAATTACCATATTTCCATTTTTTTTATATCAAAGCTTTGATGATTTTACAATTATTCTAAAATGCATACAGTGTCAATTTTCTCTGTGCTAGCAGACATTTGGTCTCCTCATTCCATGTTTGGGTTATCGTCAAATATGAAAGTAAGCAGCTCAAAAATGACCCATTTTGCCAAGCCATTACAGTGATGTTTTTTCTACCTGTGAGCGGGTGGATGGGCAGGAGGATGAAGGTGTGCAGACAGACAGTGGCAGAAAAAAAGTTCTCCTGGGCTCCACGTGAAGGTGTAGAGTCAGTGAAAATAGAGCGGCTCCCAGCGGTGCCGCTATTAGAGCCTGCGAATTATAAGACTATTAACCAGAATTGTAACTTCCAATTAAAAGATGATTCAACACTGAAATCTGATGGATGAATTTTGATTAAATGCAGACCCCATTTGGAGCTGAGGGAGATGGACTTCGGTGGGCTCGGGGTCTGGTTAAGTGGCAACGGTCTAATAAAGATTTCTGTCTTTTCGGCAAATTAAGGTTAATTACTTTAAATAACGTGGCTGGAAGCGGACTGAAAAGAGTGTGCTTTATTCTCTGGACAGTTGTAATGGATAGCGCAGGTATCCGCCGAATTTCATGGACGGGCACCCAGCAGATACGCATGAAATCACTCTTACTTATGCCAAGGACACATACATACACACACACTGTAAATGAATATGGAGCTATGAGCTCCACTGCAAACAATCCGGCAGCACGTTTTATTAGCCGAGGTGGCTGATCATTGACCTCCTGTTCAGTAATCCCAGAACACAGAGGGGTGAGTGACAGCGCCATTGGCTGGAACAAGATAAAGGAGGAGGCCACAATAGCCTCACTCTTCTGGAGATCTGAGTGCAGTATATCTAATACAACATTGTGATGTCTCAGTGCCTATTTTAAAGAGACAGTGCACCTAAAAATGACAATTCTGTCATTAATTACTCACCCTTACGTTGTTCCAAATCTGCGAGACCTTTATCTTCAGAACACTGTATTCTCATGAACATCAAAGACTGACACGAAAGAGAAGAAATTGTTGAATCAAGTTGTTATAATCAAGTATTCTCGTAACTTTATAAAAGTTAGGTTGAACCACTGATGTCACGTGGACTATTTTAATCATGTCCTTACTACCTTTCTGGGACTTGAATGTGTCAGTTGCGTTGCTGTCTATGCAAGGTCAGGCAGCTCTCGGATTTCATCAAAAATATCTTAATTTGTGTTTCGAGGATGAATGTGAAGGCCTTACATGTTTGTAAACAACATGAGGGTGAGTAATGAATGACAGAATTTTCATTTTTGGGTGAAGTATCCCTTTAAGCAGCTCATACAGAAGCTCATGCTTTCAAACCAAGCAGCCCTCTATTGGTCAATGCAGTGAATTCATGTGACCGACTTGAACCCGTTGTGAAATCTGTGTGGGGAAATTTTTCACCCTCGTACGAAATTTGTGATCACATTCCTATTGAAATTACTGAATTTTGTCTGTGAAAATTTATCAAACAACAGTAAACGTGACTGTAACTTTATTCTCTGATAATCTTCCACTCCACTCAGCTGTTAATTGCTATAACTGAATCAGTGAGTCAAGTTTTGTGAACTTAATGAATCATTACAAAACACCAAATCAAGTCAGCACTGATAGCCTTGCCGGCTATGGGCACCACAAGTTCGAATCCCGGCTCGAGGACCTTTCCCGATCCCATCCCTCCCTCTCTGTCTATCTCTCCCACTTCACTTCCTGTCTCTTCTATACTTTCCCATACTAATAAAGTCAAAAAACACCAAAAAATTATGACTTTTACCCAGTTGGTCCCACAATTATTTTTAGTGAATTAAGTCATTTCCTTGTGTGAGAAACAGGCTGAATTTTGAGATTTTATTTTCAAATCATTGAAAACAAAAAAGAGTCGAGAATCAGATCATGAACGGATCGATTAGATCACTTTTGTAAACTATAAGAATAAAACTGCAGTGTTACAAAACATCAAATCTGAAATGTCCAAATTTTGTATGAGGAACAAGCCAAATTTTGAGATGTTATTTTCTGATAATCTTTCTCTCCATTCAGCTGTTAATTGATAAAAATTAAACATTAAGACTTGAAAGTAACATTTTATTTAAATATTCCATGGAAGAGAAACAGTCATACAGGCCTGTATGCAAGTCCATTTCAAAGGTACTGTGACTTTTTATCTCACAATTCTGACTTTTTTTCTCAGAACTATGTGAAATAAACTCACAATGTGACGGTGAAATGAACGAGATGGAAGCAACTGCAGGTGAACACAACGATTTATTAAAGACAATGGTGAACACAAACTCCGTGGTGAATGAAGGGATCTCTCGGCTGGGTGGCGCAGGGGCTAGATGGCAGATGGTGACGTGGTGAAAACTCCCGTGACGAAATACACAATCCAACAGCGATCAACGACGAAATACACAATCCAACAGGGAGACACGACGACAACCAACGACACAGTCCAGCATCCGGTGCAACTATCAGACGGGGAAGAAGACAATGAGGTGAGTATATGTAGCTGACGGGAATGAGAGACACCTGGTGCGGGGACTGATTGGCAGCTGACGCAAACGAGCATGACGTAACCACAGGACACCAAATCACGAGACCTGAGAACACAGCCGATCCATGCACCGTGACAGTACCCCTTCTCCTAGGAACGTCCCCTGACGTTCCCAGCCTCCTGTACCTGTTGATTGAAATCATCAATAAGAGAGTGATCCAGAATGTCTCTGGCAGGTACCCAACTTCTCTCCTCCGGACCGTAACCTTCCCAGTCCACCAAGTACTGGAATCCGCGTCCCCTCCGCCTAGAGTCCAGAATACGGTTGACCGAATAGGTTGGTTCCCCGTCTACGAGCCGCGGCGGTGGGGGAACCGGGACAGGCGGATTAATACGAGCAAAAAACACAGGTTTGATTTTTGACACATGGAACACGGGATGAATCCTCCTGTACGCTGGAGGGAGATTAAGGCGGACTGCCACCGGACTAATGATCTTGGTGACAGAAAACGGGCCAATGAATTTGGGAGCAAGTTTATTCGAAACGGATCGGAGAGGAATGTTCTTAGTAGAAAGCCACACTTTGGAACCGACGACGTATACGGGAGGCCTCGACCGGTGGCGATCGGCTTTGGCCTTGGTGCGCGCTCCCACCTGGACCAGAGTCTCACGGGCTCTGGACCATGTGCGACGGCACCTCTGGACAAAGGCGTGAGCAGAGGGGACCGCGACTTCGGCTTCCAGACTAGGAAAAACAGGTGGCTGGTAACCTATACTACATTCAAATGGGGAAAGGCCCGTGGCCGATACTGGTAAGGAATTGTGTGCGTACTCCACCATCGACAGCTGCTGACTCCAGGAGGAAGGATTTCGAGCGACCGTACATCGCAGTGTTCTCTCCAAATCTTGGTTGGCTCTCTCAGTTTGCCCATTGCTTTGAGGATGGAACCCCGAAGAGAGACTAACAGTGGCCCCCAGAAGTCTACAAAATTCTCGCCAAAATTTGGACACAAATTGGGGTCCTCTGTCAGAGACCACGTCTGTCGGGAGGCCATGTAACCGAAAGACGTGATCAATGACCACTACCGCTGTCTCCTTGGCTGAAGGTAATTTGGGCAAGGGGATGAAATGAACCGCCTTCGAGAACCGGTCCACCACGGTCAAAACTACCGTGTTACCCTGAGAGGGTGGGAGGGCGGTAACAAAATCTAGCGCAATGTGGGACCAGGGTCTCGAAGGGATTGGCAGCGGTTGTAAGAGCCCATCTGGGGGTCTGTTAGAAGTCTTACCAATGGCACAGACTGAGCAAGCCAAAACAAAACTGCGAACATCACGAGCCATGAGTGGCCACCAAAATCTTTGCTTGACCAAATGTAAGGTGTGACTTACCCCTGGATGACATGCTACACTGGAACAATGACCCCACTGGATAACTTCGGACCGAAGACCTTCTGGCACAAACAAACGGTTAGGTGGGCAACCGGCCGGAGGCGTTACCCCATGTAAGGCTGTTTTCACCTTCGATTCGACCTCCCAACTGAGGGTAGAGACAATAAGTGTCTCGGGAAAAATACCCTCGGGAGTGGACGGGCGATCGGAACGGTCAAAAATTCGAGATAAAGAATCGGGTTTGACATTCTTGGAACCCGGGCGGTACGAGAGAGTAAAATCAAAACGTCCGAAAAAAAGTGCCCACCTAGCCTGCCTCGAGTTCAGTCTTTTAGCGGTTCTGATGTATTCTAGGTTCTTATGATCGGTCCAAACCATAAAGGGTACCCCCGATCCCTCTAACCAGTGGCGCCACTCCTCCAGTGCTAGCTTGACTGCCAACAGCTCTCTGTTACCAATATCGTAATTAGACTCTGCTGACGACAAACGATGGGAGAAAAACGCGCAGGGATGCATCTTGTCGTCCGAGGGTGAGCGCTGGGACAGCACCGCACCTACCCCCACCTCTGACGCGTCGACCTCTACCACGAACTGACGTGACGGATCAGGGGTAACAAGGATGGGGGCCGAAACAAAGCGGCGTTTGAGGTTGGCAAACGCAGCTTCAGCTGCGTCTGACCACCTGAACGCCGTTCTGGGAGAGGTCAAGGCCGTCAGAGGCGCGGCTAGTTGGCTGTAATTGCGAATAAAACGCCGGTAAAAATTGGCGAACCCCAGAAACCTCTGTAGGGCCTTACGGGAATCTGGACTTGGCCAATCCACCACAGCCTTGATCTTCTCGGGATCCATGCGCATGCCCTCGGCCGACACAATGTACCCTAGAAAAGGAACAGACTGTGCATGAAAGTCGCATTTCTCCGCCTTGACAAAAAGCCCATTCTCTAGCAGCCTCTGAAGCACTCGTCTGACGTGTTGAACATGTTCCTGGAGAGAAGAAGAAAAAATCAATATGTCGTCCAGGTAAACATATATGAATTGATCGACCATATCTCTCAACACATCATTAACGAGTGCCTGAAAGACCCCTGGGGAGTTGGACAAGCCGAAGGGCATGACCAAGTACTCAAAGTGCCCCCTGGGGGTATTAAAGGCGGTCTTCCATTCATCTCCCCTCCTGATGCGAACCAAATGATAAGCGTTACGTAAGTCCAATTTCGTGAAGACCGATGCTCCCTGCAACCTCTCGAAGGCTGAAGATATCAACGGCAAGGGATAGGTGTTCTTTACCGTGATATTATTCAGCCCTCGGTAATCAATACAAGGTCGCAGGGATCCATCCTTCTTCCCCACAAAAAAGAACCCCGCCCCCGCTGGAGAAGAGGAGGGTCGAATGAACCCGGCTGCTAGAGAATCAGAAATATATTTCTCCATAGCCTCTCTCTCAGGAATAGAAAGTGAGTATAACTTGCCCTTAGGCGGAGACGTACCTGGCAGTAATTCTATAGCACAGTCATAGGGACGATGAGGAGGGAGAGAAGCAGCCCGAGACTTACTGAACACTTCCTTCAGGTCGAGGTACTCCGCCGGCACGTTACACAGATCCGCCGCCTTCTCCTGCAACACAGACTCAGATACAGACGGACAGGCAGACACAAGACAAGACTCATGACACTTAACGCTCCACTCAGACACCGCTCTTAGCTGCCAATCAATCCGGGGGTTGTGTTTAATGAGCCAGGGGTGTCCTAAAACAACGGGTGCGTGAGGTGAGTCCAGGATGTAGAAGGAGATGCTCTCACGGTGGTTGCCAGATACCGTGAGAGTGATGGGTTCCGTGATGGTGGTGATGGTGGGAAGCGTCTGACCATTGAGTGCGTGGACTGCAATAGAACTGGTGAGGGGGAGGAGGGGAACATGATTATGATGAGCAAACGAAAAATCCATGAAGTTACCTTCAGCCCCAGAATCCACGAGTGCAGTGCAGTGCAGGTCCAGACGTTGCCATCTAAGCCTGACCGGGAGGAGCGTGGAGGTCGATCTGGACGAGGACTTGGTAGCGGAGATCCCACCCGACAGTAGCCCCATTTTTACTGCCGGGCTGGCCCTTTTACCGGGCAGCTAAAGGCGAAATGCCCCGCCGCCCCGCAGTACAGGCAGAGGCCGTGAGATCTCCGCCTCTCCCTCTCCTCCCGAGTCAACCGAGCTCGACCCACCTGCATGGGCTCGTGATCTTGGAATGGACCGACCGCGTCGTTGCCGCTGGCTCGAGCTGGAGGTCCCTCCCCAGGGGGAAGCCGAGCGGGTAAACACCGCCGCTCGGCTCGGGAGAGTCGAGCGTCTACCCGCAGTGCCAGATCGATGAGGCCGTTGAGATCTGCGGGCAGCTCCAGGGCGTAGATCTCACGTTGGACGCGGTCAGCCAGCCCATGCAGGAACATGTCCCACTGCGCCTCCTCGTTCCATCGGCACTCCGCCGCCAGGGTGCGAAACTCTATAGAAAAGTCTGAGACGGATCTCTCCCCCTGTCTGAGATCCGTCAATCGCCGCGCGGCCTCCCTCCCAGTGGCCGCGCGGTCAAACACCCGCTTCATCTCGGCGGCGAGCGCCAAGAACGAGGCGCAACACGGATCTTGGTTCTCCCATACCGCCGTCCCCCACAATGCCGCCTTCCCCGTTAACAGGGTGAGCGCGAACGCCACCTTGCTCTCCTCACTAGAAAACGTGCGTGGTTGCAACGTGAAATGCATGGAGCATCTAGTGAGGAAAGCCCGGCAAAAGTTCGGCTCACCGCTGTACAGCTCCGGTGGGGGAAGGCGGGGCTCGGACGCCTGAGCCGCTCCGGATGGTTCAGGAAGGGTGGGCGGCATGGGTGGTGGGGTTGGCGCAGTGGGGAGTTGCCAGTGTTGCATCCGCTGGGTGAGCTCGGACACCTGCGCCACAAGAGCTCGGATCGCTGTTCCCGTATCCGCCGAGCTCTTCTCCTGGGATTCCAGCCGAGAGACGCAGGAACGTAAAACCTCCTCGGCCGTGGGTGGGGTGGAGCCTGCTGCTTCCATGAGTGGTCTGATAGTTCTGTGACGGTGAAATGAACGAGATGGAAGCAACTGCAGGTGAACACAACGATTTATTAAAGACAATGGTGAACACAAACTCCGTGGTGAATGAAGGGATCTCTCGGCTGGGTGGCGCAGGGGCTAGATGGCAGATGGTGACGTGGTGAAAACTCCCGTGACGAAATACACAATCCAACAGCGATCAACGACGAAATACACAATCCAACAGGGAGACACGACGACAACCAACGACACAGTCCAGCATCCGGTGCAACTATCAGACGGGGAAGAAGACAATGAGGTGAGTATATGTAGCTGACGGGAATGAGAGACACCTGGTGCGGGGACTGATTGGCAGCTGACGCAAACGAGCATGACGTAACCACAGGACACCAAATCACGAGACCTGAGAACACAGCCGATCCATGCA